>QGSO01000344.1:379137-778621 GCA_011037825.1 Carya cathayensis
GATCAGTTTCTGGATCCCGGAAGTGAAGTTTGGACTTCATTTCTTTTCCCTTCTTTTCTTTTTCTCTTTTTTCTTTTTCCTTCTTTTCCTTTTCTTTTCTTCTTTTCCTTCTTTCTTTCCTTTCTTTTTCTTTCTTTCCCGTTTCCCTCCCGTGCGCTACGTCGTTCTCTCTCTCTCCCCTGCACTTTTTCATTCCGCGCAGCCACCTTTGGCCAGCCATATCTCCGCCGTCCGGTGGAGGTGTCATACACCACCCCCGCCATTTTCTTCCTCTCACGGCAGACTACAACCCCTCCAATTTTCAGGACCATCGGAGCCACCGTTAGCCGCCACGAGCCGCTCAAAGTCGTGGCACCAACCCAGTTTTTCCCCTGTTACCGTTTTTCTTCCTCTGCCCAGAACTGACACTTTCCGGCGGCGTGGCCTCCACCACCCACCCAGAAAACTTCCCCTCCCTCTGGTGCACCACCCCATCCAAGATCTCCCCCAACCGTGCCTCCGTTTGGCCGGAAAAGCGCATCTAAGCCGCACGGTTTGTCACCGTTTTCGGCACCGTCGCACCACCTCCGGCCACCATCTTTTCACCACTTCTTTCCCTACCTCTTGCCGACCTAACCCACCCATTTTCGGCCTAGATCGGCCACCGGAGCAGCTCCCACGAGCTCAACTCCGATTTGCACGTTTTTCGCTTCTACCGGCGTTTTCGCTGCCACCCACGGCCAAAACTCACTTCCACTAGTTTCATAAACATCTCTAGACCATTCCCTATCAATTTGGTGTCTTGGTTTGTCCCCGTTCAAAAGTAGGTATTTTGCGACCCCGTTCAAAAAAGAATTTTGGATTTTTTTTAATAAGGTCCTATTCATGTCAAATGCTAGACTAGACTGAGCCTGAGACGAAGAGGAAGAAATTTTGAGTTAGTAATGTTTTGTTTGTGCCTTACAGGAAGAAACTGGGTGAAATCGATGGGAGAAATTTTGGAATTGAAATGGGGGAAGATTAAAACCCACGTTTCGATTGGTAAGGAAAAAAAAAAGGTGACGTTAGTTATGGGATGTTAGATAAACAGTGATAGCTAATGGGTAGCTGAACCCTAAGTAAAATATGTTCAATTGTATGTATTATCAACTTTAAAATTATTTTCAATACTTAAAAATCTTATTGTATAGTTTATAATTTATTTATTCAAATAAGGATCAGCAAGCTCTATATAACATATATTAATATAGTCGAGTCCAAATATTAAAGCCAGTAAACTCCATTACAAAACAGAGGTGGGCGATCAGTTAGGCTTTGGATGTTTTTTTTTTTCCTTCGCAAAAAGGGGAGGCAGGGGTGACCAATGTAGCAACCTTCTCTGGCGAGATCATAGGAGCCCCTCCTTATTGCAGAATATTCGATTTGAGCCATAATTACTGCTCCAAGGGTGAGTACGTCACCATAGTACCTCCAAAGTATCCAGGAGGTCCAAAGCCCATCCTATGGCCCAAACGTCAAGCTTTACTACCATAAGTGGTTTCAAATTATGTCCTGACTCAAACTCCTGATCTCGAAGTCATTAAATACCAGCCCGTATCAACTAAGTAACCACCTTGATGGTAAGGCTTGGCATTTTCTACTAGGATGTATTTTGCTTTCTTGCTATGTATTGGGCAACGAGAATATATAATAATAAGCCTTTTAATTTAAGAAAAATGCTACTATACCCTCTTGATGTGGCACTAAAAAAATTAAGAAAATTTAAAACATAAACTTAAAATAGTAAGAGGAATATAAGATTTTAGTTTTCATTTTTTGTGTTTTTGGGAGCCATTTTATTCTCAATATATATATTTAATTTTTTTAATAACCCACATGGTAGGGAGTATAATGAGGTGTATAAAGTAGGGGCATACATTACCCTTTTCTTTATCTTCAGCTGAAAACTGAAATTTAAAATAATTCCAAACGTATCTTTAAGAGCTATTTAAGTTAAGGAAAATGCTATTATGTCTTCTAATTTATATTACTTACTATGCCTCGTTGAAGTAGCACCACAATGTGATATCATGTGGCTTATTAAAAATAATTTTTAAAAAAATCTAAAACACAAATATAAAAGGCAGAAGGAATCTAAAATTTTAGTTTTCATTTTTTTGTGTTTTCGGGAGTCATTTTGTTTTAAATATATATTTTTTAATTGTTTTTAATAAGCTACGTAGTTAAAATGAGTAGTATAAGTTAGAGAGCACAGTAGCATTACTAAAAAAGAAAAATGCAATGATGGAGTAGTAACCTAGAAGTTCGATGAAGTTTAGGTCTAGTTTGGATAGTGAGTTGAGATGATATGGATGTCGAATAAAATATTATTAGTATATTATTTTAATTTTAGAATTTGAAAAAATTAAATTGTTAATTGTATTTTTTTTTGAAAATTTGAAAAAATTATAATAATTAGATAAAAATAAAATGAGAATTGAGACACTACCAAAGCCGGCCGTAGGGCAAAACGAGTTATCATTAAAATTAACAGAAAAAAGGCTTAAAAATAACGAAAGAAGTGTTATGAAACTAAAAAAGAAATGATATTGCAAGAGAAAATATTGTTATTCAATAATGAAAACCTTGAACTTATACAAGTGAATGATACCCATATATATAGGAGTATAAATGCGGTTTATCTTGAACTTATACAAGTGAAGGATACCCATATATATAGGAGTATAAATGCAGTTTATGTATAGTTTAAGTCATAATTGACGGTTAAGGGCGGTTATAATTGATGGCTAAGGGCGGTTATAATTGACGATTAATGACGGTCATAATTGGCGGCTAAGGGCAGTCATAATTGATGGCTAAAGGTGGTCGTACAAATCAGTTTATAACACTCCCTCTTTGGATGATCATACGTAAAAAATATGCCTCGTTAAAACCTTGGCAAGGAAAAACCCTGTGAAAAAAAAAACCAATGGCGAAGGAAAAAGAGTACAGTATTCATGTGTACAGCCAAGCGTTTTAGAATTGCCTCATTAAAATCTTGCAAAAGAAAACCTAATAGGAAAAAATCTTAGCGAAGGAAAAAGAGTACAATCAACACTGGTCTTTGAAACATTTACTCCCCCTGAAAAGTGCATTACGATATGTTTTGAAGTCTTCGCATTCTAATATTCTGCCAATTTTTTTAATTGTTGTAGTTGGTAATGCCTTGGTGAATAAATCTGCTAAATTACCACTTGACCGTATCTACTTGACACCAATTTCACATTTCTCCTCATGAATTGCAATGATCTCTGAGTGATTTGAAGAGGTAGCAGATAGTGTTTGTTTGACAAATCTCCATGATATAGTAGAATTTCCATAAGTAAATATATATCTAGTTTCAAATCTACCTCTGTGTAGATCTGAAAGATAACCTGTATCTGTATATCCAACTAATTGTGGATTTGATCCATGTTGATTAAATAATCTCATATCAATCGTACATCGGAGGTAATGAATGACATGTTTAATATCATTCAAATGTCTTCGAGTTGGTGTGGAACTATATCTTGCAAGTAAATTAACTGAAAATGCAATATCAGACTGAGTGCAATTTGTAAGATATATTAGGGTTCCAATTGCATAGAGATAAGGTACTTCAGGATCAAGAATTTTTTCATCATCTTCGTAAGGATGAAATGGATCTTTCTGCACATCAAGTGATCGAACAACCATTGAAATACTCAGAGGATGAGTTTTGTCCATATAAAAGTGTTTCAAGACTTTATAGTGAAAGGTTTTTGCGTTGATGCATCTCAATATTGTGTACCAACTCTTTAAATGATGCAATTGGTAATGTTTTGGTAAACAAATTCACCATTTAATTCAAGATCATTTTAACATTAAATTCACTACTATTCTGGAGTTATGCTCTTATGGAGTTTTTGTAAATAACATAGTTAGTGGAAAAGTTATCAAAATTAAGCCGCTAACCTTCATATTCAACAAATACGGTGGCCACCTTTTTAGACCAGACAAGCACCGCAGGATTTTACAGCTCTTCTGGAGATTTCAGGCGCCGCAGGGCTATGATGCTATATCTCTTGTCTCTTGTAGAGAGATGCTTCACGAGAGACGTTGTGAAGCAATAGAGATGCTTTGTCCTTCCTTTTACTCACATGAGGATGTTGCTCTTATGATAGGAGCAGAGATTCATTTTTCTAGAAGGAGTTATTCTGATGTCGTTTCAAAATCAAGATTTCTTAGTGCTCAATATTCTGCCTCTGTTATGACCATGTCTTGGAGGTTATTGGCTAAACTGAATGAGGTCAACCAACTCAATAATCAAATATCTTAATTGCGTTAAAAGCTCTCTATGAAGAGTTGTAAGAACAAGAAGAGTCGTAAAATTAAAACGCCCGTGATCTTCAGCCACGTATAGAGGATCTGGAAAGAGAATGGGCTCAAATACAGGATCAGCAACAACGGATATTTGAAGAAGTCCAAAGATTTAGAGAATAAGGACAAGCTGCATTTAATCTTGCTGCAGATATTTGAAAAAGTTCAACTTCTAAGAGAGTAGGGGCAAGCTGCTTTTAATTTTACGACCTAGTAAATAACTGTAGAATATATGTGTTTAGCATATCCTCTATCAATATATGTAATTTTGGCTTGCTTTCATAATTTTCTCTATAAAAGAAATATTCAGCTCATCTTTATTCACATCCCATCTTCTTCACTTTTTTGTAATTAATCTGCATTCTTACTTTGCAATCTCTCTGCATTCTTACTTTATAATGACCCAGCAATCTTCTCGTGACCAATATATGAGTTATTCTACATCTCATTCACCAGTTATTTCTACTTCTACCATAGGTGCTATAATGCAATACAAAAATGATCTAACTAATAAGTTTGATGATGATACTATTTACGAGCTTGTGAGTCTTGGTACCTGATACTCATAAACCATTGTCACATTTTCTCAACGACTATAATCCAAAACTTGTGAGGTTGACAAACTTAATGAGAAAATTTTTATCCTTTAGCAACTTCTTCTGGAATCCAACATGAAGGTAGAAGCAATAAAACAAGAGAATACGAATTTAAAATCCTTGCTTGACTCTCTTTTTCAATTGCCTACTCCTTTAGATAAGGATGCCATGAAAATTTATGAAGAACAAGATTGTTTAAAGAATGAGGTGAAGAGCCTCAAATTTTTTAAATTTTGTTTCAAAATAATAAAATAATATTTCACAAATATTCAAGTTGTGTTTCTATCTTATGGTAGATGTTCAGTGTGCTCCATTTTATTTCTCCTTTAATCATGCATATTTCTTACAAAACTGTAATATGAATCTGAAATACTAATTGCATTTAAGAGATAGTATTTCAGAACTAATAATTTTATTCATTTCTCCCTCGAAACCGAAAGGGTTTCTGATTTATATTTCAAATATGTACAGTTTTCATAAGTTTTTCTGGAGCCTCAATGACATTTAAATCATCTATATAAACTGCAATAAAAGCTAATTTAGATACTGAAAATATATGGAAAATAGTTTGTTTCACATACGTTTGGATTGTTTTAGATCATATAAGGATTTTTGAAACTTGATAGAATAAGTACTTCAAAACTATATGCTTCATGTATTTCATATCTAGTAATTCATATAAATATGTAGTTAATCATGCATACCCAAACTCTCGGTAACTATCAAGTTAATAAAAACCTTAATATAATTTCATCAACTTCAAAAGCATATCAATATTATTTCTGCGAGAAACTAACTTGTGATTTATATATTACATTTTCATTTCCTTTATACAAATACTCACTGGTATTCAACAAGCATCACATTTTAGGTGTTTGGATTACAAGTCCATATGTATCACATTTTAATAGTGATATTAATTCTGCAGGAATTGTTTCTTTCTATTTTGGCCAATATTTTTACGTCAGTATTCTTCAACGGTTCTTGGCTCACTTTCTTCATCACTTCTGGTAATGTCAAGTGCCATCTTATATGAAAATATGTTGTCGACAACGGTTTTATTTCTATCCAGAATTTCTCTAATACTCATGAAATGTATCGAGATCTTGTTATTTTCAGGTATCTGTCCCTCTTCAAGGGAAGACATTTCATGAAAATCCTCTTCAGGAGGTACTCTTCAATAGTTTCCTCTTCAAGAGGATTATTATTCAGGAGATATTCTTCAGGAGTTTTTATTATGAGAGAATTTTGTATAGAAAGTTTGGATGAATCTTATTGCTTGTTTTGTGGGTACGGCCCCTTCAGGAGCATCAATTATTTTTTTTTTTTTTTTTTTGTGTTTTTCTCTTTCAGGATGATTTATCTTTTGTATCAATAGATCTCCCATGCTTTTAAACATGTCTTATGTTCATTAGACTGTTAAATTTCTTAATTGTACTACGATGACTTCAATCATCGCTGAGATTTTAACAGCTAGAATATGAGACATTTTTATTTTATTGCATCTATAAATTAATTATTATCTGAACTTCTAATTCACCTATGATAATGAAAATAACGTCGAATTATTTCATTTTATTTGCTTCAAGCAAATTTTTCTTTCCACTCATGGTGGGAAGACTTTATAGTAAAAGAATCAGAAGATTCTTTTAAAGAAGTCCATATAAAAATTATTCGACTTTATAGTAAAAAAAAGTGATATGATTTCAAATATTTGATTCAATAGTTGTATAATACCATCTCAAAGAGAAAGTAGGTAGTTTTTTCCAATACGAGCTTTTAGCCCGAAATCATAAAAGTACTGTAAAGATATTCATTACCACGTCCAAGTTCTTGGTTTCTTTGAAAAAAAATGCACCATTCGCTTCTGAGAATGATATAAATCCAATACCATTCACTTCAGGGAATGATGTGAATCTAGTAGGACGTGACTGATGATTTCTAACAAAAACTCATTATTTTGCTCAGCCACTAGAAGACAAGATATAATTTTAGAATATTTTGTGAACTTTTACACTTGATATTGCTACTTCAAGAGCACATTCGAGGCATTCATTTTAAATAGATATTCTTTAGTGACTTTTCTCTACACAATTTCAATTATGCAACTTCAGGTGCATTAATCATAACGAGCTTTTGGGAGGATCCCGATCTTTTGGTACACGTATCACTCATTTAAATTATCTCACAATTTAAACTTATTACTTGTTTTGTGGGTACGGCCCCGTCAGGAGCATCAATTTTTTTTCTTTGTGTTTTTCTCTTTCGGGATGTTTTATCTTTTGTATCAATAGGCCTCCCACGCTTTTAAACATGTTGTGTTCATTAGACTGTTAAATTTCTTAATTGTCCTACGATGACTTCAATTATCGCTGAGATTCTAACAGTTAGAATATGAGACATTTTTATTTCATTGCATGCATAAATTAATTATCATATGAACTTCTAGTTCATGTATGATAATCAAGATAACGTCGAATTATTTCATTTTATTTGTTTCAAGCAAATTTTTCTTTCCACTCATGGCGGGAAGACTTTATAGTAAAAGAATCTTCTGGTTCTTTTATAGACGTCCATATGAAAATTATTCGACTTATTGTAATTGATTTCGGATGATTAAATTAATTATGCAAAACATACAAATATTTTGAATCATATCCCTTTTGATGCATTATAATATTTGATTCAATAGTTGTATAATACCATCTCAAAAAGAAAGCTGATAGTTTTTCCAATACGAGTTTCGGGCCCGAAATCATAAAAGTACTATAAAGATATTCATTACTATGTCTAAGCTCTTGGTTTCTTTGAAAAAAAAAAATGCACCATTTGCTTCTGGGAATGATATAAATCCAATACCATTCACTTCAAGGAATGATATGGAACTAGTAGAACGTGACTGATGATTTCTAAACAAAAACTCATTATTTTGCTCAACCACTAGAAGACAAGATATAAGTTTAGAATATTTTGTTGACTTTTGCACTCGATATTACTACTTCAGGAGTACATTCGAGGCATTCATGTTAAACAGATATTCTTTAGTGGCATTTCTCTATACAATTGCAATTATGCAACTTCAGGTGCATTAATCATAACGAGCTTTTGGGAGGATCTTGATCTTTTGGTACACGTATCACTCATTTAAACTATCTCACAGAATCAATAGATCTTTTGTTATGAGATACTTAATAAAATTATTTGTTTAGGGCAATCATTCAGGAATGCTCAATTTCTATTCCAAGATAAATCTTCTCATCAATAATTTATAACAAGTATAAAAAATAAATAGAACTTGTATATAAACTATATGAATAAAAATTGACCACAGATATAACTGAAATGTAAATTATGAAAATTTTAATTCACCATAGATAATATTCTCTATAGATATAATTGAAAAATAAATTATGGGAATATTAATTCACCATAGATATAACTGAAATGTAAAAACTATGTGAATAAACGTAGAATTTTATAAAGTAATAATAAGTAATATAATCTTTAATATTTACTTTGGGGATTACAAATAATATATTGAAAAACTTAGTTGAAGTAGAAGACCACTAGCTTCAGATTCAACAGAACCTTCGTGCTGATAATGTGTTATAAAATTAAAAAAGAAATGATATTGCAAGAGAAAACATTGTTATTCAATAATGAAAATCTTGAACTTATACAAGTGAATGATACTTATATATAGGAGTACAAATGCAGTTTATGTATAACTTAAATCATAATTGACGATTACGGAAAGTCATAATTAACAGCTAAGGACGGTCATAATTAATAGTTAAAGGTAATCATACAAACTGATTTATAACAAGAAGAGATATATATTGAGGCTTTTTTTAGTTGCATATATTGAGGCTAATCTTTTGGTGGGTTCTGAACTTCCGAGGGCTGTTTGGGTTTCTCGTTTTACTTTTTAACTCTTTTTTGAAACGGTAACAAATGCGATAAGCATGGATCTCATCTAGAAAAAAATGTTTTATTTGGATAAATGATAATTATATATATATTTTTAAAAAATTATATTTCAAATGAATAGTAATTATTTAAAATTAATTTTAATAAAGTGACATAATTATATCAACATTAGCTTAACTGATTGTACAATTGAATATAAAATAAATTATTTTATTTTGAAGATAATGCTTAGAGTATATCATCTATATTATTTAAATAATAAAATTTAATTTATAAAATTTAAAATTTATCTTTTACATTAAATTATGCCAGATAAATACTTTAACATACGTGGTCTACAACCATCCAGATAGGCATTCTACGTCCAGAGAATGCTCCCAAATCATTTGACTCTGTATTCAACATTCAAGTGATATCTGTGACCCACAGAGGTAATGAACCACCTGGCAAGCACGAGGATGTCTCCCGTGATGGTGGGACCTAAAAAAGGGATTTTCGGGGATAACAACTCCCATAATTCAACGTACAGTGCACAAAAAAGAGAGACATGGATAACAAGAAAGCTAATTGTGGGTCTGGTCTGAATCTGATTGGTACTGTTTTGGAGTGGTTGAAGCATTAACAAAAGTTGACAAATGAAATTGGAGGTTAATGGAATCCTATTATACCACCCGTGAAAAGAGGACATAAAGATAGTGCTTATCTATCTATAATTATCTTAAATAATCTTGAGTTGTTGGAGTTCACGCCCCCATCACCTCTTTCTATCTTTAACCTTAACCAAATTCCATCTGTTTCTATAACTTATCCACATCCAAGGTGGTGGGATAGTTTAGTTAATCATTTGCCGAAAACAGGCCATTGAAGAGCTTTCCAAAGGTACCAAAATCTCTTCCGTTCTCCCTGATCTCACCTGTATTCTGATCTGTTTTTTTTGACCTATTGATAATTGTTGCTCAACATTGAGAAATTGCAGAAGATGGCCAACAAGGAGATGAAGGTGGAGATTCCATCGCATGGTGAACATATGTCAGGCATTTCTGGACTGACAAGACAGCCTAGTATTGGGAGGAGCAACTGCCTATGCTCTCCTACCACGCATGCGGGTTCCTTCCGTTGCAGGCTTCACCGCTCCCCAAGCCTTCAGCGAACCAGAAGCATAGACTCTACATCCCTTCGAGATTCAACCTCTAAGGGTAATACTCCCACTGCTGATGCTGCTGAAAAATAGAACACAGTCCAGGCCCAGTACTAATTCTTATAGCTAAGTGCAAGTTGCTGGTGTTGCAGCCCCTTTTTATTGCCTGTACAGCTCGAGCCATCCACTATCTTCTTGGTTGTTGCTTTTATAATTTTGAATCCCCCTACTGTTTCTCTCTCTTTTTGCGCAGTATTTTCAAATGCAATGTATCTGCTGCTTCTTAAGCCTTAAAGGTACGTGTTGGGATTTTAATGTAAAGCAGTCTTGTGCTCAAGATAATTGAAATCTGATAGAAGCATGCAGCTCCGATCCAGATCGATTAGGATTGAAGACCCTCGAAAGTAAGCAACTCAGACTTACAAGAATGTCTTGGCCTCAAAATGCTATTACCTATGGCTCTTTGAAGAGGTCCTTCCTCTCGGATAGGAGGATCGCCAGCTTGGACCTAAATTCCACCAAATATATAACACAAATACCACCGTATAAGGCTCTAACTATAATTTTTATGATAGAAATTTGAGGCAGTTTCCGACGAAAGAGACAAAGGGATATATGCTATCATGTTATGTTGTTTCAACCCATCATTTGCATCAGGCTCTTAGTTGCTATATACATACATACATACATATATATATATATATATAAAGTTTTGAGGCTAATTAAGCCTTGACCAAAGTGACGGTGCTGGCACATTAAGAGCTAGTTTGTTCGAAAATACAGAGGAAACGAGATGGGTCAATCCCAATTCATGTCAAAAGGCTTCTAAAAAAGCAACCTTATCTTGGGCTGAGAGGCGTTAACCCCAATCATCGCAGCTTATACTGCTGCGTTGATCCCAAACATACCAACATTTTGGAAGCCCAACAATGGATAAGTGCGAAGATAGGAGAAGAGGGGGATGGAGATCTCAACTAAAACTCGATTCCAGTCGATACAGAATAAGGAAAGACAAAAAAAAAAAAAAAAAAGAAAGAAAGAAAGAAAGAAGAACAGCTAGACAATGGATCCTAGCTTGGAGACCAATATCTTGGTAAAACCAAGAACTGACTTTGGAATAGTTATAACTCCATATAACTATTGGTAAAACCAACGGCATATAGCCAAGTCTAAAGTTTAGTTAGAATCTCACATTTTAGTCATAATATCAATTTTTAATTAGATAAGTTTATATTAGACTAGCGATTTTGAAGGTAAAATAATAATATTATATTATATATTTTATTATTATTATTATTTATATTTTGTAAATACACTTCATATATTAATTAGTAATTTTATTAAAAAATAAAATGTGATAATTTATTTCAATGTAGTACTTATATGATTTATTTCAATATTGTAATTTATTTCAATGTGATAAAGAGAAAAGGGGGGTTGATGAAAGTAATAAAATAATTAGATGGAGGGTGAACATTAACTCTCTAACAATGGAGAGTTCCCTTGAATCCTTGATTTACTGTAGCTCAAGTGTTGAGTTTTAGACTTTTGACTAGTCCAATGTGGAGGCTTTTTTCTCACATCTAGCTAAAGTTTGGACTTGCATTGGTATTTGGCTAGGCCATTGCTAATGCTCTTAGCTGATGCTCTTCGATATGTGTATCTTTTTAGTTTTCTCGACGAGAAATGATACTTGCAGTTATGAGTGTACAAAGTAAATAAATACAAATTTCACGTGAAAAAATTATTTAGCATTTTTCATTCAATAAAATATTAATCTTTCAGTGTTGTTATATTAAGAGTCTCTAGTTGTTTTAGGAAGATGACATATTATTCATTACAAGAAAAATGAGTATTTGTGTTGAATTATTTATGATAATAATGATTATTTGCAATGAAAATAAACTCATTTTAACAAGAAGAAATAATCATTTTCACATGAAATAAATAAGCAATTTTCTTGTAATGATTATAAAACTAAAAATTACAGACGGGGGGTGAAGAGACCCAAGAATTTCCTCAGAACAACCCACTACAACAAAAATTGTTTTTTGGGACTATTTTTGTTTGGGACGAATTGAAAATCGTCCCAAAAAGTTAGATTTTGGAACGAAATTAAAATTTCATTTCGAAAAAATGACGGAAAGTGCAGACCGTTCAAACGGTATTTTTAGGGACGAAATTTTTTGTCCCAAATAAGTTAAACGTTCGAACGTTTTGGTTTTGACCGTTTGAACGTAATATTGGCGCGATGGAAGAGAAAATTTTGGAGGGAAATTTTCAAAGCGTTCGAACGTTAAATTATAACCGTTCGAACGATATTTATTTACCGTTCAAACGGTATATGAAGCGGTCGAACGGTTACAAGGGTTATAATTTTTTAAATTTTTTGGCAAATTATATTTAGATTAACTAGTAATTATAAGAAATTGGTTAATTAAATAATATGAATAATCTAAATTAATAATTAGTTTAGAAAATATAAAACAATACTATTTCATACTTAAATACTGAATTTACAAAACACAAAATGTTGTCCATACAAAAAACAGTAAATAAATATAGAAAATATATCATAAAGTAATTAAGACCCCAAGTCTTTGCACACTTCCTCAACTGCAGCTATACGTTCCTCTATTTGTGTCAGTCGAGTACTGATGGTGACCTGAGTCGCAGACATGGCAGCAAACTCTGTACGAAGCTCAGACACAGCAGAATGGATCTCCATACGCACTGCATCGATCACTGCTGATGTCTGCTCGCTCATCGCTGCACGCACTATCTCAGCCATCTCCTCACGAGTAACACTGTGGACTGATGCCTCGGCCCGTGTAGATGTCTCAGCAGCTGCTGCTGAGACTCCATGATCTCCCGGCTGTGCATCTCTGTGAGGATCAACCGGTTCTGGAACATGTGCACGAAAACGCAGTCTCGAGTGTCCCGTGCTGCGTGAGAGGGTGGTGCTGTTTATCGGTCCCATCGGCTCCCGTTTACGCTCGGCAACATCAGGCACAACACCAGCACATAGTAGATATCGGGTGATCAGGACTCCGAATGGTAGTATATCCATCGAAATGTACCGAGACTCTGATCGAATCCTATCGAATATATACCCCACCAAGTCGATAGGAATGCCACGAGCGACCCGTATCATAAATTTCGTCCGATCAATGCCAACTTCTGTCTTGTGCTGCCGAGGGTCAATGTTATTGGCAATTATCAAATTTAATATCTTAAAGAAAGAAGATAAATCTGCCTGTTTGATGCTCTTCGTCCCGTCATAAGGTGGAGCATCTGGACCGACAACCAAATCCCTCACCTCGTGATCAGCAAGGGTATCGACCTCATCAGTATAAACCGATGCCTCCTCCTCAGCTGTCTCCGCCTCAACTGAAGGATCAGACTCTCTAGGCACCACATTCGGATATGCATCTGGCAGCCTAGGAATACCGAGATGCTCAGCAAGTCCATCCCGTGAAAATACAACGGGTACTCCTCGGACAGTGAACCTGTAGGCCCCAGAATCATCTGCGCTAGCACTGCCGAGTTCTCTATAGAACTCAGCAACAATGTCAATGTAGGAGACTGGCTCCCATGCTTCCTCCCGCTCATCCAATATAGGTTCCCAACCACGATCGCTGAATACTGAGGGCAATGAATGACCCTCCCAGAGAAGACTCTGGAAATCAGAAATCTTCACCGGTCGCTCCAGTGATACTGTCCTCTCCCGAACTGGACCACTACTACTCTCTCCAATATTGCGTCGCTTACGTCCCGGCCTAGAAGTAGACATTATAATCAACCTGAAATTTATAATTACAAATTAGATATATAATATTAACAAGAAAAATACAATAAAGAACTATTTACAGTAGTTTGAAACGAATAGCAATTTAATAACATTTTATATTATGAACAACATCATTTTGAATAAATATATATCTCAATATCAATATTAATTAGATAAATATTAATAGAAATATAACATTAAAAATATATATTTAACTAATGGATTTATAATATTTAGATATTGGAACAATAAAAATTATTTTTCACTTTACGTTCGAACGCTTAAAGTAACGGTCGAACGGTAATCGTAGCTTACCGTTCGACCGATTATACCAACGTTCGAACGATAAGCGTAACGATCGAACGGTATCAGCCAACCGTTCGATCGGTGCCCTTGACCGTTTGACCGTTGTTGATTACCGTTCGAACGCTATCAACAGCGTTCGAACGGTAATCGAGCCGATCCGTATTCCAGGCCGAGTCGACTCGGCCATGGAAATCTTGTAAAATCATTCGATTCCACGGATTTTACACCAAAATAATCGCAATAGAAACCTAAATAAACATTCCTAACATAGATTTATGCAAATCTACCGATTATTTTGATGTATAAATCGGTTTATCCTAACTTAAACAAATAATCTTGAAAAAACCTAAATATAAACGGTAAAATGTTTTAAAAAGGAGAAATACCGGTAGTTAGAGGAAGAGGCTTTGAGTGGGTACTGTTGACGGCGGCGAAGACGGCGTTGAACGGCGGAAATGGACGGAAAGAGGCTTTGAACGGAGGAAGAGGCTTTGAACGGAGGAAATGCTCACGTACTTCATCCGTGAAAATGACGTCGGGAGCCTTTTATATGCTTTACCGTTCGAACGGTATGTTAATACCGTTCGAACGTATTAACTGAAAAACGTTTTCCTCCCTAATTAATTCAATTAAATATAATAATTTTTATTTAAATGCAATATTCGGTATTACAACATTAAATATTTTGATTAATTGAATTATAAAATATTTTAACATTAATTACATTAAATGCAATATATTTAATGCACTTATATATTATTAAATACTATATATTATATTTTTCATTTTATATATATATAGTATATATAAAATTATACTTAATTTTACCTTATTATAATATTGAATATTATATACTATATAGTATGAGTTATATTATATAGTATAGTATAGACTAGACTACTATATACATGACACTATGTTCATAGTGTTATATAACATATATATGTGATATTAACTAATACATATATATATTTAATAATATATGTATTACATGACTTGTTATCTATATTTTTCATTATATATTGCAATTATAGATTATTTAGATGACACTCTCTATTCTAGCACTATAAATTACATCATATATGTTCAATTTTAGCTTTTGTATCATTATAATACACTATAATTGCTATTAGTATAGATGACACTATATATAATAGTAGATATCATTTTATTATATTATATTAATCTAATAATTATACACTATATATGCATGTGATACATATAACCCTATGCTATGATACCATATATAAGTACATATATAGGTTAACTTATGTACTTGACAATTATACTAGATGTAATATATATGATATTTTATACTATATATATATGTTATTAAACTATAATATATAACAATTTGATTATATATTATATAGTTATATTACTATATAACTATATTATAGTATATTTATAGTTTAGAGAATTTAAAGGTATAGTGAAAAAAAATACAAATAGTCATAGTTTAAATTAACCGGTCGAACGGTTAAAAATTACCGTTCAAACGTATAGTAATACGTTCAAACGGTAATTTTCACGTTCGAACGTCAAATTAGCGAGGAAAAATTTTCCCGCTAATCTTTTTGACGTTCGAACGTTAACTAATAAACGTTCGAACGCTAATGTTTTCCATTTACACGGCAGAACCTCACAATATCACGCTCGTTCCAGTCGACTCCCTCCTCATTTTTTTCCTACCAATGCCATTATTCTTAAATCCAGCCCTCAAATATTACTAACTTCTATCAATCTCTTATATTTTCGGATTAAGAGGTTGTTTTGACCGTTTGGTGAAGAGTATTTAAGTTTTGAGCATTGGGTACGGGGATTCTCTGGTTTATTTCTCAAAATCAGGTATTCTCCTTAAATATATTCTCATTTTAGTTTTTATATAAGTGTTTTCGTTTGCTATAATGAGTTCGTCATATACTTTGCTGTCTGTTGATGTAATTTGGATTGGAGATGTTGTGGTTTTCGGAGGTTGAAGACGACTGTGAATCTGGAATTTATGCGTTCGAACGGTATTCGTGTACCGTTCGAACGATATTCATGTTTCAAACGGTGTCTAGCACCGTTTGAACACTAAACTGATTAAATGCAAGAATTGAATTTAAAATTAATTATTTATAATCTTTGAATGAATAAAATGAATTTAAAATAAAATACAAATAATCTAGATTTACTAGTACTTAATACAAATAAAATGTTAATTAAAATACAAATAGTTATAATTATTAACTAGAATGTTAATTAGCATACAAATATCTATAATTATTAACTAGATATTTAATTACAATACAAATAATGATAAACAGGGATTAGAATGTTAATTAAAATACAAATAGTTAGAATTAATAAAATATTTTGAAAGATATAAAACAACTATCTAATTATTTAATAATATAATTACTTAATAATTAGCATATCTTGTAAGTGTTTGTTTGATACATGTTAAATATTGGCATATCTTAATTTTACATGTTCATCAAAATTAGCATTAGACCCGTTCGAGAGTTATCAATCCGCCTTAATTGAAAGATTGATAACTCTTGAATTGTCCAGAGTGGACAGTTTGGAATTGTAAGATCATTATCGCAAACTATCGATCTATATCTGTTATACGTCCAGCATTAAGATTTTGGCAGATTTATCCCGTGTTCTCTGGATATGCAGTGACGATTAACACGTCGGTCCACACAACCAAACGAGCATATTTGGAGAACTATGGGGAGATGCTGCCGAAATTTTGTTGGACGTTACAGATTATAGAGATTAGGTTTGCAAGTATGATCTTACAATTCCGAATGGGATAGGACCAATTACCCGGTGAAAGGTGGCATAATCATTGCTTTTTACATGATTGTGGTTAATACATATTTGTTTGTTAATTGGAATGTGATTGTTTGTAATGAAGATAGTCGACATGAATAAGACTTGGATGCGAGTTAACGATCGTTTGGGTCAGAATTACAGCGTATATGCTGAAGGTGTTAAGAAATTTCTAGAGTTCGCATTGGGATCATCTGATAGTGATGGGCGTATTAGATGCCCATGTAAAGAATGCAGGAATTTGCGTTCTCATAAGATAGACTTGGTGAGAGAACATCTGTTTATCAAAGGTATTGACAAGGGTTATACTGAATGGGTTTTACACGGTGAACCATATCCAACTTCATTCGAGGTTCCACCTGAAGAAGTTGAGAACGATGAAGACGTAGAACCAGATGTTGGAGACGAATATGATGAGGATATGGAGGAAATGTTAGGTGACATCGGTGCGGGAATGTTTATGAATGAAGGTGACACAGACACATCAACTTCAAATGATGGAGGTCATAACACTTTTGCACGATTGTGGAAAGATTCACAACGTGAGTTATATCCAGGATGCAGAAGACACAGTAAGTTGTCATTTACTGTAAGACTACTTCACATAAAATCAATGTGCCGTTTATCAGTTAAGGCTGTCAATATGTTACTGGAGCTGTTTATGGAGGCACTGCCATCAGATAATACTTTACCTCGTAACTTCTATGAAGCAAAAAAACTGAAACGAGGACTTGGATTTGATTACAACGTAATACATGCATGTAAGAATGACTGCATATTATATTGGCAAGAGAATGAGCAGTTGAACGAGTGTCCCATATGCCACGAATCAAGATGGACATCGGACAAACAAAATGTGCCGCAAAAGGTTGTACGCCACTTTCCATTGATACCTAGATTACAACGATTATATATGTCACGTGCAACGGCTGTTGACATGACATGGCACTCATCAGGTAGAGTGGCGAACAATGGTATTTTGTCGCATCCTGCTGACTCCCAGGTGTGGAAAGAATTTGATCAAGAACACCCATGGTTTGCTGAAGAACCTCGTAATGTGAGAGTGGAGTCATCCTGATGCCCGTGAAAATTATGTAAGTATTATAATTTGTTTTAAATAAATATATTTGAATTTTTATGATGATATTAACTCTTTATCTTATGTGTAGGATAAAATGGTTGCCCTGCGTGCTGAATCTGCGTCAAATCAAAATTCCTCAAATAATGATGTTGAGATTTTTACACAAGTTCTGGGTGAACGTTCAGGATATTTGAGGGGTTTGGGTCGCTGTGTAAAACCTTCCCCCTCTTCCTCTTCTTCCGGGTCTGCCTCTATAGCGCAAGAGAATGCGAATCGCANCAAAATTGAAGATTACTCATCATGCAGGCTCAAGATCTTTCCACCGCCTCTCTAAGAAATTGGTATTACTATTTTTTTATTTGTATATAGTTAACTGAATATATGAATCATAATGACTTTATATCTTAACAAATCTTTATTATAGCAAGATTCAGATGCCGATTATGATCTGACAAAATTATATGCTGCATCACATACTAATCGTAATGGAGAGTGGAGTCATCCTGATGCCCGTGAAAATTATGTAAGTATTATAATTTGTTTTAAATAAATATATTTGAATATTTATGATGATATTAACTCTTTATCTTATGTGTAGGATAAAATGGTTGCCCTGCGTGCTGAATCTGCGTCAGATCAAAATTTCTCAAATAATGATGTCGAGATTTTTACACAAGTTCTGGGTGAACGTTTAGGATATTTGAGGGGTTTGGGTCGCTGTGTAAAACCTTCCCCCTCTTCCTTTTCTTCCGGGTCTGCCTCTATAGCGCAAGAGAATGCGAATCGCAGAATTGAAGAATTAGTTGCAAAACAACAAGAGTTAGAGGCTCAATTGGCGAGACAAGGAGACATGGAGATGCGCCTCAAACAACATGAAGAAGAACAAGCATAGTTCAGGAGAGATATACAACTCCAAATGCAACAGCTTATGCAACAGTACAAGCCTCCAACCAACTGATGGTTTTTTACGTCTAACTTATGACATTATCTAATTATGTATGAACAATGCTATTCTCATGGTTATTTATTTGTTCGCACTTATTATAAAACTATTGTGAGTAATTAAACAGTTCCTAATTTATGTTTTTCAAATATTATGGATGTCTATTTAGTTTTTTAATAATTATTGGTTAATAATAAAATTACTATCCGTTCGAACGACTGTATAACGTTCGAACATTGGGTGCCGTTCAAACGATAATATACCGTTCAAACATTAATGACCAAAACGTTCGAACGATACATGATGCTCAAAAAAAGTTCAAACGCAGTTCACTCTCATAGCGTTCGAACATTGACGATCACCATTCGATCCCTCATACCGTTCGATCTTTTCCTCTACCGTTCGAACGTAATACTATTGAACGTTTGAACGTATCTCGATAACCGTTCAATAGATACATTAAAGCATTCGAACGCCATTCTGGAACGAATTTTAACCGTGACAAAAAATGTCATCGTTCGAACGGAATCGAACGGTCAATTTCAAATCGTCCCAAAAGATATTTTTTGGAACGAAATTGTGATTTTCGTCCCAAGATATCTTCTGGGACAGTGATGTTGGGACGACCTTGGGACGAAAAAATTTCATCCTAAAAAATCTTTCGGAACGAAATCTATATATTTTCAAAAAATAATTTTTGTTGCAGTGACCATTACAAATACTATAGGAGAAAAACAAAAATCATTGATAAAGTGTCATCTATGCCTTTCTTTCCTTTCTTTTTCTTTTATTTTTATTATTATGTCTGCAACATACGTTTGAATCGAGTGTCATATGCAGATTGTTGTACGAAGTTTCATTTATGACTAGCGCGGCAAGAGTAAAGCTAGATCGAAACATGTTAACAGAAGTTGAAAATTTTATGAAGACAAAAGGAATGATTAAATTCTCTCATCATGTACGTACATATCAGAACCAACCTTCAGACGGTGCAGCTACCCTCCAACAAAGCGGCCGGCCAACAAGCAGAGAAAATCCAGGCAACTTCATGTGTATCAAAAGCTTTGGACTTTTGTCGAGGAAAACTATGTGTAATGATGACAAGCAACGACAACGACCACCACATAAACTCTAATCCTCCATATAACCCAAGTTAAAGAAAAGATTCTGCTTGCCCCAACTCTTCTATCTTTCTATAATGCCAAACCGTGTCTGTTTCTCCAGCATACACACAGCTAGCTAGCTAGGATTGACATGATCAGTGTTAAAAGTTGGTATATATTGTCATCAATTATTTGTTGACAAGGAAAAGACCCTGAATTTCACAATTTGACTCTAGGAAATAATGACTGTCACCCCATCACTAAATGGCAATCATTCAGTCAATAAGAGTCCTGAGTGTAATATGAAAGAAAGACGAAGACAGAAGGAATATAGACCCATATTTTCTCTTTCAATGTTGTAATCATTGCCGCAGATTTTTCGGCTTGACTCGCAATCCTGATAAAGAAATTGCCTTGCATTCGAGCATTCTAGCTAGTTTTTCTGGGTTTTCCGTTTCAGGTTCGTTTTAGCGGCAAATTGTGTGTCTTGATTATGGGAGTAATTATATCTTGAATATGTTTTATCTTGTGTCATAATAAACACATTACTCTTGATAGAAAAATGTTAATACTTAAGAAATTCTTACAAACAAAAAACTTACATTTCTACGTGTTAGCTATCAATATTGATAAGTTGAAAATTATAAAATTTGAATCTCAAAGTGATCCTAACAAAATGAGTCTTCATAAATTTTTTTTATAAATAAAATTGAAAGTAAATGTAGCACTATTCTTTTCTTCTGAATTTTTTTTTATCTTCTTTTTTTTTTTCTAAGAAATTGTTTAGATAGTGAGACGAGATGAAATGAGATGGTTTTATATAAAAATTGAAAGTTGAATAAAATATTTTAGAATATTATTTTTTAATATTACTATTGTTTTAAAATTTAAAAATATTGAATTGTGATATGAAAAAGTTGAATTATTTATTATATTTTGTGTGAGAATTTAAAAAAATTATAATGATAAAATGAGATAATTTCTCAATCTAAATGACTCTCAAAGCTCTCTACTTTTATATTTTCCACTCTTTTTGCTTCAAACCGTTCGGAGCTGAATTTGTTTTCTCTTATTGAATATGTATATAACCAAAAGAAAATCCTGCAATGAATCGGCTTTTTCTCAGACGCCAAACCACAAAATATACACATTTGTGCGTACTTCGACGGACTTTGATTTCAGCTGAGAACATTTCGAGAAAATCAAAGGCTGAAAAAGGAAAACAATATTACAGTACTGTATTGGGTCAGACACAAGAAATACCAAAAAGAAAAAGAAAATACATAAAAATCAACTGAGAAAGGTGAGGATCCAATGAGCTGCAACAAAGAAAAAGACAGGTGTTGCAGATTTATAGACAAATACGAAGATGGAGGTCCCACAATTAGTCATTTGCACCGAAGAGTCGTATTCCGGTTTGTACAAAAAGGAGGATTCACCAAGTGATATCTCACTCTACGTCTTGAACTTTTTTGTTTCTTATTCCAATAGATTACAGTGCACATTAAGATTCTCGACTTCTTTTCCCTAAAAGTTACAAATGCATTTTGCAAGAACAAAGAAAAAAGCGAGTATATGCTAACTCTTTTAAATTACCATCCCCAACTGCAAAATGAATAAAACCACTCAGTTCTTTTCACTGGCACTTCTGTTGATGGACCACAACTTACTAAACATCCTTTTGGGTCTTGTTGGAAGAGCACAGAGAGCCTTAAGCCTGGAATTTCTGTTAATTCCTTCTGGGTTCATATCATTTCCATCCAAGTCATCATCCTCAGCCAGCTTCATTCTCAAAGTTGACATACTTGATTTTGGTGATTTAAGGCCAGAGACACTCCATTGATCCTCTGCTGCATTGGTGGTAGTGGTACTTAATGGTGGCGGAGGCCTTGAGGGGTCAATCCCTTGAGTGGCTAAGAGTGCTTTGAGGTTGCTAGGCAGGTCGGGCACTTTGCCACCCGCCTTTGTAGCACGAGCTTGCTCAAAGAAAAGAACTTGGACCACCACTCTCAAAGGGAGTAGCTCATTTTGTGCGGCGTGCATGCACGCTTCCATCGATAGTTTTTTGCAGTCTAGGATTCTGCACAACCTTTTCCTCTCGCTCTTGTTGAGTTCAGTGTGAGCCTGGATTTTTCAGGCAATAAGCACCTCAATCACCATAGAACATCAATTGTATATATACTAATTGCTTCCATTACTTTAGTTGAAAGAAAAACGACAGAGACATATAAAGGTCTAGGACTTTAATCATCCTAGAAAATATGGAAGACAAAAGTTAAAACCCTGCTAATTTCTGCATAGGTTAACCATCTACAGGTCAGCAGATGACATACCTGTATCATATCATGCACTAATTGTTTCTAGAATTCCAAATCAAAGAAAAATTTGACAGAGGTATAATATCTAGGCTACTGTCATATCAGAGAAAAATTGACAGTGGTATAATATGGGCACAAGGTTTTTTGAGAAGATTCCTCTGTAGTTGTAGGACGGTAAGCCTAATGCTATGATTCCATAGAGGATTTTCAAACTTCTCCTATATCTTGGAAAACATGGTAGATGTGAAATTGTAAACCCCAATTAAATATCTAAGTAAGTTGTTGGGAAATCTTTTGGAGGTCAACAAATGAAAGCTGAATCACATCAACAGCAAAACCCACATACAGAAATTTTGGCTGTATTGCCCCCAAACAGATATCCAGACATGCCAAATTTCTAGTGGGTCAGCCTAATCCTAGCTACTAATAAATTGTGGACGTGACACGATTTTAAGGTCAAGAGAGTTGGTTATCTACTGGAGACGGGGATCCACATTCTACAATGTGTGACAGTGATATGTGTCGAGAAATATTTATTACTTTAGTGTGAATAATGGCAAGTCTGAGAAGCCCAAGTTGCCACTCTGTTAATTTACCTTGAGATAAATGTCAATAGCTCTGTAGAGATCATCGTGATCCAGCCTTGCGAAAAGAGGTATGGCTTCAGCTATTGCAATAAACTTTGACAAAGGCAAATTCACATCCCGGGCAATCTCTTGAAGATACCCATCCACAAGCTTTGCAACCTTCAATTTTGAGCTATGAGATGCTGAAGACGACCTCCTACTCTCCTGAAACTCGAAATCAATATTTTCTGCTGATCGAGACCTTCTTCTTTCAAATCCCAGCTTTGATCTTGGAGGACTAGTTGGGGGGCTCTGTCCTTGTAACTTGAACTGCTCTAATATGGTCATGACTATGTCTACATCATATAGTGTATCGTTTGAATATGATAAAGAGGGTATTAACAGATCACTGACTCTTGCTTCCTCCAACTGAAGTCCTACTCTTCTGGCTAATTCCATCTTTGAAGAAGAAGAAGCATTAAGGATGTTGGCTGCCTTCAAAAGTTTAAGAAGGAAACAGGAAGAAACAGCTCCCTTCTCTGCTGGAAGTAAGCTTACTAGTGATTCCAAGATCAACCTATGCTTTGAAATTACCTCACTGCTCGAGTCTGCTTCCGAGTCTGATGCTGCTTGCTTATTGATGATTCCATCTCTTGATATGTTGGGCAGCCATCTAGAAGCATAGATTTTCAAAGCATCTCCAAGAAGATTAGAGGGTACCCTTCCACCAGATTTAATAGCTATGATGGTTCTCCAATAAAGGTCTATTCCCAATTCTGCTATATCTTCTGCCCACCAACCCTTGCTTTCTGGTTTATGTCTCTGACTCTCTGCACCATTGCATGATATATCGTCCCTTCCCCGGCGGGAATAACTATGTGACAAATTCACCTTTGAGGGGTGAATTAAGACTTTTAAAGCAATTGCTTCTATACATCTGCTTGTTATTTCAAGGTCTTCTGACCACAAAGGAAAGGCTTTGGTGCTTTGCAAGGTCACAATGGAATCCTTCCACCCATGAAGAATGCAGGAATTGAAGAAAACTTCCAGCTTGTATATCAGGTTCCCCTTCTCAACATCCTCTGTCATCTGCAAGTACTCAGCCGCACATCGAGCAGATACAATGTTGTAGGCACTGAGGGTGATTGTAATACCATAGCAGAACTTTGCGCACAGTTCAAAAGCTTCAACTCCACCAGGGAAATCGGGAAGTTGGACTATTTGGTGTTGTGAGGATTCAGGAGATTCAGAGCACATCCTCTGTAGACGCAAACACTTGGACAAAAGTGGAAACTGTTTGCCATAAACATATATGAATCACTCCAGAATACACAAAGATCATCTTTCAATTCATTAGCATTATATATCAAACTTAACTACCCTCAATCTGAAGTTTTGAAAGGTTTCTAAAATTTACCTTGTGAAGCAAGTATCTGCTTCCCTTCACCTGAATTATGAGATCACTAGAGACTTCAGAGGTAACTGACCTGAATTAAGAAGGGGGAAAAAAAAAAACTCATCCATAGTATCTTCCTTCAGATTAAATGTAACCACACTTGTTCAAGCAGGTATACACTAATTACACTTACCTTACAGCCTCAGTAGTATAGAAAGTATCCGGTCGAGATCCGAGTTTCATAAACTTCATGACTAATCCCTTCTGGTTATCTCTATGGTTGGGTGTTCATCAGATGCTCCTTGACACAAAAAATAGCTTCTGTGAAAGTGCAGTTTGCTCACAAGAACTTTCTCACCCAACAGCAAGCAAAAGTTCTCAGGCAAGAACACAATCAAGGCCACCCATTTCCTGTATTAAATTTCCCCGACTTAGTAACCCAACTATAAATATAGTCGGCCAGTCTCAGCCCCACAAAATAAATAACTCTTGAACATACACAGAAAGGTTAAAACGAAAGGAGAAGATAAAAATTTCCATGGAGGAGAGAGGATATCCAAGAATGAAGGATTACCAAGAGCTTTTGCTGTGGGTATAAGCTATCCGAGTTTTATATATAGAATCACAAAGTGACAGAAATTCAGAAGATCAAACACTCCAATGTCTTTGTCCTTTCAGTCAAATTCCTTACCCCATGTGATTTTGACATCCAAACAAAAAATAAAGTCACTGTAATCCCATCAAAATTCATCCAAACCACACTTCCACCAAGTCAATCAAACAAAAACTAGGGAAAAAAAAGGGGAAGATACAGAAGCTCTAGAACAAATATATATACGTGTCAAATTATGACAAACATTAGTCAAATTAGAAAAAGAGGATGTGAATATAATCGAGAAATGACAATAAAACTAAAACCTGAGATGGGTTTGCGATTTTCGATGCTACCCAGAAAAAGAAACTGCCAATCATTCGTTATAAAAATTCGACCTGGAAAATGTGACTAACCATGTAATTTCTTCTTCTTCATTTTTGTTTTCCTTTGTTTTAATTGTGACTTCCAGAAGAATATGGTTTTGAGGCACCTTAGGATGGACATGCCAGCGTGCATTTCTAAAGGCAATGCCCACGTGCTTATCCTGCGCCCACCGGTGCCCCTCCCTCTCATCATTGCCACAGCATTCTTTCTTTCACAGTACAAAACCGGGATTACTTTAGTCAAACCCTATTTTATACGCAACATCGTACCCCTCTGAATTTCCTTAATTATTTCAAAAATGGGTATATTACTGTAAATCTATAAATAAAAATTAAAAAAAAAATTCTTATTCCCATTATAAATTTAAAAAAAATAAAAAAAGTAAAGCAATGCTAAAAGAAGGAATAGGATATATGTATCGCTATCAAAGATGACTTTCCAAAATGCTCATGATCTACAGCCTCCACACAATATAATAATTATATATAGAGCCATATATTTATATTTATATTTATTTATATGTGGCATGAAACTTATAAGATTACCTTTATTGTTTGCAATAATAGCGAAAATACCTTAGTTTTTCTTTTTCGGCATTTATGGCATGTGGTCCATGACCTTGAAACATTTTTATATTATTGGCGTGACATGAAATTAAAAAAGATGTTAGGATGATGTAGTTATTAGGGTTAGTCATGTGTTACTGCATCATGCATGGTCGAAAAGTATAATATATTAATGAAATGAAATGCTAAAAAATGTGTTAATCTAGCATGCAGTACTTGAAGGTCATCTTCAACTAATTCTGATGATCAGATAAAGGGCATGAGGTCGTCATCCATGCCATTCTATTCAACTTTGTGTGCGTCTGATCATTTTTATCTATAATATATATGATCTTATCGGCCATGAGATTTCTTTCCTTCTTGCAGCTTTCTTTTTTAGTTCATTAATGTATTGTTTGTTCTTGATCTGATCAGACTTTGATGAATGTAGAAATATTGCCGAACAAAATGAGGTTGACGGAAGGGGACGGGACCCCAATCCATCAATAAATAAAGATTCAAGTCATGAGCCAATTATGATGATATTGATCCGCCGCTTAAGGATTATTGCATCCATACCAAGTACTAGTTTTAGTGTTGTTTATTCAAATACCATAAATCAAGATGCTCAGCTCAATTTCTGCTTGATAAAACACAAGATAAAGTGCATGGGGGCGCTAGCTTTTACAGCATATGGTTTTGTCTTGCGGCGCCCTTGCACCCTAGCTCTTTGTTTTGCTACATGAAAGTGTCGAAGTGAAAGGAAATTTATTTATTTTTAATGTTCTTACAACGAGATTATAACATCAAACCTTGATGGAAGAGAAGAAATATTAAAAGAAGAGAGGCTTCTGTCCACTGCATGCATCTGCTGATCATGATCAGAAGCAAAATCTTGAATAAATATATATATATATATATATATAGAAATTATATATAATAGGGAAGTCCCCCAATGTTATTTAGATCGAATTATTACCCGTTCTAAAACCTAGCCTTGTCCGGATGGTCCACTTATTGATTTACAACTTGCATGTACAACACACTAAAAGTCCAATAACATTTAGAGTGGGGGAAGGGAATTAGGCTGCAGGCATTTGACAGGTCATATGAATCTGATGAATTATGATCATAGTAGCTTGACTTATTAATTGTTTGATTTTTTTAAAAAGTAGTTCTTTCACATTGGAAGCTGAATTAAATAAAATTTTGGATAGGTGATTTTTCCAGTTTGAAAGGTCTGAATAATTTTTAAGTGACAAACAGTTGGGGTGGGACTAAAGTCAAATTTGGTGGATTAGAAGTCAAAACCCTAGCTAAGAAAACATGCAACTCATCAGCTAGATACGTAGGAAAGGGAAGCTGTAAAGGACTAGGAAATGTTCGGAGAAATGAAAAGAAAGAAAGGATGAGAAAATTAGCATTCATGATCAGTACAAGTCTAAGGGATAGCTGTCTGTGAAGCTAAAATGTTCCACCAAATTCAAGCAAAATCTAGTAGAGTAAGACCCAACTTCTGTGTTGGCTCGATCAATGTCCACCAAATACAAAGACCAGAGCCTGTCTTGGTTCGATCAATGTCTCAACTAAAATCTAGGCAATTGGCAATGCTGATATATAGCAAGGAACAGGGGGCTAAGTTGTAAAATGAGTGGTGTTGAGTACAGGTGTAGAGGGCCTCATGTGGGGCACACATCAATGTCCACTAGGCGTGAGAGAAAGGGTGTGAGCCACATTTGCCGTAATGGTCCTCTTCTGTGCCACCCAACGGGGCGGCCAACCGACAGCATGGGACCCCCACATCTCCCTTCTACTTTCTTTGTGGGACCCTCCTTGTATAGACTTGGAACCTTTACAGTTTGCACATAGTAGTGGAATCTCCCTCAAAGTCTAAAATAGAGGGTTTTAGCCTTTAGGCACCAAGATAGACTTGACCCTTTTCAACGATACCAGGAAAATGGTGAAGCTTATTAATTTAGAAGATCATTTATATATTATTAATAG
The DNA here is from genome assembly GCA_011037825.1 of Carya cathayensis. NCBI lineage: Eukaryota > Viridiplantae > Streptophyta > Magnoliopsida > Fagales > Juglandaceae > Carya > Carya cathayensis. Next base: position 407,012 of record QGSO01000344.1, read on the forward strand.
TATAGTCTCCTAGCTCACCAGTTGTGGTATTTTTTTTTTTTTTTCTTAATGCTGAACATAAGCTATTGTAAAAATTCATAAGAGGGATGAATATGTATATATAATTGACAGTAATAAAGATGGTTATCAAAGCATTAATCCATTCAGGGATGAACACTGGTGGCCATCTGTAAGTACTTGATCTCTTTCAAGTTTTGAGTCTGACAGAGACACCTCTAATGAATCTAATAAAAATCATACACTTTGTGATTGGTGGCAGCAGCCTTGCGGGATCTCTCTTTCAAATGCATTTAAGTACTGTTCAATCTTGGAATATAACCTCTTTTTGGCAGTCATATATGAACCAACGTGAGCAGCTAGATTACGGGACCAGTTTATAATATATATATATATATATATGAGTCAACCATATGAAAACAATAAAGATGGTCAGGCCAGCATGATACTGCAATCTGCTTTGCCTCTTCATTGTTCATTTGCCTGCTTGAAAAGTGAAAGCCATTCACAAAAAGATGCAGCATTATTCTCACGAAATTTCTTACAAATACAAATTATTGCACCAATCAATTAACCCCATGATGAAATAGTTAATAGCTCACCTGACCCCCAAAAAAAAAAAAAAAGATTAAAATATCTGATTATTATTTCCATTTTTATTGTTGTATTCGTTTCTTAAAATTATAAATACAACGTCATTATAGGCCGGGGGGAGGCCGGCCCCAGTTATACATAGAGAAACAGTAGGAGCAGTATATGTATAAAGCTTTAGTACTGTGTTGAACAGTGGTACTACAGGTGGAAATTTGAAACTGAAATGTCTATGGCTTCATAAATATTTTGGCAGTTAATCAAACAAATCGTACCAGAAGTTTGATGGACAGCGATTAAGGCTGGTCGGGCCATGTTTACAGTCCAACAGACATTAATCCCCCCCCGTCTAGTCTCTCTGCAGAAAAGGCCGAAGAGATCTATGGAGAAAAATTGTTGTGAGCGTTTAAAGTGTCTTATTAGGAAAAAGAAATATGAGATGTCATGTTGTGTAATCGCTGTCTGTCTACTATACTCTGAAAGATACATATAATACTGTGTAGGGCTTCCAAATTTACACGTACTTGGAGCAAGCATGGATCTGGCCAAGTGGTACTCATGTATATTTAAGTGAGTATGATCGATCTTGTTGGGTTCGAGAACTCTGAATTGTTTCATTCACATTTACAGTGACAATATTCCTCAGAATATTGCTAGCTACCAGCTGTGGCCATATACATACATATATACACACATATATATATATATATCGATGAATCAGAATTAAAGGGTCCCTTTCGAAGTGTGGGGGGGCGCCTCTGATCTCATTTATTTCCTTTTTCCCAACACGATACTCTATTCATGGACCTCTCGTGGGGTCCTTGTACTGTTTCTCACTTCCTCGACGTTGATGGAATTCAAAACCCACCGCCCCGCCTCACACGTGGGATATGTATATCCAGTCGTTCATCGGCACAAAATCCGTTAGAAATACTTGGTACGTAATAGTTTAGGGTGTGTAATAGTCTAGTTGCTTAAGTCTATTATTTAAAAAAAGTAGAATTTATTATAAAATAGTTATTATTTTTTTTTATGTGGATGCTAGAGTGGATTTAGACGTACTAAACTTGTATATAATATTATTCTTTTATTAAATTAAAAAACAAAATGATTTGTTCAAAGTTTTCTTGTTTCTTTGTCAGTTTTGGTGGTTAAGCATGAGTACTCTTTTTTTTTTCTTCAGCGGTTATACATGCATGATTCCTGGCTTTGCTCTCGGGGTTTTTTATGATGTGTATATATATATAGATATATATATATAATTTATTAGCACTAATATTCTAAAAAGGTAGCATTCAAACAAATATATGCTAAATAAAAAACATATAATATAGTTAAAAATGGTAGGTAACATCAGTAGTTTGTGCAGAGGATCCGAGTAAGATGATGCTGAATTGTTAGATTGCACGTTAATGGCGTTGAAATATCTTGAGGTGATAGATCAATGTAAAGATTATAGAAAATTGTGATCTTTTCTTGATTTGGGCAGATCTGAACATGTTTCAGTATTTTGGTAATAATTTTAGCTATAGATATCATAATCCACTACAAGAAAAATAGACTTTTACGATTAATTAATAGCAACGAAAAGAGTATTAGCAACCAACTTATAGTGATTGTTGATATAACTCTAATTTGGAAAGTTTTTTTCGGCACGCACATCATGGTCACCTTGCCATGCATATTTTTGGAGACCAAAATCTACTATTTGCCCATTCGAATCTCTATTTTTAGTTAATTTTTACTTTTTATGGTAACATTTCATCGTTTAGGAAGTGATTCTGAGCCCAATTTGGGCCAGATTTTTGGCATATTATTTCTTTAATTACGTATTTCCTCTTAATGTGATTATAGAGATTTTGTTATTTTTGATAAACTTATGATATTATCGATTTTCAGCTATTACAGCCCAGTTTGTGGATTGTTTTCGACATTCTTGAATTTTGATAATTTTGACTTGAGCATCAAAGTCGTTTCCCTGTGTTTTGTGCAATTCTTTTGTCTTCCTTCTCTATGAATTATCTATTAAAATTAACCTGCAAAATAATCTTTGTTCTGTCTAGTGTCAAAAGTAGGTGCTTTGCTCTTATATGTTGAGCCATGCATATTCTCCATTCATAAATTAAACTTTAGGTTTCTTTAAAATAATTTGGAATGTGACATCAATAAATATGAAATAATTTAAAATGTGAAAGATTCATAACTACATTATATCTTATAAATTTCTCAAGAATGTTATATCTTCTTTCTTTTATATATAATTTATTATAATCAGTAATCGAGAAATGTAATGTTCAAATAACTCCACGCTCAAAAAATATTATAGAATTAAAAGTTAATAATTTTCCATCGAGTTTATGTAAATTACATTCCTATCTTATTTTATAAATGTGTGACACTTTATATTACTTTCTATCATCTTTAATTTTAACTTTTTAAAAAATAACTCAAGTTAAATTGGTTAATGGGTCCGTATGCCATGCATCTCATTATATTGGCACAAGAATGGAATGTTAATTAGTGTAATGTATAGAATTTTCGTACATTTTTCTTGCATCTAGAGGATGAAATATTATTCATTTAAAAATAATTTTCTCAAGATTTAGTACCTTATTTTCTTGAATTAGGTAGAAGTAGGGTCTAGACTATCAAAGAAAGCTCATTAATATAAATGGTACCCACCTCCAACAACATAATGGTAGTCATGCCTCATATCATAAGAACATCGTAAAACGTACTTAAACTACAGTACGCTTAAATAATTACCACATCAACATCCTTCCAAATTACAAATTATTAAAAAAAAAAAAAAAAAAAAAAAAAACTCGAATCAAAAGTACCCCACAGATGAAAACCCTAATTTTTTTTTCCTACTTTTAATCCAAAAAGTATGTACCTAGATAAAAACCTTTGTAATGTTTCTGTTACAAATTATTAATATTCTCAGTGATCAGTACTAATTTCTTAGAAAGATCGAACATCGTCGCGCGCACAAGACTAATTGAGTAATTGGTATGAAAAGGGATCGGGTCTAGAAAAGATCGAAGTGATTTCATACCTTTTTTTTTTTTCTTGAATAAAATGATTACATAAATAATTATAGTTGATGTTTGGTTAGGCATGCAATTAACATCTTTATGCTGCCTCATTTTCAATATTATTGGGCAGGCAGTTTAATTAAAGACAATTAAGAGTGGATCTTTCTGGGACAATTAGTCAAAAATCAAGAGATTAAAAGCTTGAAAACCACAACTCATGTAGTGGTTAAATGATGAAATATAGATATGGCTTTCCGAGTTTGGTCAGATGCAATATATAACTCGGTTCCCTAAGTTACCCACCATCATCCCTTTTGTCAAAGATTCGTTGCAGCGCATGGATAGGCACCATGAATGTGACACCACGTATTGGATTTTGGATTTCAGCTTTAGCAGCTTAATATTGACTGTCAAATACCACAAAATATAAGTAAAATAATAAAAAGGGTAATATATATGTGGGAATTATTATGCTTATGAGCATGATTAGCACTAATCCAATCATAATGTGCCCCATCTTTTCATAATGTCTTACTTTGATATGGAAAAAAATATATATATTCACACGATGATGCTAATATAGTATTTGGCGGGCTTGAAATTCACGCTTTTTTTTTCTTATTTGGGTTGCTGAAGGTTCTTCTTTTGCGCAGCGATGACAGGAATCTCCCAACATCAACAGAAAAAGAAAAACAGTAGCTGTCGATCATTCGGAATTTCCGCCTCTGTCTTTTTCGATCCATTTAGGCTCCTGTGATCTTCCTCCCTCCAGCTTGGTGCTGATCCGCGCGCCTCGTTAGGTTTTTGTTTTCTGGCATTTTTCATTTGTAGATATGCTCGGATTCGATTGGATACCAGCACGCATGCACCTACAGAAACAGCAAGCAAATAATCGTACGTAGTATATATATATATATACTGTTGACATGATGGGTTTCAGCTTCAGCACTACTGCGATCCGCATGGTCTCTAGGCCTTCACTACTTACAATGATGCGTTCATCTTAACAAACCCTAGACTCATTAGGCAATTTAAGCAAATTTTTGTATATATTTTGATTAATTATAATAATTTGGTTTCATCGAGACCCTTTTATGATATTAATTTCATATATATATATATGTAATGTAATATTCGCATTAAATGGGATTTCCCAATAATGACATGATCAGGAATTCAATATTGCATGGGAATTAAGTGCTAAAACTAATTAGGGTTACCCTTCACTAGGGATAGGGAAAAATCTAATCGACATGAATTTCTCATAAATCATATACCATTATGACATCTAGCTTGTTAGTATGTTGGGTTTTAAAGTGTTTTTTAGAAAAACTCGACTTCAATTCTAACATCTTTTAATTACAAAAAGAATTTGTGTATTGGTGGAGCTCTAAACATAATATTTGACTTGTGATTTAGAAATTTTCTTGTATGTATCCGGTGATGGATGTAACTTTTTTTTGATAAATAAATAAAATCAACTTCTCATTAAGAAAAAAAAAATTACACAAAAATAATTCTTCTATTTCTCAATTAATAAAACCTTTCTAGCGCAAGCCGCTTTTACAAACCTTAATATAAAATTTATCGAAGACACTTTTCAACCATACAACTTCTCATTCTGCCTATATATATCTTTTCATAAAACTCAAGACAAAACAAATGTCAAAAAGAAGCTTTTTTTATACCAAACATACTCTAAATATCGCTGTAGCCTGTGTAGATATTCATGTACCCTCAATAGCCACTGCAGAATTACCCCCTCCTTTTCCCCGCCAAGAAAAGAAAAAAAAAAAAGAAGAAGGAAAAAGAGTATATAATATTGCAAGATTATCTTGACCTGATAGCCCTTTCTTATTCACACTGATTCAATTCATATCAAACTTTATTAAAGGTGGCCTGGAGATGATTATAATCTGAACAAAAAGCAATATCGATTATCCTTTCTATATTCTTATTATTCTGTGGCCGGTTAAGATAAACACGACCTCGATAGTTGATGATGAGAGCAAGCATACGTGTCATCAACTCATCCCTAAGCTTTTGTGACTCCATTTTTTTTTTTAATCATTACGATCGATATTGTTCATTCGATATCATAGTTGATAATCCCCAAAAAAAAGAAGTATTGACGTTCTTAATTAAGAGTATCTTGCACGTTTAGGACGTGTGATCTCTAAATGTATATTTTGGTGTGACTACTTTGTCTTTGCTCTAAACTTCCAACAAGAGTTACAAAATCAACCTACCCATATCCACCTAACTCTTGCGGATTGAATAAATAGCTAGCACGGAAGAGAAAGGAAAAGAAAAGAAAAGAAGAAAGGAAAACTGTATCCTCTCTCATTCAATCCTGTCATGAGATCAGACATGCATTTAGCGATTAGGGGCATTTTTATTCAACAAAAAGAGAACCTAAACCCTATCTTATTACCAAGTGGATTAGGTTTTGGTCTAAAGAAATTGATTTTAATTCAACCAAACCCAAGTTTGGTTGACCCCGGGTCCCATTTTTTTATTGTTTTTCCTACTGTTCGGCAATCTAAGTTTAAAAGTATCATCATATATACCAAAACTACAAGCACTACTAATTCTGGTTCTGAAACTTCGACCCAAAGGGACCGAATCATGAAGTGATTCTGAAGTTCCAATTTTAGCTACCCTTAAATAATAATAATAAGGAACAACTTCCCCCTTTGTCAAAGTACCATGCATGGAAACTCAAAATCTGCATGGAAATTCAAAATTTTTACTGACAAAGGCTTAAAACTTCTCTATATATAGTAATATTATTATAACAGTCCCAAGCACATCTCAACACTGCCAAAAAAAAGAACAATCATGGAATCCAATCCATCCTAGTGATCAACCCGGCCGGCCCTTGAAGTGTTTGTCAGTTTTGACATAATGGAGAGGAAAGAAAGAGCTGATCATGGGATGAGGAATGTAATTGTAATATATGGTATCAGGGCTTCAATTCTATTATAGATGGGTTTGTACTCTTAACCTCTTATTCTTTTGTGCAATTATCATTTGTTCAAAGAAATTAAAAAAAATGAGGAATCTCTGAAACTTTATTCAGCAAGTAATTAACTTTCCTTTCATTTAAGGTTTGCCTTTTGAGTAAGTTATCTGTTACTCATAATTGAAGAAGTGCTTGTGGCTGAAATTGCACAATGAAGTACAGCTAGCAACTAGGTCACCCACATTCAAGAGGCAAGCTGAGGATACTTAATTTGTTGAACCTTATTGGACCACAACGTACGGACAGGTGTTTGTGATAACGAGTGATGTTGATCCACTCTGCAATTCTCCTAGATCGATCTGTTCGCGCTCACAATGTTTATTGCAAAAGTAAATTCTGGTGCATCTTTTTTTTTTTTTACGTGACGGGGACTGCATGCTTGCTTAAATTACATGTGAAGAAGCAAGAAGAGTAGAAGATGACCATGAAATGAACGGCCTGCAGCTTGCTTGCTAGTAAATTCATTATCAATCTGTAAAAATGAACCTGATTCAGTCATTTCATGCTGTCCCCCCACATGAAAATTGCCGGGAATGCGACGTGCAATTAATACTCTCGAGCTAGCTAGTCCTAGTTTTAGATATCTCGGCCCTTAATTGTTCTTGGTAAGGAGCTTCAATTGTTCAATTATAAAATTTGTAGGCACATCTATATGTTCCCTATAAACGCATAGCTAGGAAACCCAAGATGGAAGAAACTAATTAGTAATTTATGCCCACATCTTATGTCGGCCGGAGAGTTTTCATTGTATCGATCCATACATGCAAAAAAAATTAATGGACAATATTTATTCTCATGTATATCATGAATTTCATATCTCACAAAATGCAAACGGTTTTAAATTTTTTTTTGATCACATCAGTGTACGTATTTGTCACAGTCCTGTTGATCTTTAAATGAGAGTTTTTGGGTAGATAGGACTCAAGACTATGGCTTTATATTCCTTTCTGAAAAGAGGAGTGCTTCATCTAAGGCTGGGATATCTCAGATTTTTAAAACCGAATGGATACTACAACTGGTTACAACTCGGGTGGGTATCCATTTTTATAATCGGATACCTGGTTTATAATCAATATCTGATTTTAATTTCACTTCTTTTTTTACTCTAATTTTGTTTCACTCTAGTTTTTGTACAAACGCGATCATTTTGTATGTACAATATTGCCCAGATGACTAATACAAAAGGGAAGGTGAATTGAGTTATATTTAAAAATTAAAAATTATAAATTAATACACAATATAAAATACAAAATACGTATGAAGTAGTAATAAATATAAAGAGTAAGGGTAAGAGAAAATCAAACTCAGTATGTTAACGAGGTTCGGTTTCATTGCCTACGTTCTCGCCTCAAACTACCTACTGAGGATCTCCAAATTCACTATTTAACCCCTTTCAGGTGGAGTTAGAAACCTATTACACCTTTTAACAATATCACTATAAAGGATCCGTGTAGAACACTCTCTACACTTGCAATCACCTTACACGTGATGATTCAATTATTTCATGTGTAGAACACTTTCTACACGCACAAGGGTTATACACACCCTTTTACTGATACAAGAGCTGATAGTGGGTAGGTTATCAGAGAACACTCCTCAATGAGTGAAATAAGAACAATACAGCGCAAATTATATCTCTTTCAAAATGAACAAGGGTTAAGGTTTAATACTTAGAGAAGAGAGAATGAAAGTTTTGAATGAATGTTGTATACTCTTGGTGTTGTAAATTTAAAACTCTCAAATGATCTATTTATAGACATATGAGATTTTATATTCAAATTTAAAAATATTTACATATCAAAAACAACATCATTCACTTTTCAAAACATTCAAATAAAAGTTTCTTCTTTTTCATTTTTCAAAGACAACATCATTCACTTTTCAAAAATTTCAAACCTAATCTTTTTACTTTTCGCATATGACAAAAGGAGTACACTTTACTTTTCAAATTTTTCGAACAAAATCATCTACCTTTTATATAAGTGAAAAAGAGCATCAATCACTTTTGAAAATATTCAAATAAAACATATACATGTAAAAGATGACAATCAATCATATTTAATATTTTCAAAATTTTCAAACAAAATCATCTACCTTTTGTATAAGTCAAAAAGAACATCCATCACTTTTGAAAATATTCAAATAAAGTATGCACATGTGAAAAATGACAATCAATTATTTTTAATATTTTCAAAATTCAAATCTTTTATCATGTCATGCACATGTGAAATATGATAATCAATCATCTTTCAAAATTTTCAAATTTAATTTTCAAAATATTGATGCACATGTGGAAAATGTATTTTAATGTTTTATGATAAAATATTAATTTTGAGCCTTAATCCTAATTTCCAATTTTTAAGAGATTTGCAACATTGCTCTATAAGTTTTAATGTGAACTTGTTTCCTTCTTGCTCATGCTTGGTTCCTTGATGTACTTGACTCCATTGTGTAGACAACTTGAGGTTGAGACTCCTTTATTCTTTGAATTCATTTGTTATTATCAAAATCTATGTGTAGATATATAATTACACAAAACTTGAAATCTTGGATTCAACATACAAAAATGAAGTTTGCAAAACGACGTAATTTTGAAACAAAAATTCTATTTTTAAAAGAAAAAAAACACCCGGTTATATATAACCTATTAAATAACCCAATCTAGGTAGATAACTGTCTAGATTTACTCAAATTTATGGGTTCTTGGATGGATGGGAAAAAAATTCAATCCAGATGCACACTTCTAGCTTCAGCCCTAGTTCAGAAGTAATCTCGCAAACTAATGTGACTCCATGTGATCCATCAAATTAAATATTTTATAATAAAAATAACTTTACAATCTGATAAATCATATCAAACTACATCATTTTGTGAAATTATTTGTGCAATTGCTTTTTGGCTAGAGTATTTCGCTTTTGAAAATGTGATCAGTTTTAGGTTGGATCTTAATTAGCAGAACTTCAATTAATGTGAACATTATACATACAGCCGGACAGGACAATTACAACACCTAGAACAGGCAATTCTAGGGTTGGCAGGAAAACTAAAATGTATATATATACGTGTAATGCAAGTTCCAAGTAATTATTAATTAAGCCTAGATATTGAAAGAGAACCTCAGTGCTAAACAAACAAAATCATGACAATTGAGGAAGACATGCCTTAGCGGCAGGACCTACATTTGTTTGCCACCAAACCCAGCCGATCTGTCTTTTTTTGGTTCCCCAAGCGTAAAGCATTTGGGAGTCAGCTCAAACGTCTATGCAATTTCCTTGGCTTGCTCATTGGTTCTAAAACTTATGTCTGACTTGTTACTGAGCTACAAGTTTTACTAAACGGAGCATCACTCCAACGAAAACGACAAAACAACAACAACAACAACATGAAGCAAGCAAGCGATCGACACAGTGCAGAATTGGGCTCCATATGACAGCAGACCGATCGAAAGTTGTTCATTGCATTGCATTAGAGTGCTGAAATGTAAAGGGAGGAGATCGAGGCAGAAGAAGACAAGGATCGAATTAAAAGATTAAAATATTCATGAACGAGATGGATCTGAAATGGGCTCCATTTGAAAGAAGAGACAAGCTAGGTGTTCATCATGCACAGAAATTGACGTGGGTGAAAAACAGCTAGCTAGATAGATAGATAGCGCATTAGCGTGCATTCGTGCAGGAGTGCAAGTGGTTGTATATGGATGAGACTGAAGAAGGACTGATGGCTCATGTACGTGTGGATAGGAGACAGACCATCTCGACTTGTAGTTGTCAGTATTGGCTTTATTTTCATTAGCATCCCCCGGTAAAGAACCAGACGGCCAGTTGTTAACCCAACATTGACAAAAACGTTACACCGCTCACCCTAAGAGTAAGAGATCTACTTGATTGCACGCACATGACGTACGTGCGGTCTCCCAGTCAGATCGATCAAAGTTCTTTTTAAGTTTTTGTGGTAACTTAGAATCTCAATTAGCAGAGATAATTTATTAATTGTCGTTCAAAATGTTTACCAGTTAGTGTTCAATTTTTTTATGAGAATTTGGACAAATTTTTTAATTGTTTGCCTATGGTTGTTGTCTAACTTTACAACCAGAATATTTTGCCACGTGTTATGAGCTTGGTGTCTTTGCGTCCGGATAAGAAAGATAGCAGAATCTCAACCATTCCGAGTTTCCTTTTCCAAACATAAAAGGGCAGAAAAAGGGTAAATAATAGGCTTTGCTGCCAATTATGATATAACTGCCTTGGGCTTCTATCGACAATTGCTGACCAATCCATGAATGGTCCAAAGACCGGCTGAGATTTGTATACTAATACCATTAAGGAGTCAAGGACCTAGAGGATAACTATATATAGCCCGCAGTGTCCATATACAACATGCGCCGTTCAACTCCACCAGCATTATGTTAAGTTAAAGGATAATGTTTGGGTGATTACCAAATCTACAACATCAAATATGCATATAAGTATAAATGAGTTTTTTTATTTTTTATTTTATTTTATTTTTCTTTAATAATTTTTTAAACATCCTTAATCATTATAAAAAAAAATTAAAAAAATATAAATTTATTAATAGTCACTTCTTTAATCATTAAGAAAAAATTAAAAAATTAAAAATATATGAGTTGGCACATTTGTAGACATATTTAAGAGTGGTACTATCATTTTCCTTAAGTTAATAAATAATAGCTCATCTTTGTCTTTCCTTTTTAAGCTTCATTTATTTAACTCAGCAATCGGAACTGAAAAACGTGCTATATATTGTCTACCTTAATTCGTGCGGAAAACAAAATTTGAAGTTGAAAAGCAGCATTCCGCATAAAAGTAAGGGCAAGTGAATGCAGTTGAAATGGTATCTTTTTAGGTATATGTTTGATCTCAACTGTTTTGTCATTTCTCTTCACAACTGGTAATTTGCTTTCGGTATGAAGTTGGTTCTTTCTCACCTTAGAGACGTTTCATGCAAGTGCATGCAAGCTATATGACAGTACTTTAAAAGATAAAGACATCAATTCTAAAATTTTAGAAATGATTAAAGACTTTAACACCAAACTTCCATCCCCGATTTTCATCAACATCTCAAGATTTTCATTTTAGCATTAACAATCTTAGAAACGAGATAGAACTAAACTTCCACAATCAATAACTCAAACAAAATATTTAGAGAATAGATTAAATTTACACCTTTTATGTTCCAGTTTGAGAATAGTAGCAGGAAAGAACGGTGCTACACCCACCGGTGGATTGCACCTATGGGTGCTACGGACAAGGCCAAAATGGCGCCCTTTTTCTTTTCCTATTATTTTATAATTATTTTATTATTTTATTTTTATTTTTATACCCTTCACCGCAGGAAATATATATCATCAAACGCAATCCTTGAAAAATATGAGAGAGGAAAAAAAGTACTTTGGGCCTGCAGGGTCAGACTTGAATGTACAAGGCGAGCGAGAAAATTGCTTTAGGGCCAAGAGATGGCCTCAAAAGTCATTGGGTTTAACATTGTCAGGTAGTTTGGGACCTAAGCAAATAGGGGCAGACTGGGCAGTCGATCCTTTTGTTAGCCCATTTTGCTAAGACTCAAATTACTAAAAAATGGCTATGAATGCCGTCCTCTTTTTAGTCAACGAAAATAAAACCCATTTAAGACTCGATTGCCCTCTGGGCCTCTCTTCCTTTTCTATAAGCCCTCACTAACTTGGTGGTGATACCATAGATCTGTCAACTATTTTTTTTTTTTTTAATCTCATGGGCCCAACTTCTGCCTAATTATGTGGTAGGTATGACAAAACATTAGTGTTAATTAGTTGTGGGAGGTGCTCTAGTCGAGATCATAAGCTAATCATGTGCAGAGTTTTTTTTTTTTTTTCAAAAAAAAAAAACCTATAAAATATTGCACAAGGATGATGTCTAAAGATCTCTTTGTTCCTTTAGCAACCCTATCATACATATATATATATATATATATATATGTGCGCGCGCGCAAGGAAGAAAAGCCCATTTTTAGTAGCATCGATCCACTGGTTTGGTACTTTCTTATACATGATGTGGCTTAATTGTTCTCTTATCCAGCTGGTTGGAATTTGGAAAATGCCCTTTCCACTAAGGCACTAACCCTATGCCCTTTATAAATATATATATATATTTATATATATTCTTGGGACACTTTAATGTCCTTCGATCTCTCCAAAGAAAAAGGTGCAAACTGCAAAGAACCCAAAAGAAAAGGAAAGGAAACAATATAAGAAAAAAGTACTAAAGCATGTGTTCTGTTCTTGGAAAGTCGAGCATGCAGTATGTATGGAGTTTGGGGGTCTCTTTTTCTGTTCTGGGGGTATCTGTCCATAATTTTCCATACTTTAATGGATTGATTAATAAATTAGTAAAGGGCGGTGAGAAGCCCTGTAGGATTACCAATCATAGCACATGGACTAATCATTTTAATTTGTATGTTTATTATTTATTAATATTTCCACTCTCCAATCAAATCAATTGGGTTTTTTTTTTTTAATTTATAAAAGCTTTATATATTCAGAGTTCAGAAATGATAAGCTCACAGCCCGTTGATAACTTTTTTTACAATTTATTAAAAGATATTAGTTTCGTTTTAGTTTTTCTCTTTTAGTTTTTCGTTTTTCTTTTATTTTAATAGGCTTAAATTTTATAAAATATATTATTTTATTATATAATACTAAGATAATTGTAATATAGTTGTAAATTGTATTATTGCTCGATTGTCATGTAAGACGCAGAGGAAAAGGCACATATATTCAAACCGTTTTTATTGCTTAAATATATATATATATATAAAGTAACTATAAATTGTTGTTTTAACAGTTTTTTTTTTATTTTTCATTAACATTTTTTTATTTTCCGTTAAATCCTATTGTTAGCCTTGAAATGTGGTTTGAATTGCACTCCTCTTGATCCCATCAATATACCGGCTCGCACAAGTCACAATAAATGTCAATGACCCATATGAGATGACATCCCTCGCCAAGAGGGACAATCAGTGGCACGCTATGATTTAAGATGGAGCAAACAAATAGTTAGATTGTTTAGGAATTAGGACACTATAGAATTTTCTATTCTACCTATCATATTTAATTTATTATTTTATTATTTTATATTCAATATTTCATATAAATATCATTTTAATAATATCGATTTATAATTAATCTCAATTTATTCTTAGATTTCTTTATTTATTTATTTATTTTGTGATAGAATTCTATTTATAATTCATTAAAAATATTTAAAAATATTTAAAATTAAATAGAGTGTATTTAATAAAATTAATATTAAATTAAGAAAAATAATATTAAAAAAATAGAAGGGTGTTTAGAATGAATGATTCATAAATAATATTTGGATGTGAAAAGACTATACACCCTTTAACTCAATTTGTTGGCAAATTAAATTAATCATGGCTATAATACAATTGTCTTTTCCTCCGAGCCCGAGGTAACGGGAGCATCTCATCCTCAATTCTCATTCATGTCATGAACCATAAAGGCATCGCACGCCTCCTTCCATCTCCACTACCCCACAATGGCGATAAATATAAGCTGGTTGGCAGAGAAAAATAGTGAGATTTATTTCTTGTGAGAGAGAAAGGGATTGAGAGGGGTAGAGAGAGACGAGAAAAAGAAAGGGCTTGAGGAGAGAGACATCATGAGAGAAATGGGTTCATATCATCGTGATGGGTTTGACCTTAAAAAATAAGTCACGTTAGTGGGGTGTGGAATAAATACTAACTGATATATAATATATCTTTTATTTTTATGTAACATATGTGTTACACTTGGCTTTTATAAAAATTTAATTATTTTATATAACAAAAAGACTATTTACTAGAATTCACATTTTTTTCCCTATGTCATAAATTATTAATTGAAACTAACTTTTTTTTATGAAATATATATAAATATTTATATATATATATTTATATATATTTTTAAAATAATCATTTTATCCAATTAGGCAAACGTACTTTGCACGTTGATCCTGACCTAGTATGTATATATATATATATCTATATAAAGGGATACACATACAATTTTTATTTAATGTTAAATATTTCAAAATTCATAAGCCAATTAGCAATGTTGCATTTGAAGAGTTGTTAAAAGAAAATTTGTGAGAGTTACCTAAACAAAAGATATAAAGCAAGGTGTAGGGGTAAACGTTGTTTCATTTCAAGAAATATAAACTCCACATTCTTTCTAGAAAAACTACTTATCCTTTTTAAGTGTTTTCATTGGAGAGGAGAATAGAGTCTTGATCAAGTCTACCGCACTCTAATGATCGATTATCGACCCACACCCTACCACGCAACTCTCAGCTTCCGATCTACTAGAATGAAGCAGAACTGTTACGAAAGAGAATATGAGTCTATTTAGAAAACAACTTAAAACAACAATCGCAGTCCACCTTTAGCTTCTACCAACTCCAACGATGGCTTCATAGTTCATACAACTATGCAAATTGCGAAAAACCATCATTTAAGACGGCGCCTTCTTTGAAGGGTATGGGTGGAGACCAAGAATTTGGTCTTAAATCCCATTTGTTTTTCACTTTTGCGTTATGGTTGTTGTAATAAAATATTTGTTGGAAAACTCCACCCCCTCATCATATATCTCGTTTTCTTTATCTAAATGATATATTTGCTTAATATATATATATTTATATAAAGCAAGCAAAACCAACTGTGCAAGCATAGGGGTAAGAAGCATTAAATTCCATCAGAGGCAGAAGAGTTTGTCTTCAACACAAGCCGTTGAAACCAACGATGGTTTGTTAATAGTCGGTTTCGCTGACCCACCTATAAACGGTTGACTTTGGAGACAACTATAGAAATACAACCCCAAGGTCGATTTGCCAACTAAGGAGGCTCAAACAACATTATTAGAAAAGTAGTGTTATACGTAATTGGTAGTTCCATTTTATCAAATATTTTTTAAAAAAATTTTAAATTTTTTATAATTTTTATTTTTATTTTTTTATTTTTTTTGAAATAATAGTTCATCACTATTCATTAATAAACAGAACATTACAAATTGGACCTGAAACATACATTACAAGTTAACTATAGCCTTAATAGCGCCTCAGTACACAACCGTGACTAACATAGTCTAATCCCTGCTGCCAATCTCTACAAACCAAAGGTTGAGAGACCGCACATCTCTGTCCAATGACAGATTGACGTAACCTCATATACTGTTAAAGATGAATCAGATGATAAAACTCTATGGACCATAGTCCAAGAGACCATATTTTTTTAGTTTTTATTTTTCTAAATAAAAATACATTACAAGGGAAATCGAACCTAAACCAACTACATCTCTCTACCCATAGAAATATGATTAGAATGTCATTCCTTTCTCCAGCTCCCATATCCATCACCCACCGGAAATCACTAACGTGTTGCAGCCATGCGTCAACCCATAATCGTGCAATATGGGTCTTCAGTAACAAATAGCTTTTTATTGTCTAAATTATGAATTTGTGGATGGTTGTTTTAATAACGAATTGCAGTTAGTTAATAAGTCAAAGTAACAATAATTGTTGTAGAAAACTTCAGTAACATTTACGTAAATCACTAATAGATGTGACTAATGTTAATATGTAGTACTTGACCAGGATGTCCATGTTTTTGTAGTATGGTTTTTCTGATCCAAAGAATGGAGCAATGACTCAGGTCAACAAGACTCACTCTATATTCCAACTTTGATTAATAAACTTCTCTAGCTTTTGCTCTTTTATTTTTTGTTTTGACAAATACTACATCATGCAACTTCGTACCATGGTTGATTAGTCAAATAAAAAATGTGAAATAAAAGAATCTGTAGTTTCCTTCTGATTTTCAACCTTCCACACGACCATTAAACGTGATTTAAAAAATATTGAAAGGAAATTAAGTAAGAGACATCAATAGGTGGAGTTAACTTAGTTGGATATGGCAACCAATGATGTGTCTGAAAGATTAATAAGATGTGTTACTTGCAACAAATTTAACATTGTTATATATAATTTTAAAGTGTTTAAATTATGTGCATCCTCTTTGAAAAAAAGTAAGTTTATCATAAAAAAAAAATTGATTTTTTGTCCCACTTGTCTTGTTTGTCAAATGCGGGGGTTGGGGCCTCCCGCTCACATCTGGCGCCCCCAACGAGGGCTAACTAAGCTCAACCCCAACTTGTTCTCGTATATATATATATCAAAATGGCTTCATTCTAATTAGTTGGGAAAGAAACCAAACCCCCCCGGCCCTTGCGAGTCTACGACTCCCTCTCCCCCTCAGACCTCACTCTCATTCTCTCAACTCTTGATCTCTCTTAGACCTACCCTCTTTATCTCTTTCTTCATCTGTCACACGCTGTCATCGTCATAGTGAAGGACCATAAGTATGTATTCGATCGATCTCGAGTGAAATGCTTTTGTTTTTTTATTAGTTTTTTTTTTTTAGTTTTGTTGAGTTATAGAGGATGGGATTGAATTGTGGAGTTGGAGGATGAGATTGTGAATTGTGTATTGTGGAGATTCATTGATTGTTTGTTTTGTGTGGAAAAAAGTTGTGTAATGTGCATGTAAATTTAGGGTTTCAATCTGAAACCTTAAATTAATTTAGGGGTTTCAATATTGGGTTCACCTAAATTAGTTTAGGATTTCCCTAATGGGGAAACCCCATTTTGTTTTGGGGTTTCGATATCAAAACCCAATTTTGTTTTGGGTACTTATGCATAGTTTTAATTGTTGTTTGATTTTTGCATCATTTTTTATTTTTGTGAGTTTGGGGAATGGATAATCAGTTAGATTTTAGTACTATCTCTCCAACCTCTACCCCTACCCTAACACCTAACCCTACCCCTACACCTACCACTAACCCTATCCCAACCCCTACTCCTATGCCCCCACAAAGCAAGAAACTGGTTTTAGTTGTTTGGACTTACTTCACCAACTAGAGAGTGGTGACCCCAATAATCCTTAAGCTAAGTGTAATTATTGTGGTAAAATGTATGAATGTTACTATAAGAGACGTGGTATATCCCAATTGAAGATCCACTTAAAAGAACGATGCAAAAAAAGTACAATATTAAAATCATTACAAGAGAAAAGTCAATCTAGACTAAAAATTGGACTTTAAAAAAATGGCGAATAAAAGTAATGAGGGGCCAACGTTGAAGGGATATAATAAGTGTGATCTGAAAGAGTGTAGGAAACATCTAGCTGGTATGGTCATCAAGCTATTGTTTCAATTTGTTGTGGGAAAAGGATTCCAAGCATATTTTAAGTACTTGAAACCTTGGTTTAACTTTCTTTTCTCGCCAAATGGTAGTGAATGATATAAAAAATAAAAAATAAAAAAGAATAAATAAATAAATAGTGGAAAAAGATTTGTTGATGGGCCAATTGGTGGCTCAAAGAGTTTGACTCACCACCAATACATAGACATCCGTCCAAAATTATAGTTCTATGTCTTTGACTGTACATTTTATTGATTGTGATTGTAAATTAAATAAAAAATCTTAAAATTTTGTCAAATTTTCGATCACAATGGTGAGACTATTGGGAAAGCCTTGGAGGTTGCAATAAAGAAATGAGGGTTAGAACAGATTATGACAGTTACAGTTGATAATGCTTCGTATAACGATGTCGTATTGGGACATCTTAAGACCTATCTTAGAGAGGCAAATAAGACAATTTTGGGTGGTGAGTATTTACATGTGAGATGTGCTATACATATTCTAAATCTAATTGTCAGTGATAGTTTGAAAGATCTTGATGATTCGGTTGCACGGGTTAGAACTGCTGTGAGATTTGTGGGATCTTCACCTACTAGTTTGGAGAAATTAAGGTTGCTGTGAGGCCTGCAAGTATAACATCCATGAAGGGCCATTGTCAAGATGTTCCTATAAGATGGAATTCAACCTTTTTTTTTTATGTTGGAGATGACCCAAGAATATAACCAACTTTTTGCATTAATTGGTGATAAAGACATTCAATATGTCAACTATTTTGATGAGTACGAGAGATTAGGCAAGCCTACTAATGATGATTGAGAGGTTGTTGGGATTTTGTAGACTTTTTTAGGCTTTTCTACAAGGTCACAATGAGGCTTTCCAATCCTTTATGCCCTACATCCAATGATTTATGTCAGTAGATATGTAAGGTAGAAAGAATTGAATGACATGCGCGTGAGTGACCAAATTAGGATGTGGGAGATGACATTTATGATGAGGGTTAAGTATGACTAGTATTGAAGAGATATGAGTAGGGTGAATATTTTCATAGTGAAATTTTTCATATACATAGTTGTTGTTCTTGACCCCTAGTATAAGATTGATGGCACAGTATATGGCTTGGGATTGGCGCACAGGAAGGCATGGGCAGATCATATGGTGACAAGGGTTAGGAAAACCCTTGGTAGATTGTTTGATGAGTTTACTGCATTCAGGGGTAGTAATATTTTGGCACCGACACATAGCCCCACCCCTCCTTCTGAAGCCGGGGTTGGGAAAATGTATAAGTTGGAGTGGAGTGAGAGGTTGGAGCAAAACCCTTAGTCTCTCATCCTGCAGATGCCCAATCGGAAGTGGATAGATACTTGGCAACAGATCTTCACCCATTAACACGGGGTTTGATATATTATCTTGGTGGAAGACCAATACTGTGAAGTATCTAACCCTTGGAAAGATAGTCCATAATATTTTGGTCATCCCTATTAGCACCGTAATTTCAGAATCAGCCTTTAGAACCAGAGAGTGCATATTAGATTCATTTTCTCGATAGCACGTTCATACTCTTAAAATCTGGAAAAATATCAGCTTTGGTCAGGACAAAAAACCACAAAATGTCTTCCATTTTCATTACAAGGAATACCAACCCTGCAATCAAAGTTACAATCTCCTACACATTGTCATACAAGTCCTCCTCATCTACAATAATATATTTAAGACTTCCAACATCTTTTGGTAGAACAAAAATAGAGAACTACAAAGATCTACTAGAGAAAGTCAACAAAAAACTAGAGGGTTGGAAATTGAAACTACTTTTACAAACATGAAGGACCATGCTAATCAGAACAGTGGCAAGCACAATCCCTTCATATCAAATGTCGTCTTTTTTGTTGACGAAATTAGTGTCCAAGTCTTTCAATACCTACTTTAAAAATTTATGGTGGGCTTTCCTAAAGATCAAAGAATCATTTGACTTTGAAGTCCTAAAAATCCATATGCCAACCGAAAAACTAAAGAGGACTTGGTCTTAAATTAATGGAAAATATGAGTCTAGCACTTTTAGCAAAGACTGGATGGGAAATGAACCAAGAAAATTCTAGTTTGTGGCATTCAATCCTTTCAGAAAAATACCTCAATACTACAAGTTTTTGGAATGCAAACCAAAATATCAAACTCGTGGCTATGAAAATGACTACTTAAGACAAGAGTTCTTTCAAAAGGGATATGGTCAGAGCAATGAATTCCCATAATGGAAAATTTCACACCAAAGCCACCCTAACAAATGAATGAGGTACACCCATTTTTAAAAGTTTATGACATGATCATAGATAATTCTTGTTCATGGAATACTCTAAAAATGCAAACTCTAAGCAAGATAGCATCATTGAAATTCAAAAATTTCATTTACTGCTGAATAATCAAAGATAGGGTTTGCTGGTCTGGACTCCAAACCATAATGAGAAATTTTCTGTTAAAACGGCCTACCATATAGTAGCAAGCAACTCTAACACCCATTTGCAAAGTTTTCCTTGTTCACTTTTAAAAATATTTGGAGATTGAAAATTCATGATCTCCATAAGTTACTACTCTAAAAAAGCTTATGGAATATTCTTCCAAACAGAACACGACATAGCAATGCCATCATCTCTCATCTCCTTTCTAAATGTTGTCCATTGTGCAATGAAGAAGAAGAACTCCACCTTTTCATAAACTACCCCATTAACCGGATCTAATGGCATCAAAGCAGTTTGCCTTTAAATCTTATATCATTGTCGATAAACTCTATGTTAGACTGGATATAAATGATAATCAACCCAGAACCAACTTTGGGATTGAATGCTTTAGAACAACATCCATTCCATTTATTTGCAATAATAATGCTGGATTTTATCTAGAGGCAAAGGAATGGTATTGTCCACAACCATACAATTTTTTCTCTAAAGAAAGTAAAATATCAATTGGATTAGATGTATCACGCATATAGACATGCATGGGAGGAAAAATTAGAAATTCTCCAAAGACTAGGTTGACTACCTCCTCCAAGGAACCAATGGAGTTTTTCTTTTGACACAACTATTAGAGATTCATTCTCAACAGGGTCCGCATTATGCCCAAATTATGAAGGTAAGAACCTAGAAATATGGACTTCCGCAAATCCAATGATAGCCAAAGTTTCAACAATCATTTTAGCATCACAGTTGGCAACACATCTCCAAAAAAGTTCATCAATCTTGAAAGGGAATGCACAAACTGTTATAAAAGCCTTTGGAAATAAGGGCTCATGACCAATCTAGCAGGTAACTCTAATTATTAGGGCTATACACAAACCGATGAAACCGGCTACCATCAACGGTAACCGATCGGCCGTTTCAGGTAGGGCTGTAAGACGGTCGGTCCGGACCGGAAAAACCGACCAGACCGATCGATTTGGTCTGGTCCGGACCGGACCGAAAAATATAGGGTTAGGGTTCGGTCCATGATTCCTTGGACCGAACTAGTTCGGTCCGGTCCACGGTCCATGATTCCACGGACCGAAGTGGACCGGACCGACCGAATTAAAAATATATATTTTTATTTTATATATATATATATATTATTTTATATAATTAATTATGTAATTTTCATCTAACCTATTCCCATTTATAATATAAAATTTTAAATATGTAATTACAAAATAATATTCTATTAATTAAGTAGTGTATATTATCAATTAATTATAACCAATTCACCATTAACTAATTACTAACATCTACATCTATATCTAATTAAAGTTATTAGATAAATGTTTTGTAAAATACCTAAATTGTAAGTAAATATAAAACAATTGGTAAATTATAAATTAACTAACCTAATACCAATTCCCCATTATGTATATATGTCTATAGTATATATATATTATAATTTATATATAAATATAATTTATAATTTAGAATATGTATTATGTATGTATATATAATTTATAATATGTATCATTGACCATATAAAATTTCTTTTTAATAAGTTAGTTACATAATTTACATTAATAATTTACTTAATTTTAATTTAGTAATTTAAATAAAATGTTTAATTGATTTATTTAGAAAAAAAGAATAAAAAAGAATAATTGGATCGGACCGAATGGACCGACCGAATGGGACCGGACCGAATGCGGACCGGACCGAACGGACCGACTAGATGTTTGGTCCGGTCCGGTCCGGGAAAAATGATAGACCGAAAAAATGATGGACCGAATCGGACCGGACCGAACCTGACCGGACTGGACTGTTTTCACCTTTAGTTTCAGGAACCAGCCAAAACTGGTGGGGAATCTGTTGGTGTGCGATGGGTTTTTGAAGAAACTGACTTTCAGCGGTTCGATCTCGTTTTGAAGGTAGACCGGACCACTGAATCGGCCAATTATATTTTTTTTAATACAACATACTCAAAACAACGTTGTTCCCCTTAAGTTTAAATGGAATGATGTCGTTTTACTTCTCTAAGAGTACAAAATATGATTGAAATGACACTATTTGGTATTAAATCAAATAGCGTCGTTTTGTTTAAAACGTTTATAAAAAAAAATATGTATGAAACGACGTCGTTTCACTTAAAATTAAGTGGAACAGCGTCGTTTCGAGGTCGTCTTCTTCCCCTAGGCCTAGACCTTCTTCCCCGATTTACTTTCTGCAACTCTCTCTCTCTCAGAAGAATCTCGTCTCTACACGAACCGAACACCAACCGAGAATTACCAAAGAATCGCCATAGTTGAGATGGCCAGTTTTCCTCCTCCCCATCAACAAGTTACGATTGGTTGCCCCTCCATTTTTTCAGACGTAGGTCTACGTTGATTTTGCCCAAAAACCGCATTGAAGGTGTCGATTTTCACTCCATTATTGATGATATTAAAATTTTCAACTTCAAAAAAATTAAAAAATAGCCAAAATCCATCAGTTTCAAAATCAATATGCGTACTCAGTGACGCAATATGCAACAACCAATTTAATTTTTGGTTGTATACCCTTAAATAATCTTCTTAGATGTATTTTGTATATTGACAGTGGTAAGGATCAACTTTGAGACATTATATATTTCTTGTAATTATATTCAATATTAAGCATACTTGATTAGGAAGAAAAAAACAGCCTTTTGTTGATCCTTTCGAGTTATTTATATAAATCCTAGTAATTTCAAGAGTGATTAATTACAAAGAGTAGCCTTGAGTTCGCTAGTCCTTGGCAGAAATATTAAAACAAACCTCGCTTCTCTTACAACCCTTTACGCGTTTGATAATATCACTTGAGCCAATTTGGTGACCAACAACGTCCCTTTTAGGTAATCACGTTTTGCTTTAGGCACGTACACACACTCAATTTTCTATGCTGCTCGTAATTCGTAAAAGGTTGCTTAATTGTGCATTGGGTACTGGGAAAGAAAAAATCTTCACAACCTCCTACTATTCACACACACTCCACACTCCATATTTTTTTTTAATTTTTATTATTTTATCTTTTATCAAATATTTAATATATAAATAATGAATAAAAGAATTAAATTAATTTAAAAAGAATAAATTCAAAAAAAAAATATTAAAAAATTGAAAAAAAGTAGAGTGTGGAGTGTTGGGAAGTTATGTAGCATTCCTCTTAAAGTACTATTATATATAATTATAAAATATATAAGTATCGTATAATCATTTTTAAAAAATTGAGATTTATTATTAAAAAAATTATTTTTTATATAAATTTTATATTTATTTACTTTTTTTAAAATAATTATATGACGAGTAATGCCATACATTACACCATTATCTCACTTGCATCTCATTATATATGATATGATGCATTTATCACCATTTAATGATAAAGAAATATTTAATAAATGATAATTTAATGGTAGTAAATGTGGCACATCTTATTTAGTAGGATGCAAGTGAGAGATTAGTATGATGTATAGAATTTTCCTTACATGACAATTGTACTCTATGACTATAAATAAGAAAATTCTATACATCATATAACATCTTACTTGCATCTTATTAAGTAAAATGTGACATATTTATTATTATAAAATAATAATTTATTACATACTTCTTTATCATTAAATAGTAATAAATATATCACTTTATATATATAAAATATAAATAAAATGGCAATTCTTCTAATAAATATCTTTTCTCAACCAATTAAGGGTCGCCCAAGTCACCCCAATAGTCTCGTGGTAGGACCCACATGATGTTTACAACTCCCTAATAAATATCTCTCTCCACCTTACAACATAAAAGTATTGTCATATCCTTTTCCTAATAATTAACTTCCATATAATATATCACTTTTTTTTTATAATTATTTTTAATTTGCAAGTTGATTTTTCTGAAGATAATCCCATTATAATATTAAATCATTTAAAATTAAATTAATTTCTAAAAACCTATAATACTTAAATATTAGATTATAATGCAGAGTCCACCTAGGCCCACCCCTTCCGCCTTGAAGTGTTGTATACATATATTTCTGCCACTTTACAGACTAAAGATTATTCTTTAGTAATTATATACTTAAGTTTTAACTTTTCATTCCGCGGAAATTAAAAATAAAAATATGTTAGAAACCAAGTTCAAATTGTATTGTATGACTACATTTAGCCATCAATGGTAATCTTAGGTACACCTACCCCCAATAGTGATTTTAGGTACACCTAACCTCCTTTGTACTCTTTACCATTGGATTGATGACAAGTGTAACAATCCTAACCATCCTTTGTACCAAGAAATCCCTATAAATAGAGGGAGTCCTCATTTGTGTAAGACCCCAAGAAATAAGAGAAAACAAAGTTCTCTAAACATCTCTCTCTCTTTTGCTCTCTATCTTTTCATTAGTTTCATAACACGTTATCAGCACGAAGTCTCTGACGGTTTTGAAGCTAGTAGTCTTCTACTTCAAGTAAGTTTTTCAATATATTATTTGTAATTCTCAATATGAATATGAAATGTTATATTACTTGATGAAACTCTATGTTTATTCTCATAATTTTGTAAATGTATTTCTTAATATAAACATACTTATGTTCCTGATTTATATATGTAGAAAATGTCAAATCTTACGAAATTGGAATTCGTTGCTCTTGACATTTCTGGGAAAAATTATTTATCTTGGATCCTTGATGCTGAGATCCATCTAGATGCGATGAACCTGGGAGATACAATTAAAGAAGGAAATCAAGGGTCCCGGCAGGACCGTGCTAAGGCAATGATTTTCCTTAGGCACCATCTCCATGAAGAATTAAAAACTGAGTATCTCACGGTGAAAAATCCCCTTATTTTGTGGAATGATTTAAGGGAGAGATATGAGCACCAGAAAACTGTGATCCTCCCAAAAGCTCGTCATGATTGGATGCACCTGAGGTTGCAAGATTTCAAGAGTGTTAGTGAGTATAACTCTGCACTCTTTAAAATTAGCTCAGTATTAAAATTATGTGGTGAAAAAGTCACTGATGATGACTTGTTAGAGAAGACATATACCACTTTTCATGCCTCGAATGTGCTCCTGCAGCAGCAGTATCGAGAGCGAAAGTTCAAAAAATATTCTGAACTTATATCTTGTCTTCTTGTAGCTGAGCAAAATAATGAGCTTTTATTAAGAAATCATCAGTCACGTCCTACTGGTTCTATATCATTCCCTGAAGTGAATGATACTAGATTTACACCATTTCCAGAAGCAAATGGTGCATATTTTCAAAGAAACCGAGGACGAGGACGTGGTAGAAAAGATTACAGAAGTGGAGGTCCTAGAAGAGACCACACTAAAAGGGATAATAGAAGATATACACCGTACCACCAGAAGTGGTTCAACTCAGAGAAGGGCAAAGGTCCTCAAAATAAATCTTTAAAGAAAGATGAAGATGGATGCCATAGATGTGGTATGACTGGACATTGGGCTCGTACCTGTCGTACAGCTAAGCATTTGGTTGACTTATATCAAACTTCTATAAAAGAAAAAACAAAAAAGTTTGAAACAAATTTTGCTGAATCATCAGATGCTTTAGATAGAGAAGATATTACAAATCTTGATGTTTCTGATTTCTTTGAAAATTCTAGTGATAGAATAGATCACTTGATTGGTGATGGAAGTGTTCCTTTTTGATTAATGTATTTTCTTTATTTATATTTTGCAATGTTTTAATGAAAGTTTTATATATTTTGTAGAATCATGAGTATTACTGATGAACTTGAGATGAATAATAGAGATGTATGTCTGGCTGACAGTGCTACAACTCACACAATTCTTAAAGACAAAAAATATTTTCAAAATATAACATTGAGTAGAGCCTACGTTCATACCATATCTGGTTCATCGAATCTAATTGAAGGCTCCGGAAGAGCTTATATTGTGTTGCCTAATGGCACCAAATTTTGCATCGATGATGCTCTATTTTCTTCACGATCAAGAAGAAATTTATTGAGTTTTAAGGATATACGTCGTAATGGTTGTCATATTGAAACCACCGACGAAGACAATAAAGAGCATCTTCTCATTACTAAAATAATTTCGAGCCAGAAGCTCGTATTAGAAAAACTGCCTGCCCTCTCATCTGGATTGTATTATACAGAAATGAAAACAATCGAATCACATGTGGTAATGCACCAGAAGTGCATTGACCCCAAAGTCTTTATGACTTGGCATGATCGCCTTGGACATCCGGGAGCAATAATGATGAGACGAATACTTGATAATTCGTATGGGCATCCCCTAAAGAATCAGAGGATTATCTTACCCAATGAATATCCATGCTCTGCATGTTCTCAGGGTAAATTGATTATCAAACCATCTATCTCAAAAATTGTTTTTGAATCTCCGTCTTTTTTACAAAGAATTCATGGGGATATATGTGGGCCTATTCAACCATCAAGTGGACCGTTCAGATACTTTATGGTTTTAATTGATGCATCAAGTCGATGGTCACATGTTTGTCTTCTTTCCACTAGAAATATTGCATTTGCTAAACTTCTTGCCCAAATAATTAAACTTAGAGCACAATTTCCTGATTATCCAATTAAAACTATTCGATTGGATAATGCAGGTGAATTTACATCTCAAGCTTTTGATAACTATTGCATGTCAATAGGCATAGATGTTGAACATCCAGTTGCCCACACACACACTCAAAATGGTTTAGCTGAATCATTAATTAAAAGGCTTCAGTTAATCGCTAGACCTTTACTTATGAAATCAAAACTTCCTATTTCTGCCTGGGGACATGCTATACTTCATGCAGCATCATTGATTCGTGTTAGGCCATCAGCATATCACAAATATTCTCCATTACAGCTTGCATTTGGTCAACAACCAAATATTACTCATCTTCGTATTTTTGGATGTGCGGTATATGTTCCAATTGCACCTCCACAACGTACAAAGATGGGTCCTCAACGTAGACTTGGAATATATATTGGGTTTGATTCTCCATCTATTATTAGATACCTTGAGCCTCTTACAGGGGATATGTTTAAGGCACGTTTTGAGGATTGTCATTTTGACGAATCCATTTTCCCAACATTGGGTAATGAGAAGTCGGTGCCTGAAGCACGACAGGAAATTACTTGGAAAAATAAAGCTCTTTCCCAATTTGATCCTCGTACAAATGAATGTCAACTAGAGGTTCAAAAGATTATTCATTTGCAAAGTGTTGCAAATCAATTACCGGATGCATTTACTGACACTAAAGGTGTGGTAAAATCATATATTCCTGCTGTTAATATTCCAGCAAGGATTGCAGTCCCTGAAGGACAAATTGCCAAAACAGCAACAGGTGAGTCCAAGATACGCCTGAAGCGTGGACGGCCTATTGGTGCAAAGGATAAAATTCCTCGGAAGAGAAAAATACAAAATGAATTTGGTACTCCTGAAGAGTCCATACCCACAACACAGGCCATAAGAGTAATTGATACTCCTGAAGAGAATAAATCTCCTGAAAAAGAACCTCCTGAAGAGGTATTTAATGAAATGTCTTCCCTTGAAGAGGGACAGGTACCTGAAAATAACGAGATCTCGATACATTTCATGAATACTGGAGAAATTCTGGATAGAAATAAAACCGTTGTGGACAACATATTTTCATATAAAATGGCCCTTGACATTACCAGAAGTAATGAAGAAATTGAGCCAAGAACTGTCGAAGAATGTCGACGTAGAAATGACTGGCCAAAATGGAAATCAGCTATTGAAGCTGAATTAAACTCGCTAGCAAAGCGAGAGGTCTTTGGACCAATTGTACAAACACCAAAGGGTGTAATGCCTGTTGGATATAAATGGGTATTTATGCGTAAGCGTAATGAGAAAAATGAAATTGTGCGATATAAAGCACGACTTGTTGCACAAGGTTTCCTGCAGAAACCAGGGATTAATTATGAGGAAACATACTCTCCTGTTATGGATGCAATCACATTCAGATTTTTGATTGGTTTGGTAGTTACAAAAGGATTAGATATGCAGTTAATGGATGTGGTTACTGCATACTTATATGGATCATTGGATCATGACATATATATGAAAATCCCTGAAGGATATAGAATGCCTGAAGCTTCTAATTTGAGTACATCTAAAAGTATGTACTCTATTAAACTTCAAAGATCCTTATATGGATTAAAACAATCCGGACGCATGTGGTATAAACGCCTTAGCGAATATTTATTGAAAGAAGGATTTGAGAATAATCCAATATGCCCATGTGTTTTCATTAAAAAATCAGACTCTGGATTTGTTATTATTGCGGTTTATGTTGATGATCTAAATCTTGTTGGAACTCCTGAAGAGATAAGAAGAACCGCTACATATTTAAAGAATGAATTTGAAATGAAAGACCTTGGCAAAACGAAATTTTGTCTCGGCCTGCAGCTCGAGCATTTACAAAATGGAATTCTCATTCATCAGTCAACTTATACAGAGAAAGTCTTGAAGCACTTTTACATGGACAATGCTCATCCTCTGAGTACTCCAATGGTTGTTCGATCACTTGATGTGCAAAAAGATCCATTTCGTCCTTGTGAAGATGATGAAGAAATTCTTGGTCCTGAAGTACCTTATCTCAGTGCAATTGGAGCCCTGATGTATCTTGCAAATTGCACTCGGCCTGATATTGCATTTTCAGTTAATTTACTTGCAAGATATAGTTCCGCACCAACTCGAAGACATTGGAATGGCATTAAACATGTCCTTCGATATCTCCGAGGTACAGTTGATATGGGATTATTTTATCAACATGGATCAAGTCCACAATTAGTTGGATATGCGGATGCAGGTTATCTTTCAGATCCACACAGAGGTAGATCTCAAACTGGATATGTATTTACTTATGGAAATTCTGCTATATCATGGAGATCTGTCAAGCAAACAATATCTGCTACCTCTTCAAATCACTCAGAGATAATTGCAATTCATGAGGCAAGTCGAGAATGTGTTTGGCTAAGATCAGTGATTCAACATATTCAAGAAAAGTGTGGTCTTCCAGTGATTAATGATAGTCCAACAATTTTATACGAAGATAATGCTGCTTGTATTACTCAAATTAGAGGAGGATATAT
Organism: Carya cathayensis; assembly: GCA_011037825.1. Taxonomy (NCBI): domain Eukaryota; kingdom Viridiplantae; phylum Streptophyta; class Magnoliopsida; order Fagales; family Juglandaceae; genus Carya; species Carya cathayensis. The sequence continues at coordinate 436,456 of QGSO01000344.1, forward strand.
CAAAGGTGATAGAACCAAACACATTTCACCTAAATTCTTTTATACTCATGAACTTCAGGAGAAAGGTGAAATTAATGTCAAGCAGATACGGTCAAGTGATAATCTGGCAGATTTATTCACTAAAGCATTACCAACTGCAACATTTAAGAAACTTGTGCAGAAGATTGGAATGCGAAGACTTGAAGACCTATTATCATGCACTTTTCAGGGGGAGTAAATGTCTTGAAGATTTGTGCTGATTGTACTCTTTTCCCTTCGCTAAGGTTTTATCCCACTGGGTTTTCCTTTGCAAGGTTTTAATGAGGCAATCTTAAAGCACTTGACGATATACAGAATATTGTACTCTTTTTCCTTCGTCATTGGTTTTTTCCCACTGGGTTTTTCCTTGACAAGGTTTTAACGAGGCATATTCTTTATATGTGGTCATCCAAAGGGGGAGTGTTAGAAACCAAGTTCAAATTGTATTGTATGACCACATTTAGCCATCAATGGTAATCTTAGGTACACCTACCCCCCAATAGTGATTTTAGGTACACCTAACCTCCTTTGTACTCTTTACCATTGGATTGATGACAAGTGTAACAATCCTAACCATCCTTTGTACCAAGAAATCCCTATAAATAGAGGGAGTCCTCATTTGTGTAAGACCCCAAGAAATAAGAGAAAACAAAGTTCTCTAAACATCTCTCTCTCTTTTGCTCTCTATCTTTTCATTAGTTTCATAACAAAATACAATTTATTTTGAACTGATTTATATTTGAAGACGAGATAAGATAGTTTTAAATAAAAGAAAAAAATTAAATAAATTATTATTATTATTATTATTATTTTAAAATTAAAAAAATTAAATTAAAGTAAAAATAAATTATTTATTATATTTTATATAAAAATTTAAAAGAATTATAATAACGAAATAAAATAAAATAAAATAAAAGGATTATGGAATCGAACGAGGACCTTAAGAGCTTAGATTATTCGTCGAGGAAGAGCACTGGGGAATGCCGCGTGTACACACGAAGACACGACACGGCAACAGGAAAAGGACAGCATCTGTGTTGAGTTGTGCCGGTCGGTCAATCAACGCGTGGGGCCATCTTAAATAACGTTAACAACCCTGGTTCTGACGCTAACAAATATACGCAACGCACGCCGTACGGTCTTTTTGGTAAAAATACATGTCTAGGTTTACTGGAATTATTGGAAGGATTGAAGGGATAATTTGGTATATATAAATAAAAATTAAAAGGAAAAAAAAAATTACGAAACAAGTTGAAGGCAAATCAAACGGGAGTGTTGTTTTGTATTGACACACCTTTGCCTATCCAGAGCGACGCACAGATACAGCTTTTATCTCGATTTTGCTTTGTTTTGATCTATAATCTCAGAAGCGCTGCTCATTCGTTGTTATTCCCTTCAAAACCACATTATTTTGTGTTCGAGTAATCGGTATTTGGGTGTTAATCTCTCTGTTTTTTCGGAAATATCTTGGTGATCTGTGTAAACTGGAAAGAGAGAGGCGGAGAGTTTCATTTTGTCTGTATTAAAGGGAAGATCGAAGAACTGAGCTGAATCGGGGCTGCTTTGTGGGCGTAGTGGGGCTGTGTGGGACGGGCATTTTTGGTCCTATTTTGGAAAGTTCGATCCGCTTTATTAGTTGCGGAGGGATCTGAAAGGTCAGGGTTTGTGACATAGAGAGGGAGAGACGGAGAAAAAAGAAAAATGTGGTGGATGATGGGTGAGACTGGAGGTCACTACTGTAACAAGAAAACCGATGATATTTGCGGCGATGTTTGTGGCCAGGTTTATTTCTCTTTCTTCATCTTTGTTTTCTAATTATGCCTCTGCGTTTACCATAGACTGTTGATCTGTTTGTTCCGCTAAGTTTTTTTTTTTTTTAAAATGTTTTTTTCCTTTTTTCTTTTGAAATTACGTGATCGGGTTTTGTTTTCTGGCTATGTTTTGGCTGCTGAGGAAAATCTAAAAAATGGATTTTAAAACTTTATGTAGTATTTGTTAACCCTTTTGTTTAATTAGAGTCCATAAAATTGGTTTATCGACTCATTCTTCAAGTTCAATACGTTGTATTTTATTTCCCTCAGTTTTTCAGGAGGCAAGCGGAGTTTTAACATTAATTTCTCGGTTCTGCTAGTTAGATGTTCTCTGCCATGCTTGTGGACATTTTAGCGTTAGGGTTGGTGATTACAATTTTTTTTTCTCTGCACGTGTTATCTTGACAACGTAGATTTGATGGAAAGGGTTTGGAGATTTTAATTTCTAGACCCAACAATTTACTAGAACTTGAATTAATTTATCTATAGTGAGTAAAGTGATGAACAAATAAGTAGCTTTTTTGTTCTCTTTAATATTTTTAAGCCTATGGAATTGATCGCTTAACTCGGAGATTAGATGCTCCTTTTTGGTATATCTATGCGCTTAATTGTTTGTTCTATCTCATTTTAAGTTTTTGAAATATGCTTTTATGTAATATTGCAGGAATCAAACCGACTGCTGAGCATGTCAAGACTTCGCTGTCTTCTGCATCGTGGTTGGGACGTGAAAACCTTGCTCTTTCTTTTTGCATTCGTTCCCTCGTGCATATTTTTCATCTTTTTGCACGGGCAGAAGATCTCATACTTCCTGCGGCCACTATGGGAATCCCCACCCAAACCTTTTCATGTACTTCCACATTATTATCATGAGAATGTGTCAATGGAGAACCAGTGCAAACTTCATGGTTGGGGAATCCGCGAGTTCCCAAGGCGTGTTTTTGATGCAGTGTTGTACAGCAATGAGAAGGAAATCCTTGAACTACGATGGAAAGAATTGTATCCCTATGTGACACAATTTGTACTCCTTGAGTCAGATTCAACATTCACAGGATTGCGAAAGCCTTTGGTTTTTGCCAGGCATCGAAATGAGTTCAAATTTGCTGAATCCCGATTAACTTATGGGACAATTCGGGGGAGATTTAGGAAAGGAGAAAACCCATTTGTTGAGGAGGCATATCAGCGAGTAGCATTGGACCTGCTCCTCCAAAATGCGGGTATTGATGATGATGACTTGTTGATAATGTCTGATGTTGATGAGATCCCAAGCAGGCACACAATCAATCTCTTGAGGTGGTGTGATAACATACCTCCTATCCTTCATCTTCAGCTGAAGAACTATCTTTATTCTTTCGAGTTCCATGTGGATGATAACAGTTGGAGAGCTTCAGTCCACAGGTATCAAAAGGGTAAGACAAGATATGCGCATTATCGCCAGACGGATGACATCTTGGCTGATGCAGGCTGGCATTGTAGCTTTTGCTTCCGCCTGATCAGTGAGTTTATATTTAAGATGAAAGCATACAGCCATTATGATAGAGTTAGGTTCTCTCGTTATTTGAAGCCTAAAAGAGTCCAGAAAGTAATCTGCAAGGGGGCTGATTTATTTGATATGCTTCCAGAGGAGTACACCTTCAAAGATATCATAGGAAAAATGGGGCCTGTTCCTCATTCCTTCTCAGCCGTTCATCTTCCATCGTATCTTTTGGACAATGCAGAAAAGTATAAATTTCTGTTGCCTGGGAATTGCAAAAGAGAAAGTGGCTGAATATCGTCAACATGTTAAGATGTCTGTTCTTGTAAAGGTTAGTTGGGCTTGCAGTTTGCTTGACTTCTCATGGTGGTTCTAATTGGAAAAATTATTAACTGAGGCATTACTGATACAGCCTTGCCATTTCTCTGGCTAAATTATATCATTCTTTGGAAATGTTTGGGAGATTGGACAAATTCCTGGATTCTTGGGGCAATATTCTGTACATAACTTCTCTTTTTTAGTTGGGTTTCATTTATGATAGAGCATAACCATTCACTTGCGGAGTTTGCTGGGATGGGATCACAGGATGCTTGTGTTTATTTGGCATTGATATGTCATGGTTTCCCACTTGCACAGAAACAGTTTGAGGGCCTGCTATGTTCCCCCTTTTTGGGAGTTTTGTTTATGACCCAAACTTATTCATATGTGTTCTTTTAATCTTTGATTTGTCTTATCTTCTTTTTGAATCTTTTATTGATCATAATTCTTTCGTTATTTTTTTTTCTTGTCTTTTGAGAGAGCAAGGATTTTGATGAATTTGGTCCACTTTTGTGTTCATAGCGTCGGTTCACTACGGCTGTATTTTGTTGTATTCTTTTCCTATTAGTTTTTTTGATCATTATGTATTCTTTTCGTATTAGTTGAAGAAGTTATTAGTGAACTAATCCTTCTTTAGTTGGTAGTACTGTAAATTCTGTCTGCTGCATTCAACGGTTGTTTTTCTACATCGTACAAATTGTTAGCAGGCCAATTGTTCCCCATGTTATGCTTAAGAAAAGTATACTATCATTCCATTCAAATTCCCCAAGAATTAATGTGTTTTGTTTGGTTAAAATCTAATCTTAAAGCTATCCTTGATTTGTGATTCTTTTGACAATAATTGAAGAAATCTTAGGCAAATTTGAAATTTGTTAATTAGCTATGGTTTGGCATTAAGAGTCGATGTTTTGCATTGGGGAAATAGTGATCTTCACAATCGGATTGAGGGAAAATATGTTTTCTTGATCCAACTATGGTTCAAGAGTCGATTTTGTAGTATTTCTATTTCCAAGTTGAGCTGCTTTCTTTTGAGGTTTCTTATGGCCTGGGTCTGGGATTTGCGCACAGCTTGGATAAGAGCGTATTTGTATCTTGCAGCTTTAAATATCTTTTGATGGTACGAAGTGTTATTCTGGTGGGTATGCTTTGCGAGCTATCAATTGTTCATCAGGATTCAGATGGTTCCACTCAATTTTAAGCCAATCCAATGCTTTAAAAAAAAAAAAAAAATCACTTTTGGCGCCTTGATATCACATCTCCTATATCCAAGCATTGGGATTCTGTAATCTGTGCACTTGATGCATGTGCTAAGGCATCTCTGCTTGAGCTGCTTGATAAGATCTGTTTCTACTGGTGGAGGTATATTGGCCCCACCGTCCATCCATGAACAATGGCCTCTATTATTTGTGGATCAAAGAAAGATATATTTCTTGCATTGTCCTTGTTATTTAATGAGCTGGACTTGCGTGGCAAAGAAATACTCTTGTAGTATGGCTTTTTTATGTGGTTGTAAGAAGTTTCCTGCTGGGAATTGATGCCTTAGGCTGCAAATCTGGACACGAAGTTCCTTCTTTTAGGGATGAGTTAAAAGAGATGTGTAACTTCTAAAGACTGTCTCATCATGGGGAGAGAATAAAAGAAGTGGTAGACCAACAAATGTGGAAAATTGAGCCAAGAGGCCGATAGCATATATCCGAACGAGGCCTAAACTTTTGGAACAGATTTCACGTAATTTAAGATCAAAAGTTATGAGTTCGAATCTTGATTTTATATTTCATCTATTTAATTAAATATTTCACATATTTCACATATTTATTAAATGAGAGTCTGGCTCACACATGAGGAGAAGTGTAAAGATAAAATATAAATAATTAAAAGATAAATGTTCCTTATCCATCTGTTTACATATCTTTTACATTCTATTCTATGGAACGCATCAATGCATGGACGTGCAAGTGCAGAAGAAAGAACACATTAACAAAATAAACTTGATTTAAATTTGTTGCTTCGTGCACAGATACAAAATTAAAGCCTTCTAGAAACCTGTTGTGATTCCCCTAAAATCCTACTTACAAGTGTATCAGGTTTTTGTTAATTCGAAATGGTGAAATTTTACGTGGAAGCCTTATATAGCATACTTCTATTTAATCAACATGCGAAGTGTTACAGTCATAAATAGATTCCATAAAATAAATCTATAAATTGATGTGATTTCATATAATATGTTAAATCTACTTTACAATACAATAAAAGTAATTTTATAATCTAACATGCCACATCAAGTCACACTTCTTGTATTCAAAGCCCAGTTTCGATATAAGAAATGTTTAATCTCATCTCTTTTAAACATTATAGTTTTTTTAAATTTCCACACAAAATATAATAAACAATTCAATATTTTTACATGGTGAAAATATTGAATTCAATTAAACATTATAGTCTAATAATATTTTATTAAACTCTCAACTCATCTCATCTCATCTTAATTTACTATTCAAAATACGGCACATTTTTCATAATTAAATATGTGAGTGCTTAAATAGAAGGATAAAAGTAATAAATTACATATTAATTATGTGTAAGTATATGGTTTAAGGTTTTCTTACATCATTCCTCTTCGAAATAATATTAAACAAATGAAAATAGAAGAAACTCTCTTAACACTATTTTTCGTGGAAGCTACGTGTCATAAATAGATAGGAAACCTCGAAGAAACCTTTGAACGATTCAAAGAAATCAACTTAGATATTTCCATGGTGGGACAAGATTTGATGCGGTGTTCGAACTTCGAACCAAGCTGGGGGTACTACAAATCAAACTTCTCTAGCTACCATTTATCTTCAACACGTCGGCCAAGTGACAATTAGGATTACTTTTTACCAAAACGTCGGCAAGCCAAAGATTCTTTATAAAAAAAAATTATAAAAATTTTATGGACAGTTATATTTACATATTTTTTTATGTACTTCATTAATGTGATTGACTGCATCATTTTTTTAATATAAAATAATTGATTTGGCTATTCACATTAGTGAAATATGTAAAGAATATGTAAAAGTGTCTATATGTAGCATAACTCATTGAAAATAGCACTTGTATTCTGTTCTCTCTCAACTGGAATATTTGAACAGTTTTTAGGAAAAATCTCAGTGAAGTGTGAAGTAGTATACAAAAATGACTGTATGTAGCATAACTCATATATTATGCAAAAGTAACTATATATAATAGAGCTCATATATAGCAGAACTTAGACAGCAAAAATGCACTTGCACTTCCATTTTGATCACCTGGACCATAGAGATTTTTCCTAGATACTGTTCAAATATTCCAATTGAGAGAGAACAGAGTACAAGTGCTTCAATATAGAATCATAGATACCTTATGCCCAAATAATATCCCAAATTGGGTGGCAAAGATAACGTAGTGCTGTTTCTCTTTTCTTTCAAGGTTCCCCTGGCCTAAAATTGGGCTAAACTTCGGCATCAGATTCCATCTTATCATTTGGGAATAAAAAGAGACAAGTCTATAAAATGATATCTCAATACACAAATACCACATCAAAACCATTACAATATAATCCTCAAATCATCCATCCTTTGCACACACATACCAAAGTAGTTGAATATTGACAAAACAAACGAAAAAATGTCATTTGGAAATGCCGCACATCGTCATCATCATGGCAAGCAATATCCTCACTGGGATGCCTCAGATAGCTACCAACAGTACCAAGTTTCTGAATCCACTGAAGTTATGCCTGAAAAGCTCAATCTGTATCCTGAAGTTTATGAAAGCTACAACATTAATGGATATGAAGAACGTGAAGTTGTTATTCATGATCAGACCCCAGAAAGGGTGCGAGTCAGAACTGAGTATGAGTTTGCTCCCCAGCAGCCTCTCAAACCTAGTCGTCATCATTATCATCATCATGTTGATTCCGAAGATGTCGACAAAGAAGCTGAAGAATTTATCAAAGCTGAGCATAGGATGTTTGGGCTGAGCAAGATGATGTCTAGGACGGATAGCCGACTCCGACCATATAAGTAAGGGATGCATATAGCATGTCCCTTTATGGCTATTATATATAGAAATATATATAGGCCAATGGTGTACAAAAAAAAAAAAAAAAAAAAAGGAAAGAAATATAGGCCAATGCATAGGTGATTTAAGTGCAATTTGCTTGCCAATGAATTATCTAGCTAAATAATGCATCGAAGTGCCTTTTATTGCTTTTCATAGGATATCTCAATATGTACTGGTGAAAGATACCTTCTCATAAAGGTTCTGTGTTTTTATTTTATTTGTTTGTCTTTTCCCTTTAAGTTCCTATTTTCTTTATGGTGGGTTTCTTCATTAAATTATTGGTTGCTGCGGTAAAACAAAATAACATCGGTTATGTATAAACTAAACATATGGTATCAACAACAAAGTATATAAGGAATGTTGATGGAAATTCGGAAATTCCCACTAAATCCCTTTTTTATTTAGAAAAAAGAAAAAAAAAAAAAGAAAAGAAAAGAAAAAGGAAGCTCACAAGCTTGCATGTCATGCATGGAATGTGGATGATATGCCATTTTTGTCATTCTCTGTTTTAATTCTTCGATCTTGAAATGCAGTTGTTTTCCCATCGACAAAAATGACAAAGGCAAGTTATGTTTCTGTGATTTGGATCTGCCAATTGCTAGAAATATAGGCAATTACGAGGTTGAGAGAAATCATGTTTCAAGTCAAGCGATTACACAACTTTCTTTAAGATAGTTTTTGTTTTTTTTTGTCCCCACCAGTTTAGATTTACTGGCCGCATGCATCACTTTAAGCCAAAATAGTCTCCAAGAGACAATAAAATCTACAAAATTTAAAAAATAAATAAATAAAAAAATTGTCTGATTGTGTTATGCACTTAACCAAATAAAACTAGAATATTTGAGAATTGACAATTTTGACAAAGACATTCAAGTATTATTCTGTTATAGCAATAAACAAAGACATCAAGATCATTCCTTTAGATGCTTTGCACCAAGTGCAAATATATTCCTAAGCACGTTTTAATGCATGAGAAATACTTTAGTAGATTATATAAAAATAAACTCATAAAGTGATGTGTCTTGATGTGGTATGTTAGATTGTAAAGTAATTTTTTCATGAAATATAGGCCTTGTTTTTGTTTTCTTAGTTGCACAAAGTTCAGCAATATAAAAAATAGTAGTTACACTCAACATATCCAAAAGAGAAATTGTTTAAGTACACAGAGATTTCATACAAATAAATTTATAAACTGATGTGGCTTGATATAGTACCTTACATTGTAAAGTTACTTTTATTATAAAGTAGATTTAATGTATCGAAAGAAACCTCATTATTTTGTTCATTCTCATTTTGTATTGAGGGCACACCAAGTGCTTGAGAAAATGCATGCATACATTGGGTCATGCACATTAATCTTTTCAGTGTCTAACTGTCATTATTATGCCTATAGACAAATACCATGTCTTGACGTGGGCGAGCCCAGACAAATGTCTCTCCCCCTGCCCAAGCACACCCAAGCACACTTCCATAATGCTTGAACACAAGAACTTTATGCTAAAAACTTTTCTCAGTGCACTCCCATTGCTAAGCGTGAGATCTCCTTGGGTGAGCTTCACGAGACTATAGTGCCTCATATTTTTAAGTCTCACCAGTGGGTATCATTAATCACTAGTCCTCCATCTCCATTTGTGGAGTTGGTTTGGGATTTTTACTCTAATATTTATATCATTTTTTAATATGGTTCTTTTGACGTCAGTTTCTGGAACATCTAGTTTCGAGTAACTTCGAACATGTTAATTGATTTTCTTGACACCCCTCGTGTGATCGACCCTCCCTCCCCATCTTCCTATACCAGAACCTTTCCTCCCAGCAAGCCAGCTATCGCCGTATTCTTGTATGGATATGAGATTAATTGGAATGGTCGAACACCACTGCATACTATAACATTTCCCCTTGACTATCTCCTTCTTAGTAGGGTCATGTTTACTAATGTTTACTCAACTGCCCATAAGAAAGATATCGGCCTTGACAGAGCCACTCTACTTTATGTACTAATTAATGACGTTCCCATTGATTTGGGTAGTCATCTTTGTAGGGTCATTTTTGAAGCTTTTCAATCCAATAAAAGTATGGGTCACTGGATTACCTTTTCCTTATCTTGTCACCCACATTGATTTGTCTTAGTCTATTGTTATTCCTTTCTCTGAGCCTAGAATCCCACTTAAGACTTCGATTGGTAGGAAGACCATTCAGCCGAGTCGTGCACACATTTGCCCTTATCCTTTAGACATTGAGCATCCTTCTACAACCACTTCTCAGCCTTCCCGTTCTAGGCCATCCAGCTCTCACCCATGTAGCTTGACACCATCCACTTCTACACTAGATTCTAATGACCCAAATATATAGATGCTACTTGATTATTTAAGCCGCATCAATGCTCATCTTGATCACATCAATACTTGATTCGATAGTCTGGATGCTCGGGTAGATCGCATCGAGGATCATCTGAATGTTCACATTGATAACATGGAAGCTCGTCTAGGTACCTTATGTACTCATGTTGATCGCATCGATACTTGCTTTGATAGTCTAGACGTTCGTTTGGATAGCATGGACACTCACATTGATAGCCTCCAACAGATGATGACACGACGCTTCAATGAACTATAGGAGATACTAGTTGTAACAGCCCGCTAATTCTTATCTCTGTACCATTTTCTTCCTTTTCTTTTCACATATAGTAGACGGCAAGACAATCCGTTTTGGATTCTTTCCCGACAGCAGTCACTATCTCTCTCGTCTCTACCCTCATCTAGAATCACGCGTATAGATTATCTTTTCCGTAAATCACGTAATTTGTTCTTCACCGACAACTGTAAAATCATGAACAGTTTTATCCTAAGCGTTGTACCTCGATGGCGTTTTTCCGGATCTTATCCATCGAATTTCAAAGTATTAGATAAGCTTGTTTTTAAAGTAGCACAATTATAATAATTTAATGAGCTCTGAAAATATTATAATTGTGGATAATTATTTAGATTAAATATTTTAATTGTTTTAAGATATTAAGAGGTTTAATTTTACGTTGAAAATTCTTATTTAAATTTAAGTGTTTTATGCACTTTGATTAATTAATGATACTTTATCATTTTATATAATGATGAAGAAAATATTATTTTATAAACCTTAGTTTATAAAATAATATTCTATCTTAATTCTTCTCAGTGTAGTAATTAAGTGTTTTATTAATTTAAATGATTTTATCATCTTCGATTAATTAACGGTACTTTATCATTTTTATATAATGATGAGGAAATATTATTTTATAAATTTTAGTTTATAAAATAATATTCTACCTTAATTCATCGTAGTGTTTTATTTAAAGTGTTTTATTTAAAATAAAACATTTACGCGTTTTTAATCAGTGTTTTAACTCACTGTTGGTTTATTTGAGGATCCCGAAATGTAGAATTGAAGCGATATACTCTGGCCCTACCTTTTTTCTCTTCACTTTTTCTCTTTTTCTTTTTATTTTCTTTTTTCTCTCCCTCTCTCTCTCTTGGTCGACGGAATGAAGGAAGCCACCATGGCCGTTCGGTTTCAAGGTCCCAGCCGGCGCCACCTCCGGCCGCCGGACCCCACCTCCCACTCCGGCCTCATCCTCTCCCTCCGGCGAGCACAACCACGCCGGTGGTGTACTAAACCGACCTCTCATTCTCTCTCTTTCTCCCTTCAAAGATATGGGTCTCTAGGGGTTTTTCACATTTTTGGACCACCATACACGGCCAAATCAACCACCAAGCACCACCATTGGACTCACCTCATCAAGGGCTTCCTCCCCATGTCTTTCTTTTTCCCAAACTCTCACTTTTCTCATATGGGTTTCTTAAAAACAACCGTTCGGTTTCACCACCGTGCGCCGCCGTACACGGCCACCCGTGGTGTTTCACCACCACCATCTTGTTCCTCTCATCCTCATGAACCTCCCCAAGAAATTTCATGGCCAACGGAGCTTCGTAGAGCTCTCACTCTCCTACACTCTCCAAGGCCAAAAATGGTTTCAAACGGCCGATCCGCCGCCGTTAGCCACCGTCCGACCACCACCTCGCTACCACAGCTCCACCACATGTTCATCTACCTATCCCTAGCTTGCCATGAAGTTCTATGAATTTTCGCTACCTCGCGTTTCCGCTCACCGTTCGGATTTACTGTTCACGGCGTGATGCCGCCGTGCTCCGCCACCTTTGACCATCACAAGGCGACCATGAACCTTCCAAGGCCACGCTTAGCTTTTCTCGGTTCCAAACTACCACTTTATGTGGTGGACAGCCACCGTACGCGGTGTTACCGCCACGTACGTTCCTCCGACGCATGTTCGTGACGAACAACGAGCGACGCACGGGTTATCCCGTCGATGGTATAACCTTCTATCTCTAGTTATTTTACGTTTAAAATAGTTAGTTGGTTGGTTTGTGGATTGTGTAGTTGTATTTGTGGAGTTCGTTGCGTAGTTGTGAAGCGAAGTGTGGTTGTGAAGTGTTGAGTTTGATTGTGTATTTTGTGGACTGTGCTGTGAAGTATAGGCGTGAGATGGATGCCGTAGATGTGATACGGCGGGTTGTGTGAAGAGAATACGCGTGTAGCGTATTCTGTGTAATGCAGCGACGCGCCGCGCGACGTGCGCTGTAGTGATGTGTGTCGTAGAAGGAAGGGAGTACGCATGTAGTGTACTCCGTGTTGTATGGCGATGCATCGTGTGATGTGCATCGTGTTGATGAGTGTTGTAGCGAAGGAAGTACGCGTAGCGCGTACTCCGTGTCGCGTAGCGATGCACCGTGAGACGTGTATCGCAGTGATGGGTTTTGTAGTGTGAATGGAAGAGAGTTCACGTGAGTGTACTCTGTACTAGGTCGTGATACACCGGATGGCGTGTCACGAAGGGTTGGATGGCGTAGCAGAGAAGTGTGGAGCGTATGGTGTAGTGTTGGGAAACTGTATGACAGTGTCCCGAAGCAGTGATGATATGGATTATAGTCCGGGGTGACTGGTGTCATCTTGTGGTTGACTATGGCTAAGAGTATATGGATTGAGAAATGAGTTGTTTGTTTGGTTGTTATTGATAATTTTAATGAACTTGTTTTAGTGCAAAGGCTTTCTGAAGTCAATTTATCTCTTCCGAGTATAGTGAAACCTCAAGTTGGCCGTGGTGTTGCAAGTGCTTACAATATGGCAATTGAGTTCAGAAGTGAAAATCTTAAGGACTTGAGTGTTCCTCTTCCAGCTGTTGTGCAGTTCCTCGTGTCTCGCGCTCTATTCTCATAGAACGCGACGATCGAGGTAAGTTAGCCTCTAACTTACTATCAGTTTATTGTGTATGTGTGATGGGTAAGAGAACTACAATTTATGTATGTATGTTATCGTATATGCCATGTCATGCTATGTCATTACATGTTTATCTGCTACGTATGATTTAATCTCTCATGAATAATTATCTGTTACATAATCTTTTCTGTCATACAATGATGTATGTTATAAGTATGCCATGTTAAGTATGCCATGAAATGTTATGATTAAATCATATTGTGCCATTTACAAGTATACGCCATGTTAGAAAAGTATATGATATTAATTAATATCTCATGCATTAAGAAAGATAAGACATGTTATGTTACGTATAATACGTGGGGCCACAACAACTGTGGAGTACGTATTATATTTTATGTTACGTGAATACGTGGGGCCACAACAACTGTGGAGTACGTATTATATTTAATGTTACGTATATACGTGGGGCCACAACAACTGTGGAGTACGTATTATATTTTTATGTTACGTGTATACGTGGGGCCACAACAACTGTGGAGTACGTATTATTTTTTATGTTACGTGTATACGTGGGGCCACAACAACTGTGGAGTACGTATTATATTTTATGTTACGTGTATTCATGGGGCCACAACAACTGTGGAGCATGAAGTATGGGGCCACAACAACTGTGGAGCATACACTACGTGAGACACAGCAATTGTGACACGTAGAATACGTGGGGCCACAACAACTGTGGAGTACGTATTAAGTCAAGTTTCAGATCAAGTGCATGATAAGTCAAGTTTCAGATCAAGTTCATGTTTTGTTATGTACACGTACATGTTATGTTCATGATCAAGTTATGTTCCAAGTTCATGTTCACATCATGTTAAGTTCACGTTTACAGTATGTCTCAAGTTCACGTTTATGTCATGATATGTTCAAGTTTATGTTATTTTCAAGTTCATATTTATGTTATGCATGTTTACGTTCATGCTACATTTCAAGTCCATGTTATGTTTTAAACTCAAGTTCATGTCATGTTAAGTCAAGTTCAGTTCACGTTTAAGTTCTGGTTATGTCATGTTATATGTCAAGTTATGCTATGCTTATGTACGACTTTACTTATGCATTTATGCTTTTACTGCCATGCATGCATCTTTAACCTGTGTGTGAGTTTTATGTTAACTTACTGAGATTTGTAATCAAATCTCACTGTGGTAGTCCCAACTACCATTCCCCCCGAATGGTAGATCTTGTTACAGGACCCAAAGAAGAATTGGAATCTGACCATCTGAATACGGTCATCTAGGCTACGGTGCGATGTTGATGATGGTATAGTATTTAACTTAGGTTAATGCTTGTACTTTTGGAGTTGTATCTCAAGTATTCTTTTGATCACAACCATTTTGGACTAGTGTAGTGATCACGGCTTTTTAGTATGTTTTTATGTATGAAATATGTTTCAAGTATTTGGGATATTTTTAGTTTGGTGCATAGTATTGCTAAAGAAAAAAAAAAAATATCCGCTGCGAATATTGCATAATGCTAGATGCATGTTAGGAACATTGCATCTTATATGTCATGAACGGGGGCAGGTAACCTTGTGTTGCATGTCTCGACGCTTCAAATGTCCGTTTAATCCCAAGCGGAATTTGGGGGCGTCACATCAACCCTCACTTAATATGTTACTTAAGCGAGACTCATACAGAGAGTTTGTTTAACCATCGCTTAATGTGAAGCTCAAGTAAAACTTATACAGAGAGTTTGCTCAACTCTCACTCGACATGGAGCTTAAGCAAGGGTTACACAAAGAGTTTGCTCCACATTTGCTCGACATGGAGTTCGAGCAAGGGTCATACTTTGCTTGATATGCTACTTGAGCGACTTATGAAATGTGTCGTTCGCCTGACACACGCTTCAAATATTGATTGAGTGCTTGTTTAGAACTTTGACTAGGGTTTTAAGCATCGATGACAAAGAGATCGAGATGTTGTGGAAAGCTATAGAAAGGTCAGAGTTCCGACACTGCATGCATGCAGATAGCGAGTGACTCGTCTGTCCAAGTTAAATGAGAAATCCAATTTAGAACTATCCGAGCTTTTCTTAATTTGATAATTCATCACAGCTGGCACTTATATATTGCTTTTTATTTAAATCGAAGTGCAAAATTTATCAATTGCAATATGTGCATAAGATTATCTCATTTCTTAATAAACACGTCAACAAATAATTAGATTCAAAGCACATTAAATACTTCCAATAAATTAATATCAAATATATACAAATATTGTTCTTGACAAGTACACCACTAAAATAAACAAAATTACACATACACCAGCACATTTAATTAAACGTTCAACGACCACCCCTATTTGCCCACATAGGTATGGTGATCCCATTGCAACTATAGCTTGGGCTACTTCAACCGTCATCTTCAAATTACAAGATGGCCCTGCCCCATCACCAACCTACTGCTCAAGATTAG
The DNA here is from genome assembly GCA_011037825.1 of Carya cathayensis. NCBI lineage: Eukaryota > Viridiplantae > Streptophyta > Magnoliopsida > Fagales > Juglandaceae > Carya > Carya cathayensis. The sequence goes on from QGSO01000344.1 coordinate 451,895, forward strand.
AGAGCTGCTTCCTGCTCCAATACTTATATAACCAGTCATCTGAAATCACTGTTTAAATGAAATTATGCAGCACATAATATGCTGTCACAATGAGTGTCCTTGCCTCCCAACAAAATATACAGGCATTAAGCTTAAAATTTTAAACTATTATTTAAGTACACCAAAAGTGCATTCTTTAATATTATGAAGTGAGGAATGACGGTAATTGAAATAGTTTTTGTAACCTTGGAAATGACGCTGATTATGGCGATCATTTCAGTGATACCATTCACGAGGATAGGGGGCAAAATGCTTGTCGTGCATGGGAAAATAGAATCGACTAAATAATAACAACCTGACCACATAGATTCCAAAACACACAGTCAGCTCACTTCAAAGGAAAAAAAATCACAAAAAGTCAATCTTTTCATTAAATAATATAAGAAGTTTACCTTCAGGCATGGAAATTGGCCAGATCCTTGGCTCAATGCATGCAAAAAGACATGAGCGTCATGCACTATTCCTCCCCATCTGGTGTATACAAATGTAAACTTCATATTAAGTCACATATACACAATACATTTTGTGCAACTTGGCTATGCCGATTTTTATATGCCGCGCATACTGAGGTTGGTAATGTAGGCTTCATCATATTGTCGTCCATCGCACCAATGCATCGTTGTAAACTCAGAAATAAAATCTGGTTAAAAAAATTACATTAAATATATTGAATTATGGTATCACACACAACTTTGAAGTTAAATATTTGTTGTAAATATTGAAATCTCTTTGCCCCAAACCATGAAAAATTATATCGGTTTTTAGCAATATATGAATGCACACCGTCTATGAAATTTGGCTGAATAATATGTCTCCCAAGCTCACATAAGGCCTTCATCACCCTTCTTACATGTTTAATAATTGTTTTGCTCAAATGTTGAAATCGGTCATCAACAATTTGTTGGGCCTGTGAGTGGTCGACAACAAGGCAAAATATGGCTACAGATTCCTCCACAATGATCGATTGTTTAGAATCAGACAACAAATGATTTCCACATAACAACGAGCATAATACGTGAAATGTTGGTACCTCCAATCAAAACATGGTCTTAAAATTATTTGGATGTCCATTCAAAACTCTTATAATATATTGATTTCCTCAAAGGTCTATGTTGTGTTGGAGCATTCTACGATTCCATCCGAGTTGAGAGCATATGATCTTAACAATGGTGATTATTTCAAGTGCATCGTACTCATCACCACTATAACTCCCTTCTTGGTTTGAGCCAACATCTTCTCCATGCTTGTTTGCGTATAATGTTGTAGTACTCGGGAATCAATTATCAACATCCATTCTCTCGAAGACGTTCAAAGAAGCTGTTGTAAAAATTACGTTAGAATACATGTGTGGGCAATATTTTAATTACATTATCATGTCAATAATTCTAAACATTACTATTAAATTAATAACACATTTTGAATATACTAAAATTCCAACAAACACAACATTACATTAATAACACTATAACTCAAGCATAATGGCATCTCATCAAGTACGTTCAAGGAAATAGATTAAAAAAGTCTAACATTACCAATAGTAAATGACAGACAAACGCTCAAAGGTGTCCCCAACTACGTTAAAAAAATATATTTAATACAAATCCAATAGCAAATGACATAAAGCACTAAAAATATAAATTAACACTGCATGGCCCATGATCGTCTATGCACATCATCCATGGCTAAAAGCCCCGTTGGACCATGGGATCAAGTAAGCAGTTGAATGCATAGTAAAAGATATTTTCTGGCAACGGAGGCTGAATCGCCAGCATCAATGCTACAAACTGAGCAACCGGATCCCAATCATCATCATTGTCCATGGTTAGTCTAGACTCCTTGCTATGCTTTGCTGCTAAATACTCAACTCTACCCTCATAGCACTTCCAGCCTACGACCGTTGTTTTCTTCATCTCATCAAGGAAGTTTGATAACTCTTCATCCACCTGCCTACTTTGTCCCCCTTTTTATGGCGATGTGATGAGTGTGTCAATGGTCCTATAGAAGGTGTCCCCATGTCCATGGAAACGTCTATATCATCAATATCAACCTCCATTCTCACTTGCGTGCCTAGTGTGGGGCCTTAACGTCGCATCTCTTCATCAAGTTGACACTCCTCGTCACTACTGGTGGGTGCTTTGGTTGACGCATGGTGAAGTGTACCAATGGCAATTGACGAGCCAAAAATCGTGCAAAACTCCACATACTTTGGGTAGCCCATGGTCTGGAACTATTTTCATTCTAATTTTGCCAAGTATAAATTGATTTGAAGTCACATTTTAGATAATTGTTATGAAGATGTTAAAATAGAAGGAAACATGTTAATTCTAAGTTGGGTAGATATTTGTTTGTATAAGTTTAATTTTCTTACCCTATTGGCATTTGTCTAGTGCTCGTCACTAGCTATCATCGTTTTGGTGACGAGGTCCTATCCTATACTAGTTTGGCCCATCCATGTTGATGAACTAGCGCTGCCTCTTTTTTAGCCTTTGTATTTTGCCATTCACTTGGTTCGCATCAAATGCCCTTATACCCACAGCACTAAGGCATTGAGCGTACAATCCCAAGTAGGGATCGCGGATTGTACGACCATAAGTCATATTGATCATATTGAGCGTACAATCTTAGTAAGGCATTGAGCGTACAATCCTAATATGACACCTACTATGCCTCCACTTAGAGGCATTGAGATGTTGTATAGGATGGAGGCATTGAGCGTACGCCCTTATACCCTCCATCCCATCTGCCCATAAGTCATAATCAATAGGTGTATTCTTCGGATCATCCATGTGAAATAACTAAAAATGCAAATGATGCTTATACAAGTGATAGCGGTGTGTAATATAAGTACAAAACTCTTTTTACAATCTTACAAATTTGATGAGAATGAAACATGAGCTAGTAAAGAATTACAACAAGTCATAATTGGATAATGCATATGAAAAGATGACAAAATATAAAAACTTAAACAACAACAGAAGTGGGCCATACCTGCCTAGTGTGAGTACGAAGAGACGAGTGTAGGTGGTAACACTAAGAAACCAACAAAAAATAGATACTTCAGCAAAGCATAACATCAATTAGTACAAGCATAACATCAAATACTATTTGTGCATGATGGATTCATTAATAGGCAAGGAAGTAGTTTTAAAGGTTATAAGGTACTCAATTTTTCAAACGGAATATGCACAATTGTTATGCTTAAGAGGCTAATGTTTAGGTATATATCCAATGTGGCCCTGCAATATGTGGTGGAGAATCTTGTTGGTTGCTTGCAAAGTAGATGGCCATCCTTTAGGTATAATAACTATAATAACAAGAAAAATAGAGATCAAAACATTATGTTATTTTATCATGAAGTCGGGTAAAACCCAATAACTTGTGCAATAAATTCACTCTTTAATATATCATATTGGATTCCAAAGACAAAGCCTAGACAACCAATGAGAGCTAGTTTTTCTGTGGGACTAAGCATCATCATACATTTTACAAGACCTTAGATCTGGTTCTGGAAAAATGTTACACCACCTAATAATTATTTGTTTGTGAGAGCTAGCCAATAGAAGACTTGTTTTATAAGCAAAGCAATCTTTGTTCTATTGCTTGACCATTCAAGTTTTCAGCGAAAATCAATCTAATAGCACAATACACAAATTGGGTTTTTTTGTAAATATGTCAATTTCACAGTTTGAATGTGGATCCCAAAAGACCAAAAATTGGGATTTGAAACAAACCAATTGTTTTAAACCAACAGCTCTAGTTGCATGAAATACTATAGTGAGATGGAGCATAAAACTGTGTAACCAAACAGAATGAATAAAATATCAACGATTAATGTAACACAAATTTGCACTAGAATAATGGAAATACCTAGGGTTAAAAAATTTGCAAATCCAACTTCCATTGTAGAGGGGAGCAAAATTTGGACTGTAGGTGAGGCATCAAACGGTACTTGAGTTGAAGAAGAGCGAAGACCATTTGAATGTCTTTCACTAGGGCTATAAGGGAATTCTTGCACTGTGTAGAGGGAGATTCCCACGACTGGGTCAGTGAGTTCTGACGCTTTTCCAAGATAGCATAGGGCTCGATTGTAAGTGTTGGGCTTGGGGAAGGAAGGAGAAGATGAGAGAGCAAAACTTGACTTTAAAAATTTGTTTTTCTACCTACGAGTTCAAAGAAAACATAAAGAATCACGTGGTTGTGTGTCAGTTATGTGTTCAGAGTAGAGTAAAGTCATATCTACAATATTTAAATAAGATGAAATAAGTTGAAATGATATATAAATGATGCACCTCTTGTGGTGTAACTCAAATAAGTTGAGTTGAGCTTGTATCATCTCTACTGTGTCTCAACTCCGAAAACAAACCAGGCCTTAAAGTTATAGCATCATAATCAACAGATTTTGTAATATGATTGGAGATTTTAGTGTGGTATTTCGTATGATGATTTTCGAACATGGTTGGGAATTTTGGCAATGGATTTTGTCAATGGGTTTAGAGATATTGTGAGTTTTGTCAAGGAGTTTTCCAAACTGATTTTGTGATTTTTGTCAATGGGCTTCCTAAATAGATTTTTGTGACTCTAGCAAAGGGTTTTCCAAACAGATTTTGTGATTTTTGTCAATGAGTTCGAAGATGGAAATTGGTAATGGATTCATGATATCTTTCATTGATATATGTTGTTAAATTTTTGGTTCAAAGACTTTGTTTCCTTATTGATAAATATTATTAAATTAGTTGTTACAAATGGATGCTTCAAATGAAACACCTGTCGATGTTCAACCTTCAATAGAAAGGATGATGAGATTAATGACGACTAATGATCCACTGTCATCTTAAACTAATGTAAGTAAGACACCTACTATGGCTAGTAAGAAAAGATCTGTAGTTTGGAAATATTTTATAAAGATTAAAAGTGAAGGTAAATCAAAACCTAGGGCTGCATATAGTTTTTACGAGGCTAATTATACTTGTATCCTAATATAAATGATACAAAATTTATGTTGCAATACTTTAAAAACAATGTAAGAAATCTCCGCTTAGGAAGTGGATAAGAACCAATATGTATTAGGTTTCAAACCTGAAGAAAAGGGAGTGTCTAGTGGAGGTTTGTACCTATTGCTTTTAGTGTTGAGGCTAGTAAATAAGCCTTAACAAAAATGTTGATTATTGATTAGTTGCCCTTTAGATTTGTGAAAGGTAAGGGATTTAAAAGACTTATGCTTGTTGTACAACCTAGATGGGTTGGGATTCCATTATGTATTACAGTTGCAAAAGATGCTATAAGGTTTATTTGAGAGAGAAAGATAAGTTGAAAAGTGCTCTTAAGAGACAAAGAATTTGTCTTACCACAGATTCATGGACATTTATTAAAATTTTTAATTATATGTGTCTCACCACACATTTTATTGACAAAAATTGAAAAATGCACTAAAGAATTATCAACTTTTGTAAGGTGGAAAATCATAAGGGTAAGACACTTGGTAAGAAAATTCACATGTATTTGCTTGAATAAGGGAGACCAAAAAAATTTACAATTAAACTCGATAATACAAGTTCAAACAATGAGTCAATTTCATATTTAAAAAGAAAGATGAAAAATAAAAAAGATACAATTTTGGAACATGAGTTCTTGCATATGAGATGTTGCGCTCATATCTTGAATTTGATTGTTCAAGATGGGTTGAAGGGATTAGATCAATCAATTGCAAGAATTATGGGCTATGAAGTATCTGAAATCTTCTCTACAAAGGTGGAGCATGTTTAAGCAATGTTGTGAAAATGAGGATATTACATGTAAAAGTCATGTATGCTTAGATCTAGCAACTCGTTGGAACTTGACTTATATGAAATTGAATAAGGCTGAAATGTTATTGTTAAGAGTGTTGGAGAGGACAATAGTGAGGATGATAGTATCAGTGAGTTGAGTAAATGAGTGACATCCAAGTTAGCACCTCCAAACAAGGACGATTGGGATAAGAGTAGATTATTTGTAAAGTTTCTAAGCTTTTTTTATTATGCAACCATGCTTTTCTCGGGCTCCAATTATGTCACGCGCAATTCTGTTTTCATGAAACTAATGATAATTCAATATGCAATTAATATGGAATGTGTGAAAGGGCTGCATAACTTGAGGTTAGTGGCATGTAATATGAGGTCTAAGTTTGAAAAGTATTATGGGTAATTTTGAAAAAATGAATCATTTGTTATATTTTAGGTTGGTTCTTGATCCTCAATATAAATTGTGATATTTTGAATTTTGTTTTCAAGAAATGTATGTTGGTAATACTTTTGAGTGTTGTTATGTTGGTGGACCGGATTAAAGATGCATTGACTCTTTTATGCAATAGTTATTGTGAAAATAAAAGAGGTGATCTGGTGCACACGTTCAAACCATAAGCCAATCAAGAGAGAGAAGGACCAATACTATAATGTCAACTAATCGGGTAGAAGATATGATGTCATTTAAGATGGCTCAATTTAAGAAGCGTTTAAAGTCAAAAAAAACTTTTTGGAAAATAAATCCAAAGTGGAAAGGCATTTATCTAAACAATGTGTCGAAGATGATGCTAAATTCGACTTACTGACTTGGTAGAAGATTAACTCTATTAGATATCACATGCTTTCAAAATTTGTGTGAAATATTCTTACAATTCCAGTATCTATAATGGCCTTTGAGTCAACTTTTTGCATAACATATTGAGTACTTGATCTTGCCGTAGTAGCTTATCTCCAATTATGGTAGAAGCTCTGATTTGTGCATAAAGTAAGCTTCGTTCTTCTTCCGCCTCAATTAGCGTTCACAATTTAATGGATGATGTAGAGTAATTTGAGAACTCTAATATAGGTATATAGCCTCCTCCACCTCTTTTTTTTTGTAGTGTCTCTATCTTGTATATAATATTTCAAAATTGTTTTACTTATCATGATTGAGCTTTCATTTTTTTGCCCTTTTGTGTAGAGCTAATGGAAAAAGAAGAAATTTCTTCAAAACCTATTCCTGTTGTTGGAGCTGATTAAGATGAGTTGTCCTTTTACACTTCTTTCATTTTTAAGTTTTTTTTCCCATTTCAGGTAATTCATAACTTTTCAATGGAAGTAATGGTTATTTGATTTATTTGAATGAAATTGCAAGGTTTATTTGCATGGACCCTTGGAGTTGGTGCACATGGGCAAGTTATATATATATATATATTTTTAATTTTGTAATCTAGACTATTGGTACTGTATTTTTATTTTGTAATTTGGAAACTTGAGAAGACTGTTACTATTGTATTTTTAGTTTTATTTTGTAATCCGGACTTGCGTGGCAACTTGTGAACTGGACTTGTAATTTGGACTATTTCGATGTGTCAGATTTTTTATGGCAGATTTATTTCCGATTAAAGCACTTTGTTATGTTTATTTAGGTTTGATTTTTTAATAAATGAGGATACACTAGAAAAGCTGAGCCAAAACCAGTAAAACTGGAAGTGTTGGTTTCGGTAATGAGTTGGTCCGGTATCAATTTTTCAATTCTCAAAACCAACATATATTGGTTTAGTTCTAAGATTTGTCCTAAACTAGACCAAAACTGATTGGTTACACCTCTAACTATAATTAAAACTTATTTCAGTTGAAAAAATGATATAAAATCTCTTTTGAGATATTAATGCAATATGATATTTTCTCAATTTATCCTTATCATATGGCATGACTTGTACACACAAAATGTATATTAGCAGGCTTAAATCAACTCACTCATACAAGCAATCGCCTTTGCCACCACAAAAAGGCAAGGCTTGGAGATGAAACATTATGTCTCTTGGTCCTTGTCCAGAAAGGGATAAGTTGCTGACATTAAAGATATTACCTTAGTGGGGGCGAAGATGAGATCTATTATATTTAAGAGGATCATTCATAGACATTCCACAATTCATGTAAGCTATAGTTAGCGAGATGCAAGACATTCTTTGGCGCTTTGGAAGTGAGAAAATAAAAAGACTTGAGTTAGACATAGAATGTGTCTAGACTAAATCTATATGGTGTTTGATATGGACATGAGCTCTTTGAAAAAGAGAAATCCACTGGAACATACATTTTATATCGTATGTACTTGTTCAACCAAGTGTGAAAGTGAGTGAATGGTTTCCTATTTCTTCATTATGTGAGTCCTGTTCTTACTTTTGAGTATCATTCTTGGCCTGTGATTGTCATAAGATGGAGGTTCTAAAGTTTTCTACTCTAGCATGTTGTCTATGGCCATGATTGATATGGTCTAAAAAGGTATTGTTGATAAAACAATTGGACTAAAGTTGAGTGACATAAGGGCGAATGGAAGGCTACTCGACAACGCATCCTCAATTGTGTTTGCTGAAGTCAAACTTTGGCACTACGATGTGGTAGTGAAAAAATTTGTGAACACATCATGATGATTTAGAAGTGATCAAGCATAATTCTGAGATTTTATTTTTATTTTATTTTTTTTAAATCGAAAAGGATCGAATATGTTCGCTTATATGCAATCGAATGAGTTTAGGGCATACGAGACACTTTAGGAATGTTATTATACTGGTCTTTGCCAAGACACTTTGAGTTGGATCAACACTACTCTAGCTGAAAATGTACTATCTATTGTCTATGGTTTACAGACTTCACGATAGGTGTGGCAGCACCTTGCTAATCGTTTTTCTTCTTAATCTCGATCAAGGGTAACTCATCTCAAACGCCAACTCCAAAACCTAAGCCAAGGGAACCTATCTTGCACTGAGTACTTTCATCAGGCCAAGTTATGGGCTGACCAGTTGTCAGCTATTGGCAAAGTAATAGATGATGAAGACCTCATCTTAGTTATTGTTAGTGGTCTAAACCCTACTTATAATGCCTTTGTTAGTTCTTCTTTTTTCTTTTTTTTGCTACCAGGGATGCCTCTCTTTCATTTGGTGACTTTCAAGCTGAGTTATTGTCATATGAGATTCTCATCGAAAATCAACTCAAGGCCACTGCACCAGATGTTGGAAACTTTGCTCTCTATGCTCCCAAGCAAGGATCCTCTCTTAACCATATGGCAATAAGAGGAATACTGGTGGACAACAAAAATATCCAAAGTTCTCTAATGCACGTTCTAATAGTCCCAAGTCCTCTTCACACAAAGGCCATTCTTCTCAACAACAATCCTTTTCTTCTTGAGAAGCCAATGTACTGAGATCACCATGCCAAATTTGTGGAAAATCCAACCATCGTGCCTTTGATTGCTTCTATAGGATGGATTATGCTTATTAAGGGCGTCATCCTCCTGCACAATGGACTACTATGGTTGCACAGTCCAACACGACTCATGGAGAAGATCAATCTTGGTTTGTAGATAGTGGGGCTAATACACATATCACATCTGAATTTGCCAACCTCACCATTCAATAACCTTTCCTAGGTGATGAATCTGTTGCTGTAGGTAATGATTCTACTCTTCCCATCCTTAACTCTGGTTCATCACAACTCAAATCTAGTCAGTATACTTTTTCCATGAATAATATTCTACATTGTCCCAAAATCTCAACCAATTTACTTTCTATTAATCGGTTCTGCATTGAGACCAATTGCTACTTTATTCTAACTGGCTTTTCTTACCTTCTGAATGAAAATCTAACGGGAGTAACACTGTTGGAGGGAAAGAGTGAATCTGGTCTTTATCCTCTCTACCTGAGCAAGCATCCTAAGAATAACAAGCATGGCGTAAAGCAAGATGTCATAGCCTATTTAGGAAATAAAATCACATTTGATATGTGGCATTCTAGACTTGGACACCCTTTTGACAAGATTGTTCACCATTTGATTAACTCTCATAAGTTGCCTACTTCTGGGAAGTTAATCAACTCTAATGTGTGTTCATCTTGTCAATTCGGAAAGAATAAAAAGTTACCATTTTTTGATTCTCATCATGTTTCTGCTTTACCACTTGAACTTATACACACTAATGTATGGTCTTTCTTTGTTCCTTCTCTAAGTGGATGTCATTACTATGTTATCTTTATTGATGACTTTTCTCGGTTTATATGGTTGTATCCCATTCATAAAAAATCTGATGAGTTGTCTTGCTTCATTAAATATAAAAGTTTAGTTGAAAACTTATTTTCAATTAAAATTAAACAATTACAAAGTGATGGAGGAGGAGAATATATGTCTCGGCAGTTCAAAATATTCCTTGAAAATAATGGTATCTATTATAGATGGACCTGCCATCATATGCCTAAATAAAATGGTGCATTTGAATGCAAACATAGACATATTAGGAAAGTTGGTCTGTCCCTTCTTGCTCAATCACACCTAAAATCAAATTTATGGGTTAATGCCTTTCAAACAGCCATATATTTGATCAATAGACTCCCTACCCTAGTACTTGATAATGTTTCTCCATTTTTCAAGTTATTTGGTCATAAACCCAATTATCAATTTCTACGTGTCTTTGTGTGTGCATGCTATCCTCTTCTTAGGCCTTACTCATTTGATAAACTTAGCTTCAAAAGCAAGTTGTTTATCTTTCTTGGCTATAGTTCAAATAAAAAAGGGTACAGATGTTTAGATCCTTCTTCCAAAAGAGTGTTTGTTTCACACCATTTTATATTTGATGAAGAATACTTTCTAGCAAAGGAAATAGACCAAAATAACTCAACACCTGCAAGTGCTTCTCCAGTTGGATGTTCCACACATATAGTGCCACCAACACTGAATATCTCTCCTTCAATTCTTAATACCTCTTCGCACCATACTGATCCAGGTATAGATTCTTCATCTCCCTCTCATTCTGACAATCTCTCATCTATCCAAAATTCACCTCATTCCAATCCTTCATCTCAATCTACTATTCCACCCATCTCCTCTTCTTTATCACTTGAAATATCACTCTTTGTCCCCAATACAAACACCTAATTCTAATCTCATTTCTTCTCATCCCATAATCAATAGATCAAAAATGGGAAATCTTAAGCCCAAACAATTCCCAAAGTATACCTTGTTTTATTGTACTAAACACCCTTACAAAGCCCTCCATACTCACCTCCTTGACACCGAGCCCTCTTGTTTTACCTAAGAAACTCTTCTCCCGAGTGGAAAAAGGCTATGCAAGAAGATATTGATGCACTTATCAAAACTAGTACATGGAGTTTATGTCCTAAATCATTGCATCACAATATAGTCAGAAACAAGTGGGTCTATAAAATTAAACGGAAACCTGATGGAACAATTGACAGATTCAAGGCTCATCTTGTTGCCAAGGGATTTGATCAACATAGTGGAATTGATTATACTGAGACTTTTAGTCCAGTTATCAAACAAGCCACCATCCGCATGGTGTTAGCTTTTGCAATTCAATTTAACTAGCCTATTAAACAATTAGATGTTTCTAATGCATTTTTACATGGTGTATTAGATGATGTAGTGTATAAGGAGCAACCTAGGGGATTTGTGGACCACCTACAATCTGAGTTTGTATTCAAATTAAATAAGGCCCTCTATGGTCTTAAACAAGCTCCACATATTTGGTTCAATTGTCTTTCTTAGACACTACAAGATCTTGGTTTCATTGGCTCACTAGTTGACTCTTCACTATTTACTTTCAAGCATCAAGATATCACTCTATATGTTTTAGTATATGTTGATGATATCTTAGTTACTGGCAACAACGATACTACAATTTTATCACTAATCAGTAAACTATAACCCAATTTCCCACTAAAGGATCTTGGTGAACTCAGCTATTTTCTTGGTATTGAGGCCTCACAATCTGCTTCTAGGGTGCATTTTTGACAGACAAAGTACATTACAGACTTGCTCATAAAAATTGGTATGCTTGGTGCTAAGACATACTCAGCCCCATGTGTCTCAGGTTCCAAATTGTCTCTCTTAGATGGTGAACCACTCTCTGGACCTACTATTTACCCCCAAGTTATTGGTGCCCTCTAATATTGCACCTTAATTAGGCCTGAAATAGCTTATTTAGTCAACCAGCTTTGTCAAGCCTTACTTTCCTACTACAGTGTATTGGATAGCAGCAAAGCGCATCTTGCGCTATCTTAAAGGGACACCAGACCATGCCCTCTGGTTTACACCAGGTTCAACATCGCTTACTGCCTTTTTTGATTCAGATTGAACTAGAGATCCCAATGACAAAAAGTCTACAACTTGTTATGCTATCTACTTTGGCAATTCTCTCATTTCTTGGTCTGTAAAGAAGCAACCTATGGTGTCTCGATCTAGTACGCCTTTGTCACAGCTGAAATCTACTGGCTTCATATGTTGTTACGTGAATTACAGGTTGCTCTTTCATCTATTCCAACCATTTATTGTCATAATCTTGGAGCTTTTGCATTAGCCACTAATCCAGTATTTCACGCTCGTACCAAGCACATAGAAGTAGACTTCCATTTTGCTCGTGAGAAGGTTCAAAATAAGAATATTCGACTCGGCTACATTTCCACAACTAACAAGCTAGCTGACATTTTTACCATAGAGTTCTCACTTCTAGCTTTTACGTGACCAATTGATGGTTGTCTCTCCCAACGCCAATTTGAAGGAGACTGTTAAAGATAAAGATTATATACAATCTGTTGAAGCATATTAGCTACAATTTGAATTTCTCTCAACCAACTCTTTCACAGCTAGCTTATCTGATTGTATAATTTAAAATTTTAATTCCTGATAACTATTGTAAATATAGATAACTTTGGAACTTGAAGTCATGCTTATCTTGTATCATGTACTCTATAAATATTGAATATACTTTCATGTTTTGGTTAAGTTAATCAAAACAATCCAAATATAGAATTCTTAAATTTTTTCTTTGACAATGATATTTGAGGTCATTTGACCCAATTACTCAATTTGGATGCATGAGCCGCATTGCATTGAAAGGGCACGAAATCATGGAACTCGAATCTCAAGATTTTTTTATAATGATATTTGATGTTCTTTCATCCAATTACAATTACTCCTTTGGACGCATGTACTTTCTCCTTATTATCGAACAACATTTTATCTTCGTATATGATGTAAAAAAAAAAAAAAAAACCAAATAAAGTCTCAAAGAACTAAACAAATCCTACATAATATATGTTCCCTGTTGCCCAGATGACTAACACAAGAAGGGGGGTGAATTGAGTTGTATTTAAGAAAATAACAATTATAAATCAAATATACAATATAAAATATAAACAAAATATAAAATAGCAATAAATATAAAGAGTAAGGGTAAGAGAAACAAACTCAGTATGTTAACGAGGTTCGGCCCCACTGCCTACGTCCTCGCCTCAAGCTACCCCTTGAGGATCCCCGAATTCACTATTCAACCTCCTTCAAGTGGAGATAGAAACCTATTACACCTTTGAACAACATCGCTACAAAGGATTCGTGTAGAACACCCTCTACACTTGCAATCACCTCACACGTGGTGATTCAACTATTCCCTGTGTAGAACACTTTCTACACGCACAAGGGTTATACACACCATTTCACTGATACAAGAATTGATAATGGGTAGAATATTAGAAAACACTCCTTAATGAGTGAAATAAGAACAATACAGCACAAACTATATCTCTCAAAATGAACAAGGGTTAAGGCTCAATGTTTAGAGAATAGAGAATAAAAGCTTTGAATGAATGTTGTATGCTCTTGGTGTTGTGAATGTGAAGCTCTCAAATGATCTATTTATAGGCATATGAGACTTTATATTCAAATTTAAAAATATTCAAATGTTAAAGATAACATCATTCACTTTTCAAAAATTTCAAACCTAATCTTTATACTTTTTGCATGTGACAAAATGAGCACACTTTACTTTTCAAAAATTTCAAACCTAATCTTTTACTTTTTGCATATGACAAAAGGAGCACAATTTAATTTTCAAAATTTTCAAACAAAGACATCTATCTTTTAAATAAATCAAGAAAAGCATCCATCACTTTTGAAAATATTCAAATAAAACATGCACATGTGAAAGATGACAATCAATCATCTTAATATTTTCAAAGTTCAAACCTTTAATCATGTTATGCACATGTGAAAGATGACAATCAATCATCTTTCAAAATTTTCAAATTTAATTTTCAAAATATTCATGCACATGTTGAAAGTGTATTTTAATGCTTTATGATAAAATATTAATTTTGAGCCTTAATCCTAATTTCAAATTTTTAGAGATTTACAATATTACTCTATGACTTTAATGTGAACTTGTTCCCTTCTTGCTCATGCTTGGTTCCTTGATGTGCTTGATTCCATTGTGTGGACAACTTGAGCTTGAGACTCCTTTATTCTTTGAATTCATTTGTTATCATTAAAATCCATGTGTAGATTTTTAATTATATGAAACTTGAAATCTTGAGTTCAACAATCTCCTCCTTTTTGATGGTGACAAATACTTGATAGAACCTGAAGCCTGTATTAATACTTAAGCTCCCCCTAAGAATGTGCGTTAGTTTTTCAAGCAAAAGTATAAATATAATCCCAAGCATATATAACAAATTTAGCAATTGAAACAATGTTAATGTTCTAGTTTAAAACTTCTCCCCCTTTTGGCATCATTAAAAAGGATCGGAAGCAAGTAAATAGACTGAAGAAAACGGTGCGTTAATAGACACTGTAGATAGTTGAAAAAGGGAGCCGTTGGTGACCCGATAAGTGCTGCAAAGTCTCGAGGCCTAACTCTATGAATTTAGTGCGGCTGAAGATTGAAACAATCGCCTGATGTTGTTGACAAACGGGATTGAAGGCTCTGAGTTTCTATAAAAAATGATCATTTTCACCTATCGGATACAAAAAAAAAATCACTTCTTGACCTGAGTTCTGTTTTTCCATAACGATAGAATGACCGAACAATTCTCTTCCACTAATGTTCCAGACTTGAATCAGGAACCCTTGGCGCATCAACCATCAATCTTATCTCCTAAGACCGTCAATACCATGATAGGAGCAGAGAACCGTTTTTCTAGTAGGGTTGATTATGAGATTATTGCAGAATCAAGAATGCTCAGTAGTCAATATGCTACCTCTGTTACGATCATGTCTCGGAGGTTAATGGCGAGGGTGAATGAGATTGATCATATTAACATCTAAATATCTGAGTTACGACAGAAGTTTGCTAATAAGGATAGAGAGAATAAAAGGCTAAAGCAAGAAAACAAATAGTTGAAAAAATTTGCAGAGTGGTATGCTCATGATCTGCAACCACGAATAGAGGAGCTGGAACGAGAAAGTGTTCAGATACAAGGTCAACATCGGCAGATAACAGCAGAGGTTCATCGTTTACTAGAAAAATAGGGACAATCTACTGTTAATCTCGCTGGCTTAGTAAGAAAACTTTTGACAATGTGTGTCCAGCATATCTTATATTTCTTTTGACTAAATAAGATTTGAAGAGACAATAGTTTGTCTTGTTCTTTATGCTATCTCTATAAAATCAATCTTAAAGTTCATTCGATTTGCATCAAATCTTATTCTCATATCTATAACTCATTTGCATTCCTTCAACATTCTCGCTTTAAGTTTTTCAATTATTTTCTCAATGGCTCATTCTTCTAACATTCCTCTATATCCATCCATGAGGTATTCTACACCTCAATCCCTGTCCTTTCTGCAGCTACCATTGGTGCCATGTTGTAGCAAGAAAATAATAATTTGGCTAATAAGTCAGACTCCGATGCTATCTACGACTTGGTGAGTCTTGGGACTCGCTACTCATCCTCTATTGTTGCTTTTTCCCAGCGGGTTCAAGCCAAAAACCATGAGGTTGAAAGGCTTAAAGAACAAATTGTTATACTTCAACGAATTGTTCAAGAGTCTCACACAAGAGAAGGAAACATTCGGCAGAAGAATAAACAATTGAAATCTCTATTAGATTCTTCATTTCGCTTGCCAGTTCCCATGGATAGGGATGACATGATATTGTATGAAGAAAATGAGCGTCTCAAACATGAGGCTAAGAACCTCAAGTTTATGTAAAAGTATTTAAAAAAAAATCTCTCTATTTTTATGAACTCTTGTCAACCTTTTAAGAGATATTCATAACATGCATCATACCTATTTCTCTTCTAATCATACACAATCTATCTTCTGGTAAAGGTTTTGTGAATATATCTGCTAACTAATTGTGTGTGTTTGTGAACTCTAGTACTATATCACCTTTTTGCACATGATCTCGAAGAAAATGATATCTTATTTCAATATGCTTAGTTCTAGAATGTTGTATTGGGTTCTTTGAAAGATTTATAGCACTTGTATTATCACATTTGATTGGAATGTGATTATACATGAGTTTAAAATTTTCAAGTTGTTGTTTCATGTAAAGAACTTGAGCACAACAACTACTCGCAGTAACATATTCTGCCTCAGCAGTAGATAGTGCAACAGAATTTTATTTTTTACTAAACCAGGAAACTAGTGCATGACCTAAGAAGTGACATGCTCCACTAGTGCTTTTTCAATCTATTTTACAGCCAGCATAATCTGCGTCTGTGTAGCTGATTAGATCGAAAGGTGTGTGCTTAGGGTACCATAACCCTAAGTTAATTGTACCACTAAGATATCTAAGAATGCGCTTAACTACAATTAAATGTGATTCTTTTGGAGATGATTGAAAGCGTGCACATAAGCACACACTAAACATAATATCTGGTCTACTGGCTGTCAAATATAATAGGCTACCAATCATACCTCGATATACCTTCGAGTCAACTAGTTTACTGGATTCATCTTTATCGAGTTTAGTGGATGGGCTTATTGGTGTTCCAGTTTCCTTAGCACCTTCCATCCCAAACATCTTCAAAAATTCCTTAATATATTTCGATTGATTGATGAGTGTTCCACTTTTTGCTTGCTTAATTTGCAATCCGAGAAAGAATGTAAGCTCTCACATCATGCTCATTTTAAATTCTTCCTGCATAGTCTTAGCAAAAACTTGACACATATTTTCATTAGTAGCACCGAATATTATATCATCAACATAAATCTGAATCAAAAGAATATCATCATTTTCGTATTTAATGAAAACAGTTGTATCAATTTTTCCTCTTGAAAAGCATTTTCCAATCAAGAAACCATTGAGTCTCTCGTACCAAGCTCTAGGAGCTTATTTGAGTCCATATAATGCTTTTGTAAGTTTGAAAACATGATTTGGAGAAATATGATTTTCAAAACCTGGAAGTTGCTCAACATATACCTCTTCATTTATAAAACCGTTTAAGAAAGCACTTTTAACATCCATTTGAAAAAGTTTAAAATCTTTATAACAAGCATATGCAAGTAGCATTCGAATAGTTTCTAATCTTGCGACTGGTGCATATGTTTCATTATAATCGATTCCTTCTTCTTGATTGTAACCTTGGGCTACAAGTCGAGCCTTATTCCTAATAATGACTTCGGACTCATCTTTCTTGTTTCTAAAAACCCATTTTGTTCCAATAGTAGTATGAGTTTTGGGTCTAGGAATAAGTGTCCAAACATCATTTCTTTCAAATTGATTAAGCTCTTCTTGCATAGCTATAATCCAAAATTCATCAAGAAGTGCTTCATCAATATTTTTAGGTTCAATCTGAGATAGAAAAGTAGTATGATTGTAAATATTTCTAAGAGATGATTGAGTACTTACACCTCGAGAAGGTTCTCCCAGAATTTGTCACAAATTTCAATTGTTTGGTTGCATCTTGTATTAAATTTTGATGATCTTTCCTGATGTCTCCATATTGGACTTCCTCTATTGTGTTCTCTTTGTTGAGATTGAGACTTTCCGTATTATTTATACCTCATGTTTCTTCATCAATGGATTTCTTGGAGAGTAGAGAATTAGATTCATCAAATACTACATACATAGATTCTTGTACAGTCAAAATCTTTTTATTGAATACTCTATAAGCTTTACTATTAGTAGAATATCCAAGAAAGATACCTTCATCAGATTTTGCATCAAATTTGCCTAAATTATCCCTGTCATTCAAAATAAAACATTTGCATCCAAATACATGAAAGTAACCAATATTGGACTTTTTCTCATTCCAAAGCTCATAGGGAGTTTTATCTAATTTAAACTTTAGCATAATTCTATTTATAACATAACATGCAGTAGTTACCGCTTCGGCCCAAAAATAACTAGGCAAATTGTTCTCATTAAGCATTGTTCTTGCCATCTCTCGAAGAGATCTATTTTTCCTCTCTACTACCCCATTTTGTTGAGGAGTTCGTGGAGCAGAAAAATTATGCACAAAACCATTTTCATCACAAAATGTTTCAATATTTTTATTAACAAACTCTTTTCCCCTATCACTTCGGATACTTGAAATAGTATAGTCCTTTTCATTTTGAATTCTCTTGCATAACTTGGTAAAGGCATTATGTGCCTCATCTTTATGAGCAAGAAAGATGACCCAAGTATATCTAGAGAAATCATCAACAATAACAAATGCATAATATTTTCCTCCTAGACTTGCAACTCTATTTGGTTCAAAAAGATCCATGTGTATTAGTTGTAGTGGTCTAGTAGTGGAAATATGTTTCTTGGTTTTAAAAGAAGTTTTTGTTTGTTTACCAAATTGGCATGCATAACAAATTTTGTCTTTAAGAAAATTTGCCTTTGGTAAACCTCTTACAAGATCATTTTTTGAAAGTTTAGAAATAAGTTCCATGTTAGCATGACCTTGTCTTCTATGCCATAGCCAACTAGTTTCATTTTGAACTGAAAAACAAATAGCATATTGTGAGTTAATTTCTTCAAAATCGATTGTATAAACATTGTTTCTTCTAAAAGCAGTAAAACAAATATTACTATCATGATGATTCAAAATAATGCACTTATCCATTTTAAAAGTAAGTGTAAATCCTTTATCACATAATTGACTTATACTCAAAAGATTATGTTTTAAACCTTCAACAAGTAGAACATCTTCAATTATGAGAGAAGATTTATTACCTATTTTACCTATTCCCACGATCTTCCCTTTCGAGTTATCTCCAAATGTCACGTGTCCTTCTTCTTTAGATCTAAGATCAAAGAACTTAGTCTTGTCTCCCGTCATGTGTCTTGAACATCCACTATCTAAAAACTATTTGTTTTTGCTTGTGGAAGACTTCATGCATACCTATAAAAACAATTAAAATAATTTGTCTTGGTACCCAAGTTCTTCGGGTCCTTTATTTATTAGTATTAGAAGAAACAAGATTTTTAGGTACCCATATGTCCCTAATAGTCATTGTATGCTTTTTTCTAATAGGACAAGTATGATAATTATGACCATTTCTATTACAAAAATTGCAAATAACATGTAGCATATATGAAGAACTTGAGCGATTATAATAGTATCCTTTTTTGACAAAATTATTATGAAAAGAATTTTGAATATTGGACTTTGATGTAGAAGGATTATTAAAGAAGTTTTTATAAGATTCGTAAAATTTTCAACAATATTTTCTAAATCAGTTTTCTTCTTCTTTAACTCAAGATTTTCATCTTTCAAAACAATACTTTTTTTTCTTAAAATATCAATTTCGTTTGTTAAAGAAGAATTTTTCTTTTTCAAAGCAGTATACTTGATACCCAATTTTTTAAATTCCTCATATACCTCTTCTAAAACATTTTGCAATTCCTCATATGAAAGATCTTCAATATTATCAAGAGTTGTTACCTCAATGTCATCTTTAGCCATAAGACAAAGATTTGCTGATTCTCCATTGCTTGCTTCACTATCTGAGCTACTTGAATCATCATCCCATGTAGCTTTCATTGCTTTCTTGCCTTTGTTTCAATCTTTCTTTAGCAGAGGATAATCTGGCTTGATATGACCAGACTTATTGCATTTATAACAAATTAAAGTGTCATTTTTACCTTAATTTTTCTTGGAAAACTTTTTGAAGGATTTCTTCGAAGGAGTTTTATTTTTCTTTAAGAACCTCTGAATTCTTCTTGTTATGCAACTTTTTCATCTTTGTCATCATTTTCCTCATCTTCATCACTTTCATTTTCATGTGGAACAGCTTTAAGTGCCAAGCTCTTCTTTGACTTTCCTTCTTTTTCTCCTCTTTTCAATGTGTACTCATCGGTGATAAGTGACCCGATAAGTTCATTTACTTCGAGCTTCTTGAGGTCTCTAGCTTCATGAATCGCAGTCACTTTTGATTCCCAACGTTTTGGTAGAGAGTTGAGAAATTTTCTTACTACCTCCACTTTAGAATAAACTTTGCCAAGAGCTGTCAAGCTGTTTATGATGTTAGTAAAACAAGTGTGCATACTAGAAATAGATTCATCATCATTCATCTTAAACATTTCATATTAATGAGTAAGAATATAAATTTTTGATTCCTTGACTTGTGAAGTTCCTTCATAAATAACTTCCAAGTTATCCCAAATTTCCTTTGCCGTAGTGCAAGTCATTACTCTATTAAACTCATTACCATTGAGATGATTATATAATAAATTCATAACAGTTAAATTCAAAGTATAAAGTCTATCGTCTTCACGATCAAACTCTTCTTCTTCCTTTTGGACCTTTACTCCATCAACCACTTTTGTTGGAATATAAGGTCTATTTACAATACATTTCCAGATTTCTCGACCTTGAGCCTGAAGGAATATTCTCATTCTAACTTTCCAGAATGAGTAATTATCTCCACAAAAGAGTGGAGGCCGACTGCTAGATTGACCTTCACCAAATGAAGCTGCAATGTTAGCCATAAGATCTTAACTCAAAAGATAGTTAATCTTATAATAGAGCTCTAGCTCTGATACCAATTGTTGCCCAGATGACTAACACAAGAGGGGAGTGAATTGAGTTGTATTTAAGAAAATAACAATTATAAATCAAATATACAATATAAAATATAAATAAAATATAAAATAGCAATAAATATAAAGAGTAAGGGTAAGAGAAATAAACTCAGTATGTTAACGAGGTTCGGCCCCACTGCCTACGTCCTCGCCTCAAACTACCCCTTGAGGATCCCTGAATTCACTATTCAACCTCATTCAGGTGGAGATAGAAACCTATTACACTTTTGAATAACACCGCTACAAAGGATTTGTGTAGAACACCCTCTACACTTGCAATCACCTCACACGTGGTGATTCAACTATTCCCTGTGTAGAACACTTTCTACACGCACAAGGGTTATACACACCCTTTTACTGACACAAGAATTGATAGTGGGTAGAATATCAGAAAACACTCCTTAATGAGTGAAATAAGAACAATACAGCACAAATTATATCTCTCAAAATGAACAAGGGTTAAGGCTCAATGTTTAGAGAATAGAGAATGAAAACTTTGAATGAATGTTGTATGCTCTTGGTATTGTGAATGTGAAGCTCTCAAATGATTTATTTATAAGCATATGAGACTTCATATTCAAATTTAAAAAGATTCACATGTCAAATACATCATCATTCACTTTTTAAAAATTTCAAACCTAATCTTTATACTTTTTGCATGTGACAAAATGAGCATACTTTACATTTCAAAAATTTCAAACCTAATCTTTTACTTTTTGCATATAACAAAAGGAGCACACTTTACTTTTCAAATTTTTCAAACAAAGACATCTATCTTTTACACAAATCAAGAAAAGCATCCATCACTTTTGAAAATATTCAAATAAAATATGCATATGTGAAAGATGACAATCAATCATCTTAATATTTTCAAAGTTCAAACCTTTAATCAAGTCATGCACATGTGAAAGATGACAATCAATCATCTTTCAAAATTTTCAAATTTAATTTTCAAAATATTCATACCCATGTGGAAAATGTATTTTAATGCTTTATGATAAAATATTAATTTTAAGCCTTAATCCTAATTTCGAATTTTTAGAGATTTACAATATTACTCTATGATTTTAATGTGAACTTGTTCCCTTCTTGCTCATGCTTGGTTCCTTGATGTGTTTGGTTCCATTGTGTGGACAACTTGAACTTGAGACTCCTTTATTCTTTGAATTCATTTGTAATCATCAAAATCCATGTGTAGATTTTTAATTACATGAAACTTGAAACCTTGGGTTCAATATTCCCAAATTGAAATTAGCACACCATTTGCAAGCACAAACATAAAAATATACAGTGATGTGAACAATATAGTTCAACGCTATCATTCTTTATTTCTATATGTTTTAGGTACTTCTAAAAACTCATCCTACAGAAAGCAGATCAAGATTGTTACAGTATTGTGCCTATTCTTTTTTATTTGAAATAAGAAAAAAAAAAAAGAACAGAACACATAGGTAAAATAGAAAAAAAAAGAAAAAAGAAAAAAAAAGATACAGATAAAAGTACAAGGATGTGTATTTTCTACATGACAAACCTCCGACAGACCACTAAAACTAGTCCATAGAGCGACAAAGAGGGCAAGTGTTATGGTTGTAGTTATCAAACCACTTCTCTAAACAACCTTTGTGGAAGAAATGCTTGCAAAATAACTCCCTCACCTCCTGTTCTACCTCAAACCTACACAGACACACACAACACTCCATTATTGGAAACCGCCTGCTGCGGCCACTGACACTGCAACCACTGCTCTTGCTGTGGCGCAGAGACTTGAACCTTGTTATTGAAATTCTTCTCTCCCTGGTGCTAGTCTCGGTGTCTGAGAAGCCATTTGGGACGTCTTCTTCTACATTTGGTGGATTTAAAAGGGTCACCGAAAGAACTGTGTTCATTACCAGCACAGGAAGTACTCCCTCGGCTGCACTCGAGAAATTTGATAGCCCCATCTTTTTAATTTCCTTACAAACACCACCCACAAATTCAAGAATCAAGGAAGTCCCTCGGAGTTGCAAAAATCCAGCACAAATAGACACCACTACTGAAAGAGGGAGCAAAAATAGAAGAAGCAAATCAAGCCCCAACACGAGCCGGCTTGCTCATAAATAAATAAATATATACATACAAGCACAATTCTAACCACTAATGACTTAACCCTGGTTAGAGAGAGCCAACCATGGTGGGGTCATTTCTTACACGTGGCAACACGTGTAGGGTTTGTGAACGATAGTGATGAAGGACCATTTATTAGGACGAGTGAGCAAAACTTGTTGCGTTGGCATTTTCAGTGGAGCAAAAGGGCCCGATGAATTTGGGGTTGCCACGTGCCCGCAGAAAGTTTTTGGTGGCCAATGAGACGGTGCCTATTGGCAGTTGAAGGAGGTAGTGACACTGTAACTTTTGGCAGGTGGTAAGTGCGCGTGAGATCTTTCAGTTGGGGTTGGAACTTGGAAGTTTCTTGATTCCCGGATGCCGCGTTGTCGTCAAATTTTTTTTTTTTTTAATAATTTAATTTTATTTAAGTAGTGCTACCCATCATTTTTTTATCTTCTGATAATCAAATATTAAATAATTAGAGACTATTTATTATATTATATTTATTAATTTATTATCTAATATCGCATTATAAGATGATGAAATAACCTAAATCGAACAATAAGAAAGATAAATTTGAAATTTCTTACAGACTGATTTTTTGTACACCGTGATATTTCTTACAAATTTGAAGCTTAAGATTTGTTTGGTTTATTTATTTATTTTTTTGTTATTGCCAATTGAGTTTAATTTCTTTTGAAGTCGTTTTCAATTTCGTTTAGTACATTCACTTAATAAGCGATTTCGTTTATTAAATGCATTCACTATATCTTCTCATTTCAAATTTCAGCACATTCCAATTATTCCGATCAAATTTTAACCATTTTGGATCCTATTCCATTTTAGTACTTGGAACACATTTTTATAAATTTTAAATCTAGACAGTATTTAATTAATTCTAAAATCTAAAAAATATCTATATAATTATAATTTTTTTGTAATTTTAAATATGTACCCTTATTCTCTCCTTTTTAAATATCATTATTTTTAAATAATTTCTCTACTCTTTTATTTTTTCTCTTTATTTTTTGTGTTTCAACTCACGTGTATATATATATATATATATATATTTTAAAATATTATCTTTTGACACTAATATCTCTATTTGTTTTAATATTTTCATAACATTTTATAAATCATCCATTGTTTCGTATATACGGACATTGGAAAGCATCAATACTAAATTATTTTGTTCTAGTGCTTAAACTGGAATGATCATTGCAATGGAATTTAAAACATCGGTTGAAGTTCATTATTTCATTTATAAAATTTTGTTATTTTTTTAAATAATTTTAACTTACTTATGTGTTTTTTTATTTGAAAATAACAATTATCATTAGAATTTTATACCATTTGAAATATTCAGATTATTCACCGTTCCTTTACTTTTAAGAATGATTACATTATACATCATGAGTATATATATATATTGAAAAATCAGTGGTTGAGACCCAAATATACATACTGGAGAGTGAATAGATGTTTCCCAAATTTTATTGGACCATTTACATCATCAGTCAATCAATCAATCAAGTAACAAAAAATAATCAATACTAATTTTGATAACAAAGTAGAAACTCTTTAAAAGAATGTCTTCAAAATTTAAAATTATTTTGGGTTTAAGCCCATCTAAAATCCACTATATAAATTAAGTTCATTACAATCAATTTAAAAACACTTACAAACCCTTGACATAATTAAATCTGCCATGATAAAACACGAGTCTCTCACACGATATCTGCACCATGGTAACTGATGATTTGCAAAATTTCATATTGCAGCATCGCTTGAGCGGAGGAATTTGGGTGCTCGAGCGTATTCAGGCTATCGAGCGGGTTGCAGGAAAACAAGATCGCTTGAGCGGAGACATTGGCCGGTCGAGCGAAATCAGGCAGAGTTGAACGCTCGATGTGCGCTCGACAAGCTGCTCGAGCAAATTTAGCCAGATTCAACTGCTCGATATTCGCTCGAGCGAATATCGTATTTTACAGATCTAAGGTTTTCCGTCGTCAGGGCATATAAAAGTGATTTTTCATCATATGACCATACTTTTGACTGGAGAACACGTTTTTTGGAGAGAAAAAGACAACTAGAAGAATTGAAGTCATTTGTTTTTGGAGACAGAGTTCCACGCATTGCACGTACGCTGGAATCATACACGAGCACAGACGGGAGAGAAGCAGTGAATCATTTCCTGGAGTTTTTTAAGACGAGTTGCGGCTGCGAGGAGTATTTTTCAGTGTTTATTTTCCTTCCAATATTCTCATAACAATTATGGTGAATTCATTTATGTTGAATTCCATTTTTAGTCTGAGCTAAATTTTATTTTTCTAGGAAAACGATGTAACCTAGTTCCGAACTATGCTTAATTGTCTATGCTAATTTAAGGCAATTCTCTCTTTGTTTATCTGATTTATTCTAAGTTTATTGCTTCTAATTAACTGGCCATTGATTAGATGATGTTTTAATTTTGTGATTTGCTATCGAAAGAGGGAATTATAGGGTAGATCTTGAATATTTCAGCATAGGTAAATATAGAGATCGAAAAACTTGTATGAACCTATGTGATTTTTTAAATCATTGGTCTTATTGTTTTCTTGTTTTATTAATTTGCATATTCTTGTGTGAATTGATGAACAAGAATAATTTCTAATTGACTATCGAAAGAGGCTTTTGGATGAATTAGAGATTTGCTAATAAAAAAAAAAGAATTAAATTAACTTAGTTGGATGAGTAAAGCATAGTGAGGAATTAGGTGAAATTGATTTCTTAGAAGTTTTCTTTACCATTAATTTGATCTTCGAACGTCAGTTTTATTTCCCTTGCGTATTTTTCTTTGAGTTGATTTTAGTTAAATTATAACAACAAAAATCTTAGTGATTCCTCTAGATAAAATCAAGATTAGTATAATTTTGGTATTTAGCAAAAGTAAGGTACCAATCCCTAAGGACAATATTCTTCTTATCACTTTACTATAAAACTACAATACTGTACACTTGCAGTTTTGCACCGATCAGTAACTCCATACCACTAGTCTATATGTAGTTTCACTACAAGCACCAACTTGATTTTTGCACCTAAGAAATTCCAAAAGTTCTTCTAGTCAACAGACATGTATACACCAATGCACTCAAGAACACTTGAACACGAGTGAAAAATGATGGAGATCTATTTATCCGGAGAGAATTGGTATTGAATACTCAATGGATTCAGTTAGAGTTTTCTTTTTGAAATACAATGAATATGGCAACTTTGGTCACCCTCCACATCGTAGAAGTCATGCATACTAATCTATATATACTTACGGTTTGTGTAAGTCACTTAAAGAGTCCAAACCTAAGCAAAACTAGGTTTCTTGGAATTTTTGCTCAAGTCAACTGTTAAGCAAACTTTCTGTTCAATTTTTCAATTGTGACATTTTCGAGTTGTTTTTACCTAGTAAATGTTGAAATTTGAAACTCATTGTGAAACTTGAATTTGTAGATAATTGAGTTATCTTTCCAACGCCACATAGATTACTTCAAAAAAAAATATGGGGATTAAATGTTATGATTAGGGGTGTAACAGGTTCGGTTTTGTCTGATTTTATACAAATTTTGAAACCCAATCAGTTTATACTTGTTTTACATTTTCAAAAACCAATTCCGGACCCGTTATCCTTATAAACCAGTACTTTTGATTTTACCGATTCTTGTCCGGTTCGGTCCTGTTTTTCGGTTTTAATCAAGTGTCAATGTAAATATATATTTTGTATAAATTATATATATTTAAGATTAAAATTTTATATTATAAATTATAATATAAAATTATTTCATATATAATTATATCTAGTATATATAGAAATTTCATATACAATTATATATTATATATAAAAATTCTATATACATGTATAAAATATTTTATATAATATTAAAAATTAATTTTTATATATATATATATATATATATTTTATAAGCTGGTCTAGTCTAGTGTTGAAAAGCCAAGAACTGATTCCAAACCAGACCGATTCAAAATAGAGCCAATCAATTCAATTCGTTTCAGTTCAGGCCAGTTCTCAAATTTTCCGATTTAAGCTTTCACCCCTAGTTATGGCTAATATACTTTTGACTATGTTGATATCATCAAGTCTTGCGAAGTTGTAATTTTTTCAGTTTTTGTTCCAATTGCAACGTAACATATATACAACTCAATTGAACTAAGTTTTATAATAAGAGCATGCCAACAAGGTATTTTTATATTAACAATCTCCCCATCTAGCAATTTTGTGACAAAACTTCTAACTAATATAAGTAATTTAGTCTAATTTAACAAACCACCAAAATATAACTAAACAAGTTAAATGTATAGACACACCAAAATACCAAATGATTATTCTCATAGGTTGACATTATCAATATAGCATAATGTTGGGGCAATGTGTATTCATAGGTTGAAGGCAGTCTACCAACTCTTCAAATCGATATGGGGATAAAAAATTGTGGTTGATTTACACTAACTAAGTCGATCTCATTAAGTATTGCGAAATCGTAATCTTTACATTTTTTCGTTTCAATTGCAACCTAAACTCTACCCAAACTCAATCGGACTAAGTTTTATCATAAAAGCATGTTGACATATTATTTTTACATTAACGCTTATAATAAACAAATTAATTAGCCAAAAAACATAAGGAACAAGGATAGCTTGTGTGGGGGTTCTCTTATGCGTTTTAAGTTATAAAATAGATTTTCATAAACTAGCAGTAGTTTACAACACAACACCGGTCTCCTTCAATGATCAGGAATGTTACTCCTTATGTTATATCTTATAATCTTCATTTACACAAGTTGATATGATATATTTAAATCAGTTGCTTCTATCAACCACTTGACTAACAGCTATTTAGTATTTACAATAAAAAAATATTTTAGTCATAAAAGGATTTTACAAAAATAAATTCATAAATTGATATAGTTTTATATAGTACGTTAAATTATAAAGTTAGTTTATATAGTACGTCAGATTATAAAGTTAGTTTTATTATAATATAGATATATCATATTACATAAAATTATGTTAATTTGTGTGTTTATTTTTATAAAATCCCTTAATATCTGTATCACTTCTCTTTACAACGTGTCGCATAGAAAATATGATTGAGATGAGAAAATTTAGAATAAAAGAATGATTACTTATATTTTTAACTTAGCAAATACTATAATTTCAAGTGAAATTGAGACAATTTTATTTTTAAATAAACCGCTTTCTCGATTCCTAGTTTGATGTGAGGTGTAAGTAGGAGTGTTAAATCATGTTAACGGGTCGTGTTTGTGTCGTGTCAAAACATATATATTATCACAACTGCGTAAGTGTTCTAAGTGTTATCTTTTGTCAAGGGACCTATATTCTAATAATCCATTGGAATATCACATCTAAAGAGTAGCCTTCCAGGACTATAGACTAATCTATCATGGTCCCCGTTGTCTTGGTTCAAAACAAAAATATAGTTTGGTTAGTCGCATTTCATTTATAATCCACATGCAGTTTCTCGAATTCAATTCCACGCTGAAAGAGGATGCTAGCAAGGAGCATTTAATGGCCCTAAGCGACAAACCCTGGTCCTATTGTCTCAGAGCCACGTGAAGTGAAAGAATGAACGTCCGTCCACAAGCCTTATCTTCAGGGACACAACACACCCCATTCCCAAACACCTTGTTCTTTGTAGAAACATTCGTAGTTGGTATTGAAAATCAATCAAAAAATATTTCCTCTTGCATTATTTAAGTAATATAGTTGCATACAATCCTAGATGCGCTCCACACTATCTTTACTTAGAGAGAGAGAGCGAGAGATGCCCTCCATGCTAACTACTAAAATTTTGTATGGCTTTCCACGATTGTGCTTAACTAAATGTAATAATGCATTTTACAAAGCAATGCAATTAGTAACCTCAGGGCAGGTGGTGCTGGTAGCGTACGATCATATATTATGTTTGCTGTCCTCTAATGAACTGTCGAATTGGAAGGGTCAATTCCCATGTCCTTAAAATATGTATGTTCCGCTTTTGTCATCCGACTTTGGAACATTGTCCACTCCTTCCTACACCTCTCCCTCACCTGGCACCAGTAAATTTAAACACATATCAGCACCATTTCATATATACAAGTCAATGAGGTATCAAGCAGAAAGATGCATGCTTCTGTGAGTGCGTGTGTGTGTGCGAGAGAGAGAGAGAGAGAGAGAAGAGAGAAGAGAGAAGGGGGGGGGGGGGGGGGGGGTGTTGTTGTGGGCGCAATTAAAAGTGTGGACAATGAATTATAGTGAGAAAAGGCTCTACATACCCCTTGCCATGGTGCCTTCCCATTCTGTACTTCTCCCTACCAAAAGGAAAACGAAATGACAAAATTAAAAATTAGTTTCTCATTTAGAATTCTTAATTTATTTATAATAATTGAGAATATAAACAGTAGCCAATGATTTTCCTTTTACCTGGTTCCCAAGCGAGGGAACGGTTTGATGAACAATCCATTGTGAATCTACAACTCCAATCTTCTCATGCGCAGGCTGTTTTCAAGAAACATATATTATAATAAAGTATTGCAGCTGCGTCGTTAATTATTAAAAAGGGGGGTGAAGCAAGGAATGGAGGAAAACAACTCACGTCTACACATTTTCTAAGAGCAAAGTCAAGACCCCACCCATGGACCAAGTCATTCTGCAATTCCCAAAGCAACGCTAACCTTAATATAGCGCTAATAGGCCATAGAAAACAATCAAGGACCAACAATTTCTGAAAAGAACAAAAGTAGAATAACATTGGATACCTGAATCATATGCCACACACAGCGCCATGCATCTCGCGAAAACACTGGAGCCATGATTTCAACAAACCTGCATTTATTGATAGACAAGCAGGGAGGTTTTTGTTAAATTCCACCATCAAATTGAGCAGGGCCAAGAACCATAGCAAATTACATGACTTAAATGAGCTCATACGCTGCACAGGGAGGCATACGTGGGTCAGTGCACCAGCCAGGTTTCTCATCTGTTTCTCTGGTAGAAATAACAATATAAATATTATTTCCCATAAGATTGTTAAGAAGTAACAAAATTTTGTCACATGGGCCTAATATTCTTACTTGTGAACTTCATGGTCACCTCTTCTCTTTGTCATTTTCCACGTTAATCCTCTGCTAGGTTCCAAACCAGGCTGTGAAATCTCCAAGCCATGCTTCCTCACTAGTTTTATGTATCTAAAAATAAGTAAGAAAGACAAAAACTGTTAAGTAGACTGAAAAAACACTCTTATTATGAAACAGCTACGTCATCCAGAACACTCACTCTTCCGCATTAAAATGCTCCACTCCCAGGTCTTCATCCCAGATAAATATGTAGTCATAAGGAGCCACGATGTCAGGATGCAGAAAGCGTTTAGCATACCACCTTGAAAAATTTTCCAGAGGTAAAACTTATAAGCATAATTTGAAGGAACCACCTATAAGTATGTGTAAGATTACCGGGAAAGCAGGATGAAAATTTATCACATAAATACTGCATACAATTGATAATAGTTCCTTACCATTTAGTTTGTTTACGAATGCTCACATGAATAGCACGCTTTGACCACTCAAACTCATCCCATTCGGTTGTTCGGCCATCGTAATGAAATAGAAGGATTGTAAAATTCCCTGAAAACTGTGAGAACAACATATTTAGTCACACATATTAGAAAGAAGCAAAGAAAATCTCTCTCACACACACACATACAGAGAGAGAGAGAGAGAGAGAGAGAGAGAGAGAGAGAGAGACCTTTTTCACTGCTGCATCAATATTCTTCCTCTGTTCATAACCTACAGTGAAGGTTACAAGGTACCGTGGTTTGCTGGTTAAGTCCTGCAAATGCCAACTTGATCAAACATCATGGTTTATATCAAAAGGTTATTTAAAATTCCATTGTTCAGTTTTATCAAAAGGAATATAGTCAACTTGTAGACTAGATACTGGACTTCAATAAATGTGCATTCAGTTTTGAGACATTACCATTCAGTTCATTAATATGTGTGTCTATATGGAGGTATGTATGTGTTACAATCTTTGTAGAAGGACACCCTAGCTTGTTTCTAATCGCCCTAGTCCAAGAATCATTAATATCACTCTCTTGCATGCCAAACAACTTCTCTACTTCATTATCCAAATTCACAAAATTAGCAATTGCTTTAGAAGAAGAAAAACAACAAAATGAAATGTTTTCTACAATTCCATATATAATCGGTCAGCACTAATGACAACCTGAAATTCTTTAGCCGAATCATTATCCATTGTGGCGGGCTCATGGTGCCTTGGGCCATGAGTGCTGCTGGTGGACACAAAGGACAGTGACAGAGAAAAAAGGGGAAAGGTAAGCTCGAGTCAAAAATGAGGAAGAAAAGAGGAAAAGGGCAGGAAAGTGGAAGGCAGCTGGTAAAACGATGTGTACTGTCCACTGAAAAGAAGAAATCCATCGTTCAGAATTCTGGGAAGAATGTAGACAGACACCAGTACTCAGGTTGAATTATTCCAGGCTTGGGGAACGCTTTTCACTGGCTGGATTAATTACCAATTTGAATTAAAAGAACTAGGCCCATAATTGTAGGAAGTGGAGTTCTTCTTATTTAGTTATTACTTTAATGAGAGTGGAAGCTCAGGAATTATGATCTATGGAAAAACTTTGTTTAACTGTCTAAGTTGTTGGGAGGCCTCACTTTATTTTCCTGATCTATAATATTGGGTTTGTTACATCCATATATTAAAGAAAAAATGAAAAAACTTGCAGAAACTCCAGAAATGTTAAGACCACACGCCACACTTGGTTGCAGAAGGATACACACCTCACTGGGCTTACCCCACAATCTTCGTGGGTAGAAGTCTGACTCAGCTTCAACAATACCTGGAGGTAGTCTTTCTGCACCTCTAGGATTTGATGGAACCCATATCTGCAACAGAATCACAAGTGAAGCAGGAAATAAGTATGAAGGCCTAACTTCCATACAACATTTACTTTAAGCACAGCGCTCCCTTGTCAATATGAGCACACATAATAACACAAATAACCCCCTATCTTCACCATCTTATAATGCCCATTATCTTCACTTAATTACCTGCACCTAGATCATTAATTTCACCTACTTCATTACTCTTTAGTAAATAGTAAAACGATATCCACAAAGAAGAAAAGATAGGCATATTTGCCTTGAATACAATGAAGATAGTATACTCCTCTCAGCAGTAGGGTTAGCAAGGTGTCATTATGTTCACGGCCAGCAGGCAACTTTTAAAGTTCTTCAAAGAAACTCAGATTGCACCAACAAAAATAGTATCTTAAATGCACATACAGATTTGGTACCAAATTGTATCTTCAAAAATATCATCATCAGAGTATGACATGTAAACCCGAAACAAATTATATTTCTAATAATGCTAGCTAATAAGAAAGGAGATTTACCTTTGATGTATCATTCAACTTTTGAGCTTGAGTTGATCTGCTATCATTATTTTTATTCACAGATGACCAGGCATTTTGAATGCCTGATTCTTTATATTTAATGTATGAGATGTCAATGGTAGGAAAAAGGCTGGATGGAAGATTCACCTGAAAAGATTAGAAAAGTGAAAAATGTTCCATCATCTAGCTATGAAAAAAAAAAAGCCCAAAAAAGCAATACCATGCGTACCACAGAGAAAAGAAGAAAAAGAATTGAAAGTCTGTGTACCTTAGTTGACAACGTTGGAAATGATGCTCCTATAAAAAAGCCAAAAACCACTCCAACAAATGTAGTAACAATAAGCCTCATGGTATCATTTGGTTTTCTGCTAACAGCACTGCAGCCAAGAAGATCAAAATGTTAAATTTGCTATAAAACATGAAACTGCCACAGCAAGATTTTGCAAAAATCTCTTTCTGCCAATATATAACATCAGAATTATTGAACCTGCGGGTAAGGATTCCCATATTATATATTTACAATCTTCTGGCTGTATATTCACCAAAAATAGGCTTCAATGTAGAAAGTGGGAGCTGATATGTACTATCTAACAAGTTTAGAGATGCCAATCCTCCATGAAAGTAGCAGAGACCCTCATGGAAGAAAACCAATGCCTGGAGGAATAACATTTTAGAACCATAAGTTTAAATGCTCCACTAAATGTATCAAGATTAGCATTCTATGAGAGAGAGAACAAACCAACAGCTACAATAAAATTTCAAGTAAGCATGATTTATGTAGCATTTAAGAATATATGAGAGAGAGAGAGAGAGAGAGAGAGAGAGAGAGAGAGAGAGAGAGAGAGAGAGAGAGAAATAGAAAATCAATCTAATAATTTTGAACATTGTTCGCAATAATAAAGAAGATTCGCTGTAAATGCAAATTGAATGAATTCAGAGAGCACGAAAGGTCAGAAATCATCAAATCTTTCAAGATTATTTGCAGTAATAAAATTCTTTCAACAAGAAACTCTCTCTGTCTATTCTGTTTTGCTTAGGTGAAGAAGAATGCGTGAAATAAAAGGGTGGAAGACACGTGATTTTCTCATTGACCCACTAGTCCTTCCCCGTTGACCTCTCTTGTTCCCCTTCTTAAACAGGTCAAGAGATGAATATATTTTCCCAGAAAATATGTTCAGCCGACACAAACACAGCCTTAATAAAAGAGAGACGACAGGAGACGCTGGGTTTCCCCAACCAACTTCAGCACAAAGTTAGCTCAGGAATTAAAAGCAAATAATTCCAAAAGTATTCGGGAATGAATATACTATTATTGACTTCACATTTATCTAACATTGTTTGTTCAATGGAGCAGGACAGCAACTTCAGAAATAGAGACCGATCACACGAGGCCAATTACAACATAAAATTTAAAACCAATTAATAAAATCTCAAATCCCAGGAAGTCCAAAATAAAAATTTTCAATATATAGTCAGTTCTGTCATAATTTAAAGAACACTTACTGACAGCCTCACAATACAGAGAAAACCCAAGGAAATTATTAAACCAAAAGAAAAAGTGTAAACTTGGAACCAAAATCAAAGCTTAAGAGTCGGACTCGAATTTGCTTCAGCTAAGTGGAGGTGTTTTTTTTTTCTTTCTTTCTTGGCTGTTTTACCGGGTATCAAACGATCGAAGCAAATTCCCAGAACATTAAACTATATTAAAACGGAGTAACCAAGCCGAAAAGAAAAATTCCAAGCAAAAATATATAGAAGGCTAATAAAAGCGAACCTGGAGCACAACCCTATTAACCGAAGAATGATCCGGTTAAGAGAAGCGGTCTGTACAGCCGAGGCTCACGAGAAAATCAATTAATGTGTGATCGAAATCACCAACTTCGTGATCGCCCGAGGCAAAAAGGCAGACAAATGAACGAGAAATTCACGGGCCAAAAGATTGACAAGAGAGAAAGGGAATGACTAGCTATGGCAGAATGAGATCCCTGTGATATTTAAGAGCGGGAGGAAGGAAACAGAGGAGAGAGAGAGAGAGAGGAGAGAGGTTTTGGAGAATTCTTTATGGGGGAGGAATTTTGGTTGGTAGAGTTGTTTTAGGCCTCCTTATATTTTGGTATGGAATTTGTCAGATTGAAAGACGTGTTGGGAGTTGGGACACTTGAATCTTCGATTATAAATATACCACTTACCATAATCTCTCTCTCTCTCTTAATTGAAATCTACCCCTGATTTTATCCCCAAATTAGAAAAAAATAAAAAAAAAATTATAATTATCATTTATAAGATCATCTCGTTCTACATATCTTTATTTAAAAAAAAAAAAAACCTAGGATTTAATTGGTTGTTTTTTGAGAGAGAGAGAACAAAGGGCTTAAGACAAAAAATAATTAATAAGTAATGTTCTATAAACTCTTGAAGTACATAAGCAGTGTGCAGTTATTTTAAAAAAAAATATGATTTATTATTAAAAAATTAAATTTTTTATATAAATATCGTATTTATTTATTTATTCTAAATAATTACACGACGCTTACAAACTCGCTATTGTAACTATCATTTCTTATAATTAATTAATGTGATAGTATGATATCATTAAATATATAAACTTTTCTTGATTTAAATCTTAAATTTGATAAAACCGTCTCGTTTAAATCGGAATTATAAAAGGAATGGTTAAAAATAAAAAAAAAAAGCATTAAAACCATACAAATCAAGTGACGTATTTAAATATGGAAATGATGGTATTATGGAATGAAATACATATAGAGGATATTATTGAAAATATATGAGAAGGAAGGAAACACAAATCCGGCCTAGTAATTGTGACACTACCAACAAGTAAACAATGGCTCATCTCCTTTGGGGTGACATCCTAATCTCTTTATTAATTCTCCAACTTGATTTGTCACTCTTTCCAACTTTATAGAGTGAATTTTCTTAGAAAAATAAAAAGAAAATAGATGTAATGCAACTTCCATATTCACCTACGAGCCACGATCTTTGTCATTTTGCTTTTTAGTTAATTGAATCATTATACAATTGCAAATACTGTTTTAAAAATAAATAAATAAAGTGGTGTTTGTCGCGGATTAAACTTGGGTAGTGGAGGTTTGAATTCTATGAACGAAGATTCCGTACACGTTTGAGATAGACAGTAGAACGGTAGAAACAACCCAATTTTTTTTTAAAAAAATTTATTAAATTTAATCAACAAAAATTCTAGGTACTCCTTTATATATTCTATTAATGTGATTGGCTGTCTCATTTATTTTAATATAAAATAACTATTTTGACCAATTACATCAGTAGAGTGCATAAAAAATACATAAAAATGATTGTATATAACAAAATTCAATTTTTTATTAGATATGTTCTATATCCCGATTAGTTTTAATTGTACTTATAATTTTACGTATTAAACTCAAATTTTCAATTTCTTTTGAAAAAAATATCAAGATTTTTCTTTTTCTGAAAATATTAAGACCCAATATTGCAAGTCAAACTTGGTTTCTTTCTGGTAGGACCCAATATATAACTGATTTATAAATGAGAATGAAGAAGTTTGGCTAGTTGGATGCGAGTGGGAAGGAGTCCACCATCGATGCCGGTATGGACGGTACGTACGTAGAAAGGCAAAAGAGGTGAGCTTTGACCGCACCACACAACGTGCCTAATTAATTTCAAAGACTCCTGACTAATTAGGGTTGGTTTGTCAGCTATTGCAAAGGTAGGAACCCCAACCAATTAAAGAGAAGCCGCCACCCTGCGCCTGTGGGCTGGGTCTATATTTCTTTGTTGCTGCTTCCAACGTTGGCTTTTAAGGGTATGTTTGGAGATACAATTAATTTTTAAGTATTTTCAGACTATTTCATTATTATTTATAAATTATTTCATTACTATAAACACAAATTAAGGACTGTCAAACGTGGTATAAAAGCTGATATAGAGTTGGGAAAATTTCGAAAGTGGGGGGAGGTTGTGTGTTGAAGGTGAGGAAAATGTGTAATGGTTGCAGCCTGCAGCTGTAATGTGATTAACGTGGTTGTGGGAAGACTATGAGTACCAAGAAGAAATGAATGCATTTCCTTAATGGACGCGTTTAATTTGGTGTACTTAGGCCTACAAACACCAACAGGTGGTGGAGTCGGTGTAGCTTACTTTAATTTTGCTAGGGAATAATCCCTGGTTTGTTAGTCCAGGGCGCACCCCTGCCTTGGCGTGCCAACATTTTTTTTTATTTTATAAAACATAAAATGATTTTAAAATACAATCCACCCACTCTATCATACATAAATGAGATTCTCACTTTCATTTCTCTTCTATTTTTCTCTCTTTCAGTCTAAAAGAAATTGAAAACTCAAGTTGCGTCGTGAATTTTCGAATGCCACCGTTGTGATTTTCGTTTGCCACCTGATTATTTTATTTCTTTTCTACGGTAGTTCTCTAGTCCGTGAAGCTGCTGCCACCAACTTGAAGAAGATGCTACCGCCAGTATGAGGAAGCTGATGTCGTCCTGAACAAGTTGACGTCACTACCACCGAGAACATGATGATTCTGTCCTGGATAAGTTATATTTACTTGATTACTTATTTGTAATTGTTGCGTATTCATTTATGAAGAAATTTGTATTCAACGATGAAATTTGATAGCAGTTGATATAAAATATGCATTTGTGCATTTATTTCTTCAAACACAGCCATGTGAAACAACAAAAAGAGGTGAAATGGATGAATACTTGATTCATGATGCAACCAACTTACAACAAGGTTATATAATAGGAACACGTGAACACAGTGTCATAACTCAGGTTTATACTCACAACCAAACACTTTATATTTTATTTGTTATTATGGTATTGAACAATGTACCTATATTGTTCATGGCAAATGCAACATGATAGATGGAAGTTCTGAAAATTGAAGACATTAAGAAAATTATGCATTGATGTGAAAATGGGAAAGTTTAAATGTATCACTTCATTATTAGTTGAATTTTGATGTGATGTTTGACTTATTCATTGAATTTGAAAACTATTGATGGAACATGTAAATTGCTTGATAGTCATTTGAAATGGTCCCCAATGGGAGATGAACATTTTCTAGTCTATTGATGCCATTAAACTCTATATGTACTTCTTGATGGCATGTTTCGTATACCTAAGGGTTGGGTTCTTGGAGGTTCGGATCTTCGGTTTCTTGGACCTACGATTACAAAGAGAGGGTTGGAAAATGCAGCCCTAGGATGGCCCAGAAATCCTCCGATTCCTAAGTTAGCAATAATAATTTTGCGTTTTGTGAAGTAGGAAAATACAGCAAGCAAGTGTTTAGTTTGGAGGATTTGATACTTTTACATGAAGGCCGGGCATCCTTTTATACCTAGCCCCAAGGGCGAGAAGGCCATACCCTATGACCTAGAGGGATGTGATGTCCCCTTAGATCTCCCTCTGCCTTACTGCCTTTAATACAGCATGGCTATCTGGGTTAAGTCATTTAATGCGGTGTGTTTGTTTGATGAACTCATTAAATGCGGTGTGATCTCCTCTGCTACTTTGGCATCCAGTCCCTACTCTTTGGCGTGCTTCCTTCACTTTCCCTTGGTTTGGCTTCCCATACTTCCTATATAACGTCCCATCCTAACCTGAACAAGTATACCCGTCTTATGTGCGGGTCTTCTTTGGGCTAATGAGGGACTTTGCAGGCTTGGGTCAAGCTTTTTGGGCCTTTTAGGGCATGGAGGGCCCTCTTGATGCCTAGTTTGGGCAGGTCTACATGGGCTTTAAGCCCTCTGTAAAAATCCCCCCAATAGTTACCCTGCCAATTCTCATCGGACTACGCTTATGGGAATTCCTTCGCTTCTGTTTAACATTGTTGCTTGTCGCTCCTACCTTGCTGATTGAGTAAAGACACTAGTGGTCTGGTCGTTCCACTGTCCGATCTTGGTTCTCCCATCATGATTCTCGATGTGGCTCCGGGGACTTAACCCTGATGCCCAATGATGGTCGTTATGTCTTTTCCATAATGATGACTATCAGACATTCTCTTTCCCTCATGGCCACGTATGTGTGCATGGCTCTAAATCCTTTTCTCTTTTTTGTACTTGTATCAAAAGCTGATAGCTTCTGCCATACTCTTGCTGCCTTTCTCTCATTTCTTTCGCTTTGCCCTTACTTATTCCCACTCTCTACTCTTCGTTGGATCCTTATTGTCCAAATGACTGCCTGGAAATCTGCTGAACCTTGAGCATCACCCTGAGGCAAGTTCTTTGAAGCCTAGTTATGCAGGCCCCTTTTGGCATTCAGAGGCCTCTCTCGAATTACTTCGATTGCTAGCTTTGACCTATTGTGTCCCTGACACAGTGGTTTTCAAAGCCCCAGTGTCCCCCTTTTCCTTAGCATGTTCTCCTGTAGGCTGAGGTTGCCTTTTCCTCAATGGGTTCGGGAAGTTCAGTATCGCCTCGAGTTGGTTGCTACTCAACTCCATTCGATCGCCTGGCGGATCTTGATTTGTTGCTATATTTTATGGTGATCGGCTTTGTTAAAGTTCGACCCTGAGCATGCAGATTTAACTTATCGTGAATTTCTCTTAACTCACAATGTGAAGAGGGGCGCTGGGGACATCTATAGCTTCAAGGGAATGAGCGCCCTTGTGGTACTAGAGCCGAGATACCGCAAGGTTTCTGACTGGACTAGCAAGTTCTTCTTTGTGTCTAGCTGTGGATAAGAGTTCTCGATTGGCCAGATTGACTGTGCTGAGTTTAGAAATCTAGAGCCTGATCCAGCTGCTCTTAATCATGCTGGTGAGATCAGGCGAGCTATGATCCTGGATGCGCTCCTGCCTGAGGTGGACAATCCTCCTGAGCGTCCTTTCGAGGGCGGCGCTGGTGCCGGCTTTGGGGGAGGAAACTTTGAAGAGGTTGAGATTGACCTTGTCGAGCCTAGGTCAAAGCCGAGTCCTCTTGAGACGGGCCCTATTGGCCCCAAGAGGAACTCAAGGGCTTCCTGTGACTAATCCCGCTTGGTGCTGTTGCCATGTTCGTTCATTCTTCCTTTATTTATTTTTCTTCTTCTCTTTTTTTTTTTTTTTCTTTGCTCTCTGTCTGTAGAGATCGTGGATGTTACACATCCCTTCATTTCTATCTGTACATTTCGTATTATAATACATTTTTTTATGTCACAATTGTTCATCTGCATCTCTAGTTTCTTCTTTGCACGGTTCATTTATTTGTCCACCATGGAGGTTTCCTTTTTCGAGGAGGGGTGGTTTCATACTTTTTCCCTTTGGTTTCCTTGCCATACATTGGCTTTTGACTTCCCAATGAGGTTGGTTTAATAGTTGATATTCTGTTTGTGAATATGCACGAATCTTAGGTAGTTGGCCATCAATGTATATTTGTTAGTCTCCCTGCATTGATGGCATTGGGTAACTGATAGGCCCCAAGGTAGAATGAACTTTAGAGATCCTTTGCAAGTTCTTGATAGGGTAATCACACGATCGAGAAACAAGAAGAGCAAGGAAACAATGCAAGGATTTGTGCAATTCACTTGGGATGAGTCTAGCAAGAGTCCAATATTTAAGATGGGCTTGGGAGAAGGAGATCCACGTGATACAAACTATCATCAACATTCAAGATGGACTTGAGAGAAGAACATCCAGTTTTCATCCATGTGGTACGCTATGGAAGACACGACTTGGGCCTATTGTTATTAAAGGCCATGGATTTATTTATTTCATTAAAATGGTATATTTTATTAGTCATATGAATTAATCTAGAATAATTAGGCTTGAGGGATGTCCAGCCCACATGTCTTATTTCTAATGAACTAGAGGTTTTGAGAAGGCCTTGTATTTTGGCTAAGGACTTATTTGGAAAGTTATTATTTTATTTGAACTAGAGTTTTAGAAGTTACTGTAACGCGACACTGTTCATGCTACAGTACTTGTGGCACTATTTACTAGGATTTTTAGGGATTGTTTATTTAAACCACTTGTAGCCTTATTTGAGCAGGTTAGACATTATTGAATTTTATTGGTGAGTTGAGTTTATTCCTCTTGTTCTTGATTGAACTTCTGAACTTATCTAACGTAAATCACAACGTTTGTAGCATTCCTCCTTGAAGTCCAAGTTCTTGAGACGGGTTCTTCAACGAGTCTAGATTTTGATATAATCTAGGTTCTTGAAATGGGTTTTTATCGGGTCTAAATTCTCTATCCATTGACTTAATTTTGGCTTTCTTGGGTTTGTTTTTCTAATATTGTTTTTGGGTCTTAAAACAAATCGATTGAGGTTCGCATCAGTAATGCTCGTCGCGTACGTCATGGGATTCGTGCTGGACCTTTTACGGGATTCATGTTGGGCCTCTCAGGGGACAAATTGTTGCTCCTTGCCTATATATAGTCCCTTCTAGTTCTGCCATTTGCACTTAAACCTCATTTCTTGCCTTTCAAGCGCTTCAAGGCTTCCCTTCCTTTAGTGCTGAGCCATAGTTGGCTTTTTCTAACTCTGATGGGTCTTTTGGCCTTAGGCCAGCCCTTTTGCACTGCATTCTACGGTGGGCTTTTGTTGAGATAGGCTTATAGTAGTTGCTTGAGGTTTTTGGAGGATGTCTCTCCAAAAGTAGTGTCACCCCTCATGGCTATAAGGGGCACTATGAAGGTGGTGTGGCCCAAACCTTGCAGTTGTGCCGTTCGATGGTTTTTCCTATCTCAGAACTCCTCGTGCAGTTAATGTTTCGTCATTACATCTCGGGTCGTTCATGTGACCGGGAAGGAGTAGGGCTTCTCACTCAAGCCTAACAGGCGAA
The DNA here is from genome assembly GCA_011037825.1 of Carya cathayensis. NCBI lineage: Eukaryota > Viridiplantae > Streptophyta > Magnoliopsida > Fagales > Juglandaceae > Carya > Carya cathayensis. Next base: position 493,057 of record QGSO01000344.1, read on the forward strand.
GGGGACTTCTCATGGCCTAAACTTGTCCTGGTTCAGGCACTTTCTCATCGACTAAGGGAGGAGAAAGAGGGGGCCCTTAGTTTGACTCCTTTCTCTTTGCATGGTTTCTTTGTAAATATGTTGTAACCTTCCCTTTGTAAGGATTACGACAGTTGATGATAAAATGTTGAATTTCTTTTTTCGAAAAAGTTGAAAATTTGTAAATGGTTTCTTTGTAAATATGTTTTAATCTTTCCTTTGTTTGAGAATTTGAAAAAAGTTGAATTATTTTTTTTATTTTTTGTTTAAAAGTTTGGAAAAGTTGTAATGATCTTCACGCAGGTTGAATCGATTTTGTTGAACCCAAGGTTTCAAGTTTCGTGTAATTATAAATCTACATATAGATTTTGATGATAACAAATAAATTCAAAGAATAAAGGAGTCTCAAGCTCAAGTTGTCCACACAATGGAATCAAGCACATTAAGGAACCAAGCATGAGCAAGAAGGAAACAAGTTCACATTAAAGTCATAGAGTAATATTGTAAATCTCTAAACATTCGAAATTAGGATTAAGGCTCAAAAATTAATATTTTATCATAAAGCATTAAAATACATTTTCCACATGTGCATGAATATTTTGAAAATTAAATTTGAAAATTTTGAAAGATAATTGATTGTCATCTTTCACATGTGCATGACATGATTAAAAGTTTGAACTTTGAAAATATTAAGATGATTGATTGTCATCTTTCACATGTGCATGTTTTATTTGAATATTTTCAAAAGTGATGGATGCTTTTCTTGACTTATGCAAAAGATATATGTCTTTGTTTGAAAAATTTGAAAAGTAAAGTGTGCTCCTTTTGTCATATGCAAAAAGTAAAAGATTAGGTTTGAAATTTTTGAAAAGTAAAGTGTGCTCATTTTGTCACATGCAAAAAGTAAAAAGATTAGGTTTGAAATTTTTGAAAAGTGAATGATGATGTCTTTGACATGTGAATCTTTTTAAATTTGAATATGAAGTCTCATATGCCTATAAATAGATCATTTGAGAGCTTCACATTCACAACACCAACAGCATACAACATTCATTAAAAGCTTTCATTCTCTCTTCTCTATGCATTGAGCATTAACCCTTATTCATTTTGAGAGATATAGTTTGCACTGTATTGTTCTTATTTCACTTATTGAGGAGTGTTTTCTGATAACCTACCCACTATCAGCTCTTGTATCAGTAAAAAGGTGTGTATAACCCTTGTGTGTGTAGAAAGTGTTCTACACAAGTAATAGTTGAATCACCACGTGTAAGGTGATTGCAAGTGTAGAAAGTGTTCTACACGGATCCTTTGTAGCGGTGTTGTTCAAAGGTGTAATATGTTTCTATCTCCACCTGAAAGAGGTTGAATAGTGAATTCGGGGGTCCTCAAGGGGTAACTTGAGTCGAGAACGTAGACAGTGGGGCCGAACCTCGTTAACATACTGAGTTTGCTTCTCTCTTACCCTTACTCTTTATATTTATTGTTGTTTCATATTTTGTTTATATTTTATATTGTATATTTGATTTATAATTGTTATTTTTTTAAATATAACTCAATTCACCCCCCCTCTTGTGTTAGTCATCTGGGCAACAAATTTAACTTAAATAATGCCCTCCAATAAAGATGTGCCATGTAGACAACACAGATTAATAAGCGTGTGACCGCAATGCAAAGGAACAAAAAAAAAAAAATTTCATCCCGTAAACCCCTCCCTCCCCTCTCTCTCTCTCTCTCTCTCAGGAAAAGTTTTTTTTCTTATCCTCGTCGTTGATTTGTAGAACATATATTTGGACTTTTGGTGCTTGATAATGTACTCATTGCCTTTTAAAAAAAAATATGATCTAGTGTCTTCTCCATCGCACGCAATTGATGTTCTTTCAAAAAGTAATTATAGTGAAAACACAAGCTTTTAAGCTATAATTCTTCAAAAGTAACCATTAATCAGATTTAAGAATATCTTCTAACCCCAATTTAATTTCATGTCCAGGTTTTTTGGTGCTTGATAATCTTCTCTTTTGGTGTGTTTTTTTTTTTTTTTTTTTTTTAGGGAAGTGTTTAGTGCCATTTTACAGTGTTTGTTTATTGTTGGGTTAGTGCCATCAGAGCTCCTGCGCTTGTATGAAGGTGTGCAGCGGTGTGGGTGGAGTGGGTTTGTGTTTTCAGAATACTAGTTGTTTCTCTTCATGGCTCACACACGTTTTCTGTAATTCTTCTTTTATTAACATGTGATGCCCTCATGTATCTTTTGTGTGGGTTGCTGATGTGTCAGCATTTTACTTGTGGTTGTTAACTGCATGAGAACGGAATGGCCGTTTCAAAGAGTTTCTCTTGAAAGTTTTGTATTTAAATTATATTAGGACATGAGATGATATGAGATATGATTGAGAATTTTAGAATGAGATTATATCCAAACCATCCCTAAAACCCTGATTCTCCCTACTCATTTATATTTGTATTTCTATTTTTTTTTATAATAAATGACATGGCACCACATTGTAGTGCCACATCAAAGAGATAAAGTGAGTGCTATATTTAAATGAAACTATGAATTCAAGTGTTCCAATTATAAACTAGGAATTCAAGTATATAATAAAATAATATTTTGTCTCTAATCTAAATTATGGGTTCAAACAAATTAAATTTTCCGTAACGCCTATCAATGCATGATAATACTTTTCACATTTTAATCAGTACATATATGCATTGACCCATACAAAATAAAATAAAAAAACAATATTAATTAACCTTCAATATCATCCTCATATATCCATATAGATTATATATATATAACTTAGACCTAAGCAAACACATCTTGCACGTTGGCTTCAACCTAGTATATATGTATATGTGCGTGCGGGCATAAACGAAAGGAAATTGGCCAGAAAGGCTATTTAGGCATAATCCAGATTGGTGCTGGCCAAACGTGACGAGTCTCACTAACACAGGCTGGAAACCGCTCAAACACTTTTTCATCCAAGCTGTACACACCTTGATCAAAAAGTTTTCCAGTTCCCTTCGCTTCATGATAAACTTGATCATCTGTCCAGTATATTTGATTTCCCTTGAAGCAACCTGGAAAATCAAGACATGAAAAGGCTGTAGACGTATTCAATCCCAAAAACAACACGTGATCACCTAAACTTTCAACCTCACACCATTTTCCTTTTCCATCGTCACTAGTACTATCAAGCTTGAATATGTTAAAACCAGTAGTCACATTTATTGGTACATCATCATGATCGTAGGCCTCCTCATCGAGATGGGTAAAACGTCTCACCATTAATATCCCTCCAGAATATAAGATTTTACACTAAGTATGAAAAATGGTTTCTGCCTTATCTTATTCATGACAAGTTTGTACATTATATAAGCTATACAAGGACGTAAAAGAAGGAGATAATAACGCTAGAAATAAAGCTGACAGATACGTAAAGAATATTTACATTCCATACAAGATACAAGTCCTAGAATTAAGGAGATTATTTTGGATGATTTCCTTGATCCGTTACACGCCCCTGCAAGATGGTGGTGCCGTCGATAACGCCAATCTTGGAATGCAAAGTGTGAAATTGGGACCGTGCAAGAGGTTTGGTGAGAGCATCTGCTAACTGGTCATGAGTGGACACATGATTAACTGTAATGAGGCCTTTGTTCACATAATCTCGGACAAAATGTAGATCAATGGCAATGTGTTTCATGCGACTATGATGCACGGGATTTATGCTGAGCTGCGTGGCGCCAATGTTGTCACAGAAAATTTTTGGAGGAGTTGGCGGTTGAAGACCCAGCTCTTTGAAGAGCCCCATGAGCCATGCAAGCTCGGAAGTAGTGGTGGCGAGTGCACGGTATTCGGCTTCGGTAGAGGAACGAGCAACGGCACGTTGCTTTTTGGTGCACCAGGAGATAGGATTGTTGCCTAGGAAGATTACATAGGCGCTGGTTGAAGTGCGATCATCAGCATTGCGTGCCCAATCGGCATCAGCGAAGGCAGAGACATGGAGATTGGAGGAGCGATGAAATTGCAACCCAAAATTGATTGTCCCTTTCAGATACCTCAGGAGACGTTTGAGAGCAGTCCAGTGCATTTGAGTGGGTTTATGCATAAATTGAGCTAGCTTATTCACCGGATAAGCCACATCTGGTCTGGTAAATGAAAGGTATTGGAGAGCGCCAATGAGTTGCCGATAGATGGTACTGTCCACGGCTGGAGTGCCATCATTCAGTTGCAGTGTTTCCGAGGTGGAAAGTGGCGTCTGCACAGCTTTTGCTCCATCAAGGTGATGCTTGGTTAAGAGATCCCGAATGTATTTTTGTTGAGTAAGAAACAGGCCAGTTGCTGTGGGAATGACTTCAACACCCAGAAAGTAATGAAGGGAGCCAAGATCTTTGAGTGAAAAGTGTTGGCCGAGTTGATGAATAACCTGCTTATCAAACAAAGAAGAGTTGCTGGTTAAGATAAGATCATCAACATAGATCAATAAATATGCCTGAACCGAATCTTTGTGGTAGATAAACAGAGAGGGATCGGCTTTAGACTGAGAGAAGCCCATTCGAGTGAGATAAGTGCTGAGTGCCGTGTACCATGCACGGGGAGCCTGTTTTAACCCATATAAAGACTGTCGAAGCTTGCAAATATGTGCTAGAAACTGAGGATCAACAAATCCAATGGGTTGTTTCATATAGACGTCTTCCGTGAGGGTGCCGTGGAGAAACGCATTATTAACGTCAAGTTGCCGTAGAGACCACCCTTTGATTAAGGATTGTGAAAGAATTGCCCGGATGGTGACTGGTTTGATCACGGGAGAGAACGTCTCTTTATAATCGAGTCCATATTGTTGATGAAAGCCTTTAGCCACCAAGCGGGCTTTGTAGCGATCGATACTTCTGTCAGGCTTACGTTTGACTCGAAAGATCCATTTGCAGCCAACAGGTTGAATATGAGTGGATGGAGGAACTAACTCCCATGTGCCGTGGCGTAGCAAAGCCGTGAACTCTTCACTCATGGCTCGTCTCCACTGAGGATCCTTGAGAGCTTGAGTGACATTTTGAGGCTCTAGAGATGCTGGAAGTGGATGCTTGGTGACCGTGTAGAGCTGTTTGGGCTTGTGAATGTTATTCATGGCTCGAGTTGTCATGCTGTGAGTCCTGCCAGAAAGTGGAGCAACAGACGGACCGGGTTGTTCACTGGTAGTGACCGGAGGTGCAGAGACTTCTGGAGGACGTTGGGAGATTGAGCGAGAGTTATTGGGGATGGTAGGAGAGGAAGAAGGTAAATTCGGTGGGTCCAGGAGTAAGGGTGGAGGACTGGGAGAACATGCTAAGTGAAGAGGAGGCTGAGTATGTGTCTCGGTTTGAGTGGGAAGGGGTGAAGCTGCAGAGTGATCATGAAAAGGAAAGGAACTTTCGTTAAACGTAACATGACGAGATACATAGGTTCTGTTGGTGTGAATATGGAGGCACTTATAAGCATGTTGAGAGGTGGAGTATCCGATAAAAACACACGCAGAAGATTTGGGTTGAAGTTTGTGGGAATTGTATGGTTTAAGCCAAGGAAAACACAAACAACCGAATGTCCGTAATTTAAGATAATTAGGTGAGGTGCCAAATAATTTCTCAAAGGGTGATTGATGTTGTAAAATGGGAGTGGGAAGCCGATTCATAAGATACACGGCTGTTTGAAATGTAAGATGCCAATATTTTGTGGGCATATGGGATTGAGTGAGTAGAGTCATGCCGGTTTCAACGATTTGACGATGTCGTCGTTCAGAAAGTCCATTTAATTGTGGAGTGTGAGGAGGAGTGGTAAGATGGCCGATGCCATGGGAGGTGAGATATGATCGAAGTTTAACATATTTGCCTCCATTTTCAGTGTATAAATTTTTTATGGGACATCCAAATTGTTTTTCTAAGAGAGAACGAAGTTGAGGAAAAATGGTGGATACATCAGATTTGTTATGCATGGGAAACAACCAGCAATATCGTGTGAAATGGTCAATAAAAATGACATAGTAGCAATGGCCATCAGTGGAGGAAATTTGCGTGGGACCCCAAACATCAGAAAAAATATATTCAAGGGGTGAGTTGCTTGTAATAGAGCTGGTACCAAAAGGAAGTTGATGACTTTTATTAGAATGACAAGAAGAACAAATGGAGATTGATCGTGAGCTAGAAACTGGTAAATGAAATCTGGAAATAATATGCGAAACAATTTTATTGCTGGGATGGCCAAGCCGACTGTGCCAAATAGATCCAGTTGTACATTCACCAACATTTGCAACAATGGATTGAGAGGTGTGGGATGCGGGAGGAAGAGGATAGACCCCGTTTTCACAACGTCCTCGAAGAAGCAGCGCCCCCGTTGTCCGATCCTTCACAAGATAAAAAGTTGGGTGAAATTCAAGTATTACATTGTTCTGTTTTGTAAAATGATGGAAAGATACTAAATTCCTATGTATGGCAGGAACACATAAAGTATCATGCATGTTAAATACACGATGCAGCGATTGAAAAGTGAAGGAGCCGATGTGTGTAACCGGCAAACCTGTGTCATCACCAATAACTACTTCATCAGTTCCATCATACTCTGAGTTGATGGTTAAGTTGGAAAAATCAGAGGTGATATGGTGAGACGCCCCAGAGTCGACAAGCCATTTGGAGGACTGAGGTTGATTGGAGCCGACACAATTGGCAGCAGCATTTTTGGATTGAACAGAGTGTTTGGGGCAGAAGCGAGCTGAGTGACCAACTTCACCACACAACTGACATTTGCCTTTGTATTTGGAGTGGGACCCATTGGGTTTGTGGTGTGAAGCAGGCCGAGACGAGTCAGACCGTCGCTCAGGAGGGGAGGGTTTGTTCCACGGTCGACGGTTGGTGGGATTGGCTGTTGCAACAAGGTGCTGAGTTGCCTGGTTGAGCCGCTGCAGATAGGTTTCATGAGATGTCAGAAGATCATGCAATTCCTCAAATGTGAGTGGGGTCTCACGTGTGCGGATAGGTGCAACCAGATCACGGTAGTCTGGACCAAGGCCACGAAGAACATGAAGTGTGATGTCATTGGATGACAGGGGAGTATCGATGATGGCGAGTTCATCGATGGTGCTTTTGACATCTTGAAGGTATGCAGCAATCGGTCGGTCACCTCATTGAAGAAGGGTGAGGTGCTCCTTGAGTTGCATCACGCGGGATCGAGACTTGTTTGCATATAAACGATTTAGTCGAATCCAAGCATCGCGGGAAGTCTTGGCTGAGGCGATGAGTGGCGTGATCGATTCAGCAACAGAGGCAAGTATGCCATTGAGAAGGAGTTGATCTTGCCGAAACCAGGTGGAGTAGGCAACAATGTCTGCATTTGCAGCAGGATGAGTGGGCTTGGTAGGGCAGGGATGAGTGCCATCCAGGAAACCCATAAGGTCATAGCCAAGAAGTAAAGAGGAAAGGGTTGCACTCCATGAGGGAAAATTAGGACCAGTTAATTTCTGGGGAAGTTGACCTGCAGCGTTGATGGAGATTGGGGTGTGTGTGGAAGTGTTTCCAGGGGAAGCCATAGGAACAGATTTGGTCTCGGTGGAGAGAAATGGCTCGTGATACCATATAAGATTTTACACTAAGTATGGAAAATGGTTTCTGCCTTATCTTATTCATGACAAGTTTGTACATTATATAAGCTATACAAGGACGTAAAAGAAGGAGATAATAACGCTAGAAATAAAGCTGACAGATACGTAAAGAATATTTACATTCCATACAAGATACAAGTCCTAGAATTAAGGAGATTATTTTGGATGATTTCCTTGATCCGTTACAACAGAACACCAAACCAAATATAACATCTGTGACGCCCCCAAATTCCGCTTGGGATTGAACGGACATTTGAAGCGTCGAGACATGCAACACAAGGTTACCTGCCCCCGTTCATGACATATAAGATGCAATGTTCCTAACATGCATCTAGCATTATGCAATATTCGCAGCGGATAATTTTTTTCTTTAGTCATACTATGCACCAAACTAAAATATCCCAAATACTTGAAACATATTTCATACATAAAGGCATACTAAATAGCCGTGATCACCGCACTAGTCCAAAATGGTTGTGATCAAAAGAATACTTGAGATACAACTCCAAAAGTACAAGTATTAACCTAAGTTAAATACTATACCATCATCAACATCGCACCGTAGCCTAGATGACCGTATTCAGTTGGTCAGATTCCAATTCTCCTTTGGGTCCTGTAACAAGATCTACCATTCGGGGGAAATGGTAGTTGGGACTACCACAGTGAGATTTGATTACAAATCTCAGTAAGTTAACATAAAACTCACACACAGGTTAAAAATGCATGCATGGCAGTAAAAGCATAAATGCATAATTATAGTCATACATAAACATAGTATAACTTGACATATAGCATGATTTAACCAGAACTTAAACGTAAACTGAACTTGACTTAACATGGCATAAACTTAAGCTTAAAACATAACATGAACAAATAACATAACATGAACGTGAAACATAACATGGACTTGAATATAGCATGAACTAAACATGCATAACATAAATAAGAACTTGAAAATAACATAAACTTGAAAATAACATGACATGAACATAACATGTACGTGAGCATAACATAACATGGACTTGATCTAAAACTTGACTTATCATGCACTTAATCTGAAACTTGACTTAACTAAACTTAGATTCTTATTCAATTGTCTTGATTAATAACATGCGTTAATACGTACTCCACAGTTGTTGTGGCCCCACGTATTCAAGTAACATAAAACATAATACGTACTCCACAGTTGTTGTGGCCCCACGTATTCTACATGTCACAATTGCTGTGTCTCATGTAGTGTATGCTCCACAGTTGTTGTGGCCCCATACTTCATGCTCCACAGTTGTTGTGGCCCCATGAATACACATAACATAAAATATAATACGTACTCCACAGTTGTTGTGGCCCCACGTATTCTACATGTCACAATTGCTGTGTCTCATGTATGTATGCTCATTGCATATCAGTAACATAAAATATAATACGTACTCCACAGTTGTTGTGGCCCCACGCATTATAAGTAACATAAATATAATACGTACTCCACAGTTGTTGTGGCCCCACGCATTATAAATAACATAAATATAATACGTACTCCACAGTTGTTGTGGCCCCACGCATTATCATAACATAACATAAGATATAATACGTACTCCACAGTTGTTGTGGCCCCACGCATTATAAGTAACATAAATATAATACGTACTCCACAGTTGTTGTGGCCCCACGCATTATAAGTAACATAAATATAATACGTACTCCACAGTTGTTGTGGCCCCACGCATTATAAGTAACATAAAATATAATACGTACTCCACAGTTGTTGTGGCCCCACGCATTATAAGTAACATAAATATAATACGTACTCCACAGTTGTTGTGGCCCCACGTATTATACGTAACATAACATATCTTATCTTTCTTAATGCATGAGATGTTAATTAATATCATATATTTTTTCTAACATGACGTATACTTGTAAATGGCACCATATGATTTAATCATAACATTTCATGGCATACTTAACATGGCATACTTATAACATACATCATTGTATGACAGAAAAGATTATGTAACAGATAAACATGTAATGACATAGCATGACATGGCATATACGATAACATACATACATAAATTGTAGTTCTCTTACCCATCACACATACACAATAAACTGATAGTAAGTTAGAGGCTAACTTACCTCGATCGTCGCGTTCTATGAGAATAGAGGCGAAACACGAGGAACTGCACAACAGCTGGAAGAGGAACACTCAAGTCCTTAAGATTTTCAATTCTGAACTCAATTGCATATTTGAGCACTTGCAACACACGGCAACTGAGGTTTCACCGGGAAGTCTTGGCTGAGGCGATGAGTGGCGTGATCGATTCAGCAACAGAGGCAAGTATGCCATTGAGAAGGAGTTGATCTTGCCGAAACCAGGTGGAGTAGGCAACAATGTCTGCATTTGCAGCAGGATGAGTGGGCTTGGTAGGGCAGGGATGAGTGCCATCCAGGAAACCCATAAGGTCATAGCCAAGAAGTAAAGAGGAAAGGGTTGCACTCCATGAGGGAAAATTAGGACCAGTTAATTTCTGGGGAAGTTGACCTGCAGCGTTGATGGAGATTGGGGTGTGTGTGGAAGTGTTTGCAGGGGAAGCCATAGGAACAGATTTGGTCTCGATGGAGAGAAATGGCTCGTGATACCATATAAGATTTTACACTAAGTATGGAAATGGTTTCTGCCTCATTTTATTCATGACAAGTTTGTACATTATATAAGCTATACAAGGACGTAAAAGAAGGAGATAATAACGCTAGAAATAAAGCTGACAGATACGTAAAGAATATTTACATTCCATACAAGATACAAGTCCTAGAATTAAGGAGATTATTTTGGATGATTTCCTTGATCCGTTACACACCATGCCTTTACTCGTGCCGGTGGTGCCTGACGAGTATAGCAGAGTTGCCGTGTCCTCCTGGTTGACTCTGGTCCTGACTCGGGTGGAGGATCAGACGGACGAGGGGATAAGAAGCCGAACCACGACAAGCTCTACTCTTCCCCCTCCAAACTTCGTATGCCAGCTGAGCACCAAGGCTCGCCGGAACTGCAGCAACATCGGTGTCGCCCATGTAACGTCATGTCGGTGCTCGTAACGGGAGCTGCTGGGTTCGTCGGAACCCATGAATCCACCGCTCCCAAACGCCGCGGAGACGGCGTGCTCGGCCTCGACAATTTCAACGACTACTACGATCCGTCATTGAAACGAGCTCACCAAGCGTTTTTAGAGCGCAACGGCGTGTTCATTGTTGAAGAAGACATCAACGAAAACATTATGGTTTAGAGTACTGTACTTGTTCTCCATGGATGGCGCCATGATTCATGAACCAGCTTTGTTTCATCACTAGCTAGCTTTCGTCTATGCATGATTGCTAGATGATCATTCTGTTTTCTCTTTCTTCTCATCTATTTTTTCCTTTTTTTTTCTGGGAACTACTTCACTTTGAAGTAAACAAGTGAGAGTACTGAAAGTATAACCAGTAAACATTGATTTGTCGCAGACCTTTAGGTCTATTAATTTGTACGAACAACTTAAAGTTGAAGATGATTTGAGGAATGAAATGAGATCTCTCGTTTGTTGTGTTTGAAAAAAAAAATTAAAAAAAAAAAGTTGGGTGGGTGGGAACCACAGAAGAAGGTAAGTGGGACGGAGGCTTTGGAGCATTTCTGGAACATGTTGTTGGTGGCTGGGTCTCCAATGACGCCGCAGTTGTTGACGCAGAGAGAGAACAGAGACTCTTTGTTCAGGAAAGCAAGAGTGCTCTTACTTCAAATAAGTTTTTCAATATATTATTTGAAATCTCCAATGTAAGTATTAAAGATTATATTCATTATTATTACCTGATTAAATTCTATGTTTATTCACATAGTTTATATACAAGTTATATTTATTTTTTATACTTGTTATGAATTATTGATGATAAGATTCATCTTGGAATAAAAATTGAGCATTCCTGAAGGATCACTCTAAACCAATAATTTTATTGAGTATCTCATAATAAAGGATCCATTGATTCTGTGAGATAGTTTAAATGAGTGATAAGTGTACCAAAAGCTCAATATGATTAATGCACCTGAAGTTGCATAATTGAAATTGTGTAGAAAAAAGTCACCAAAGAATATATATTTAAAATGAACATTCCGAATGTGCTCCAGAAGTAGCAATATTAAGTGCAAAAGTTCATAATATATTTTAATTTATATATGGTTTTTCTAGTGGCTAAGCAAAATAATGAGATTTTGTTAAGAAATCATTAGTCACGTCCTACTAGTTCCACATCATTCCCTGAAGTGAATAGTATTGGATTTATATCATTTTCAGAATAGAATTATGAATTATTTTCAAAGAAACCAAGAGATTGGACGTGGTAATGAATATCTTTATAGTACTTCTATGATTTCGGGCCAGAAGCTCGTATTAGAAAAACTATCAGCTTTCTCTTTGAGTTGATATTATACAACTATTGAATCAAATATGTTAATGCATCAAAAATGATATGATTTAAAATATTTGTATGCTTTTCATGATTATCTTGATCACCCGAAATCAATTATGATAAGTCGAATAATTTTTATATGGACGTCCATAAAAGAACCAGAAGATTCTTTTATTATAAAGTCTTCCCACTATGAGCGGAAAGAAAAATTTGCTTGAAGTAAATAAAATGAAATAATTCGACGTTATCATGATTATCATAGGTGAACTGGAAGTTCATATGATAATTAATTTATGGATGCAATAATATAAAAGGTCTCATATTCTAGCTGCTAAAATCCCAGTGAGGATTGAAATCCCCGTAAGACAATTAATAAAGTTAGCAGTCTAATTAACATAAGACATGTCTAAAAGCGTGTGAGACCTATTGATACAAATGATAAAGCATCCCGAAAGAGAAAAGCATAAAGAAAAGAAATTGGTGCTCCTGAAAAGGCCATACCCACAAAACAAGAAATAAGATCCATCCAAACTTTCTATACAAAATTCTCTCATAATGAAAACTCTTGAAGAGTATAATACTCCTGAAGAGTACCTCCTGAAGAGGTTTTTCATGAAATGTATTCCCTTGAAGAGGGACAGGTACCTGAAAATAACGAGATCTCGATACATTTCATGAGTAAATGAGAAATTATGGAGAGAAATAAAACTATTGTCGACAACGTATTTTCATATAAGATCACACTTGATATTACCAGAAGTATTGAAAAAAGTGAGTTCAGAACCATTGAAGAATACCGACGTAAAAATATTGGCCAAAATAGAAATAAACAAATTCCTGCATAAATAATATCACTAATAAAAAGTGATGCATATGAACTTGAAGTTCAAACACCTATGAGGTGATGCTTGTTGAATATCAGTGGGTATTTGTATAAAGGAAATGAAAATGTAATTTATAAATCACAAATATATTCCCTACAAAAATAATATTAATATGCTTTTGAAATTGATAAGATTATATTAAGATTTGTATTAGTTTGATAATTACCGAGAGTTTGGGTATGCATGATTAACTGCATATTTATATGGATTACTGGATATGAAATGCATGAAGCATATAGTCCTGAAGTACTTATTCTATCAAGTCTCAAAAATCCTTATATGATCTAATACAATCTAAACACATGTGGAACAAGCTATTTTCCATATATTTTCAGTATTTATATTATCTTTTATTGCAGTTTATATAGATGATTTAAATATCATTGAGACTCCAGAAGAGCTCATAAAAATTGCAGAAGCCAAGGATTAATTATGATGAAACATACTCTCCTGTTATGGATGCAATCACATTCAGATTTTTGATTAGTTTGGTAATTACGAAAGGATTGGATATGCAGTTAATGGATGTGGTCACTGTATATTTATATGGGTCATTAGATCATGATATATATATGAAAATCTCTGAAAGATATAAAATGCTTGAAACTTCTAATCTGAGTACATCCAGAAATATATATGAAAATCCCTGAAGGATATAAAATGCCCGAAACTTCTAATCTGAGTACATTCAGAAATATAAATGAAAATCCTTGAAGGATATAAAATGGCTGAAACTTCTAATCTAAGTACATCCAAAAATATGTACTATATTAAATTTCAAAGATATTTATATGGATTAAAATAATGCAGACGCATGTGGTATAAACGCATTAGCGAATATTTATTGAAAGAATGATTTGAAAATAATCCAATATGCGCATGTGTTTTTATTAAGAGATTTCGGATTTGTTATTATTGCGGTTGATTATTTAAATCTTGTTGGAACTCCTGAAGAGATTAGAAAAACTGCACATATTTGAAATATAAATCAGAAACGCTTTCTGTTTCAAGTGGGAGATAAATGTGCATTATTAAATTAGAAATAAATTGGAGCACACAGAATATCTAACAGAAGATAGAAACACAATATGAATATTTGTAAAATATTATTTTATTATTTCGAAACAAAATTATAGAAATTTGAGGCTCTTTGCCTCATTCTTTAAACGATCTTGCTATTCTAAAATTTGCATGACATCTCTTTCTAAAGAAGTAGACAATTTAAAAGAAGACTTAAGTAAGGATTTTAATTTCCTATTCTCTTGCTTTATTGCTTCTATCTTCATGTTAGACTCCTGAAGAAGTCGCTGAAGGATAGAAATTTTCTCATTGAGTTTGTCAAAATCATAAGGTTTGGATTGTAGTCGCTAAGAAAATGCGAAAATAGTTGATGAGTAATGGGTACCGAGATTCACAAGCTCGTAGATAGCTTCAACATCTGACTTATTAGTCAGATCATTATTGTATTGCATTGTAGCACCAACAGTAGAAGTAGAAACAACTGGTGAAGAAGGTGTAGAATACCTCATGTATTGGTTACGAGATGATTGTTGGGCTATTATAGAGTAAGAATGCAGAGAGAGATTGCAGAGTAAGAATGCAGACTAATTACAGAAAAGTAAAGAAGATGGGATGCGAATGAAGATGAGCTGAATATTTCTTTTATAGAGAAAATTATGAAAGGAAGGACAAAACATCTCTATTGCTTCACAGCTTCCCTCGTGAAGCATCTCTCTACAAAAAACAAGATATGTAGCATCATAGCTCTGCGACGCCTGACAGCTCCAGAAGAGCTATAAAATCATGCGATGCTTGTCTGGCCTAAAAAGGTGGCCACCGTTTTTGTTGAATATGGAGGTTGGTGACTTAATATTGATGACTTCTCCACTAACTATGTGATTTACAAGAACTCCAGAAAAGTACAACTCATGAAGAGTAGTGAATTTAATATTAAAATGATCTTGAAGAACTTTTACATTGACAAAGCTCATCCCCTGAGTACTCCAATGGTTGTTCAATCATTTGATGTGAAGAAAGACCCATTTCGTCATTGTGAAGATGATGAAGAAATTTTGGTCCTGAAGTACCTTATCTCAGTGCAATTAGAGCACTGATGTATCTTAAAAATTGCACTCGATCTGATATTACATTTTCACATAAAGATCATTACAATTCATGAGAAGAAATGTGAAATTGAAGATTGTGCAGAACATTGGAATGTAGAAACTTGAAGGCCTATTATCATGCACTTTTCAGAGGGAGTAAAGTCTTGAAGACTTGTGCTGATTGTACTCTTTTTCCTTTGCTAAAGTTTTATCCCACTGGGTTTTCCTTTGCAAGGTTTTAATGAGACAATCTTAAAGCACTTGGCGATATACATGAATATTGTACTCTTTTTCCTTCGTCATTGATTTTTTCCCACTGGGTTTTTCCTTGACAAGGTTTTAACGAGGCATATTCTTTATATGTGGTTATCCAAAAGGGAAGTGTTATAAACTAAATTATTGTATGATCACCTTTAGCTAGCCGTCATATTTGACGGCCCATAGCTTTTTTTGTACTCCTATATATATGGGTGGATTTCATAAGAAATTCATAAGTTTCATAACAGTAATCACTATGTTTCGACAATTTTAGCCGTATTAACTTCACCTTCGGTCCCTACAAAGATTCTTGCCATTCCTAAGTCTCAGATCTTGGGGTTCAAGTCGTTGTCCAATAGCACATTGCTTGCTTTTAGGTCCCTATGAATGATCCTGAGTCGAGAATCCTCGTGAAGATAAAGAACTCCTTGAGCAATTCCACCTATTATATTAAGTCGTTTATTCCAATCAATTTGTGCGCGTCGATCTACTCCGATCTAACCATTAAAACCCCGAAGAAAATGAACTTATTTTTAAAATTATCAAAATTCATTTATCATTGTTCTTTTAAAAAAAGAAGTTATTCATGCTTGTCCTCTGAGGGAGAAAAAAAAAAAAAAAAAAAAGACAAGCCAGGGAGGAAATTGACGAACAAAAGACAAAGACATCTAGGCTGTTGTTGGGCATGAATTCATAGACAAGCAGCTTTTCCTCTCCGTCCCATGAGAGAGAGAGAGATGGAGAAAGAAACTCGAGAACCATACGGCAGAAGACGCAATTATTATAAAACCCAGAAGGGAAAGTGTGTGGACAAAGATGTTTTGGGAAGTAAACCTCATTGTACCCGGTTGGGAAGCATTTTAATGGGTAGTTTTATAACTTTATTGATGAAAAATCAAAAGAGGTTGCTCGCCCTGCAGAGGAGAGAGAGAGAGAGTATTTTAGAGAGAGGGGGAATTGCTGCGGCCTGCAGGGTAGGTTTAGGGAGAGAGAGAGAGAGTAGATGGAAGAGATTAAAAATAAAGAATGAATCAGTGTATATGAGTGTAATTAGATATTTGTTATAAATCTTACGCGTAAATATTTTATTGATTTGGTGTGAAAATTAGATTTGTACCCATCCGACTGTGAGCTTTTATCTTTGAATAGAAAACATGGTAATCAGTTGTTTTAATATCTCTCTATGAATACAATTAAATACAATTATTTCATATATTTTATTAATATTGATAAATTATTTATTATTATTCTCATTAGTATTTATAAAAAATAATATTATATATAATCATAAAATGTATAAATATTGTATAATTATTTTGAAAAAAAATAAAATTTATTATTAAAATATTTTATATAAAATTTATATATATTTATTTAATAAGAGATCATGAGTACTTATCCCCTCCATAGTTGAAAATATCATTTCTACAATTCATATGAGATACCGCCAATATTGCATGTATTTTCGTCCAGCTGTGAAATCGGTCCACGCTGATGCAACCATTTTTGAACTATGTTAACCACAGATTCCTAGGCAAATACATACATATATGAACGAATAATGTTAAAATAATGCTAAACTCACTGAGATTGGATGTTGATATTTTCCTTTTTTATTTAATAATTAAATAAGTATTTTTTAATAATATTATGAATTTATTTAAAAAAATTGTTTTAAAAAAATAAAATTAAAACAATATTTTAGCCTTTGAATTTGTCGGACTACACTTGGTTGGCTTGATGCATGTATCACGAATCTATTATAGATTGATAAAAGAATTTAGAATAAACACGTGCAGTAATTTTTCATTGGCTTACACAGTGAATTAGTTATTTCAGTTACATTTTTACACGTCTATATTAGTCTATAAATACAGACATATTCCTATGTAATTGAATAAACTCAATAAGCATACATTCTTTCATCTTCATCTCTCTCTCGTATCAGACCTATCTTCTCCTCCACCTTTGGTTACTCTGTTACATGGTATCAGATTGTAAATGGCTTCCATTTTTGAATCAAATGTGGAGAATATTCCAAGTTATTACCATTTACAAAGTGGTGATTCACTAGGGAACATACTGGTGTCAAATCTCCTCACTGGATAAAACTATCATACATGGAGCAGGTCCATGATGATGGCTTTAAAAGCCAAGAATAAGCTTGGGTTCGTGAATGGATCAATTCCACAGCCAAGTTCAACAAATTCTGCATATGAATTGTGGGAGAGATGTAACAATATGGTCTCTTCCTGGATCATCAGCTCTGTTTCAAAAGAAATTGGAGGTAGCATCATATGTGCAAGAACAGCTCAAAATATGTGGGACGATCTCAAGAACAGATTTACACAAGGAAATGGTCCAAGAATCTTTCAATTACAGAAAGATTTATCAGTTTTGACACAAGAGGAATTATCAGTGCGAGATTACTATACAAGATTCAAATCCCTAAGGGATGAATTGTTGGATTATAATCAAATTCCAACATGTACATGTGGAGCACTAAGAATCTGTAAGTGTGATGCAATAAAAATTTTCTTGGATTATTAAGATCGCCAACATGTGATGCAGTTCTTAATGGGGTTAAATGATTGTTTTTCCCCTATCAGAGGGCAAATTCTAATGCTAGAGCCTCTGCCAAATATAAATAAAGTGTTTTCTTTAATTGTTCAAGAAGAAAAACAGAGAGAGATTAGCAAGCATAACATGATTGATACTGCTGCTTTCATGAGCAAAGTTCAAGATACAAATCCAGCAATGAAAAGGTTTGCTCCTGGAAAACAACAACTGAAAAAGAGATAAGCTGTTCTGCACTCATTGTGGTATGAAAAACCATACAGTGGACAAATGCTACAAGGTACATGGTTATCCTCCAGGCTTCAAACAGAACCCAACCAATTATCGACAGAAGGGAAAATTTACAGCAACTGCTAATTAGCTTTCGGGTCAAATCTTGAGTAACCCTTTTGAGAATTTTAATCAAATGCCTTTCTCTCAAGAAGACTATCAAAAATTGTTATCATTAATCCACCCACAACTTGATCACCAAGCTGCGAATATCATTTCTAATTCGATTGCTCATTCTACTCAAGGTATATCATCAAATTCTAGCTTTTCTTTAAGTGCTTCAGTTTCAGCCTTAATATCTGATAATACATGGATTGTAGATACAGGTGCTACAGACCATATTGCTCATTCAATTGACATCTTTACTTCAATCACCAAAGCTTTAAACACTTCTGTTAAACTCCCAAATGGAAACACTGTACCAGTAACTCATATTGGTATAGTTCAAATATCTGAAAATCTAATTCTTAAAGATGTACTTTGTGTACCATCTTTTTCCTATAATCTACTCTCAGTGAGTAAACTTACTTCATATCAGAAATGTTCCTTTATTTTTTCATCTGATTTTTGCCTTATTCAGGAACTTACCCAATGGAAGATGATTGGGATAGCTAGAAGATCAGCTGGCCTTTACCTACTGCAGAAATCAGGTGCTAGTGATGCTGTTGTTTCACATGAATCCAATTCTGTAATAAGTTCTCAAGTCTGGCATAGCAGACTAGGACATCCTTCAATGTCTAGACTATCTTTTCTTTCCAAAAATGTACAAGATATTAGCCTATCCAATAAATTTGTTGATCATCATTGTACTGTTTGCCCATTAGCAAAACAAAAAAGATTACCATTTGAAATTCATTCATATAATGAAAGTTGTATTTTCCATATTGTCCATTGTGATATATGGGGCCCTTTTTCAATTCCAACCCATAATGATTCCAGTTTTTTTCTTACTATAGTTGATGATCATTCAAGATTTACTTGGGTATACTTGATGAAAAACAAATCTGAGGTCAGAAACATATTAAAAAATTTTTACAATTTAATTGAAACACAATTTGGAAAGAAAATACAATGTATAAGAAGTGACAATGGCTTAGAATTTAAAATGACAGATTTTTATGAGTTAAAAGGAATAATGCATCAAAAGTCATGTGTAGAAACACCTCAACAAAATTCTATAGTTGAGAGAAAACATCAACACTTGTTAAATGTAGCAAGAGCTTTAAAGTTTCAGTCAAATATTCCTTTAGCTTTTTGGGGAGAATGCATACTAACTGCATGTTATTTTATAAACCGCATACCATCTTTGGTTTTAAATAACAAATCTTCACATGAAATTCTTTATAATACAAATCCATCTTATAATCATTTGAAAGTTTTTGGCTGTTTAACTTATGCATTAACACTTCTTCAAAACATAAACAAATTTTCACCAAGAGCCAAGAGATGTGTTTTTGTAGACTATCCACCTGGTATAAAAGGATATAAGTTGTATGATCTAGAAAATTAGATTTTTTTTGTTTCTAGGGATGTGGTTTTTCATGAATCTGTTTTCCCTTTTATGTCAAAGAATGATTCTTCAACAATCAATTCAAATCTGGACATCACTATTCATTCATCATCAGATAACATTGTTCTTCCAAATCCAATTTCTGATTCTGCTGAAAATATACATGTCTCCATACCTTCTAATTCCCAACAACAATTCAGTAATCATTCTAGGCCAGAAAACACAGACTCACTAAATCTAAATGATGAGAATCAATTTCCTGTTCTGAGAAGATCAACTTGGCAACACAAAGCACCTGGTTACCTGCAATCATATCATTGCAATCTGGCTGATTCTACTACTCAAACATCTTTCACAAGTCCTGCTATTAATACAGGTACTAAATATAGCATTTCTGATGTTCTATCATATTCTAAATTGTCTAAATCTCATAGAGCTTTCTCTGTTGCAATATCTTCTGAAATTGAGCCAAATTTTTATCACCAAGCTGTTAGGCATACTCATTGGAGAGATGCCATGGCTGCAGAGTTATCTGTACTTGAATCAAATAACACTTGGGTTCTTACACCACTTCCTCCAAATAAAAAACCAATAGGTTGTAAATGGGTATATAAAATCAAACACAATTCAGATGGTTCTATTGAGAGGCATAAGGCTAGACTTGTAGCAAAATGGTACACTCAAAGAGAAGGCCTAGATTTTTTCGAAACTTTCTCACCTGTTGCAAAAATGGTCACTGTTAGATGTGTCTTATCATTGGCTGCTATACACAATTGGCATCTTTTTCATTTAGATGTCAACAATGCTTTCTTATATGGAGATTTAGATGAAGAAGTTTTTATGAAACCACCTCCTGGTTATGTACCTAAGGGGGACTCTTGGGTATGCAAATTGCAAAGGTCTCTATATGGCTTGAAACAAGCAAGTAGACAGTGGAATTCGAAATTTAAATCTGTACTACTTGATATTGGGTTTACATAATCAAAGGCAGATTATTCTTTGTTTACTAAGAAGAAAGGAAGTTCATTTGTGGCTTTGTTACTTTATGTGGATGATATCCTGCTTGCTAGCAGTGATTTAGAGGCAATTGAATCTGTAAAAGCAGCTTTAAATCTTCAATTCAAATTGAAAGATTTGAGACCAGCCAAGTTTTTTCTCAGGATGGAGATTGCAAGATCACAGAGAGGCATTTCTTTGTCTCAAAGAAAATATACCCTTGAGCTATTAGCAGATTTTGGCATGTTAGCTGCTAAACCTGCTTTGTTCCCAATGGACACTCATGCTAAATTGTCAAAGGATGAAGGTGATTTACTTGATGATATTACTGGTTATAGAAGATTGATTGGTAGACTAATTTACCTCACCCATACCAGACCAGATATTACCTTTGCAGTCCACCATTTGAGTCAATATCTGGACAGTCCTCGAGTACCTCATCTTCAAGCTACAATGAGGATTCTTAGATACTTAAAACTAGCTCCTGGACAGGGTCTTTTATTTCCAAGTGATTCCTAGGTGCATATAAAGGCTTTTTCAGATTCGGACTGGGCAAGTTGTATAGATACCTGCAGGTCTGTTAGTGGCTATTGTGTTTTCATTGGTGATTCTTTGATATCTTGGAAATCAAAGAAGCAACATACAATTTCTAGGAGCTCAGCAGAAGCTGAATACAGATCAATGGCATTTACAGTTTGTGAAATAATCTGGATTCGAGCATTACTAAAGGATCTGCATCAACCACATACACAACCAGCTTTATTGTTTTGTGATAACCAATCTGCTATTCATATAGCATCCAATCCAGTCCATCATGAACAGACTAAACATATTGAGCTGGATTGCCATATGGTGCGTGACAAAGTTGAAGAAGGATCACTGACTGTTCTACATATTGCTTCTGCTCATCAAATTGCAGATTTGATGACTAAGCCCCTTGGTTCAAAATCATTTAATGATTTACTATCCAAGATGAATGTGTATAATATATACACATCATCTTGAGGGGGACTATTATAGATTGATAAAAGAATTTAGAATAAACACGTGCAGTAATTTTTCATTGGCTTACATAGTGAGTTAGTTATTTCAGTTACATTTTTACACGTCTGTATTAGTCTATAAATACAGACCTATTCCTATGTAATTGAATAAACTCAATAAGAATACATTCTTTCATCTTCATCTCTCTCTCGTATCAGACCTATCTTCTCCTCCACCTTTGGTTACTCTGTTACAGAATCTGTATACATACACTCTGCTTTCCTCAAATGCAGAAGGTATACATACACTCTGAATTATGAGTCAAGCTCTAGATCGAGGATTGAGACCTGAAAGAAAAGTAAACTCATTGAACAATACTGTTAAAGACAACCGTCCCATGTCCCCACCGTGAGGTCGTGGCTGACATGTCAACTATTAATATTATTAAAAAAAAAACTTAAAACAAAAACATATTGCAGGAGGAGGAAAATTATTTTGAAGAAACTTTGCAAAGCGAAATCATGAAAAGCAAAGAAATCGAACGCCGTCGCTAACGTGTCGTCTTCCGTTGCTGTCGCTGTGCGGTTATTGAGGTTGCCATCATCACGTACCCGTAGCTCTGAGTCGCGGCGGGGTGGGTGAGAGATTTAGTCGGCATTTCTTCTGGGTATTTTTTGGGTCTTCATCAACATTTCTTTGCGCATTTCTTCTACGTACATATACGATAATTTTCTTGTTTGTGGGTCTTCTTTAATGGATTTCACAATAGCTAGTCTTTTGTTCTTATTTGACGGATTTCTAGTTTCTGAGCACACTTCAATGAAAAGTATTACGTCTTTTTAGACTTAGTTTAAGTATCTTTATTTTCATTACAAAAACTTATATTTTTAGTTCTTGGGATATTGATTGATAGAGATTTTTTTTAATAAATAAATTAATCTTCGATGGTTTTGGAAATCTATTGCATAAAGTGAACACAAATTAAGCAATGAGTTCCTATGGGGAAGCTGAACTCATGGGCTTCATTTTTTGAAGCCCTCGTTTCTTGATTTGCAGTTATCTCTAAGAGCTAGATCATAAGAATGTCACCCGGCATGGGTTAATTTTCGATAACCAGTAAGAAGATATCAGTACTATCATATTAAACACATCTATAATAAAATTCAAAATTCTTGCAAAAATGTTTGCACCAGTGGATCGATGATTCAATCAGATGCTTTGAAACCAAAAACTCCTTTACTCCTAAAAGATCTTAATTTTCTGACTACTTCAAGGTAAAATCATTTAGAAAAACTGTTTACCAACATCCAGTACTGGAATTGTAAGTTGTCCGTAGTCGAAATACTTATCTATAGACAGTTTTTTACGTTGGCAGGGGCCAAGGGGTGAAAGACTAGACCAGCGAATCTTTCACATCAGTTCAAAATGGCCTGTTCTATTTATTTGCCAACCCCTTATCATGAGTTTTACAGTCCTTCAAGCAGTCAAGAAGACATTAACAATAAGAAAATGAAAAAAATAGAGACATTAAGCTTCGCAGATTGGAGGTTCGTGGAGAAGAGAGAACACAGAGGGGCTTTGCAGATTTCATAGACAAGAGAGAATACAAACAAGAGAAGTTTGATGAGATGAGAACAAGGAGGGAAATCGAAGGAGAGAGAGAGGTATGAGGGAAATTGAAATCATGAGAATGAGAGAACAGAGAGGGAATTTGAACAAAAGAAAATGATGTTTTCTTTTTGAAAAATGCTATTTACAGTCGTGGTTGTATAAGTGCCTGCAGTCTCTTTAAAAAAAGTAAATTAATACGGGATCCACATGAAAAAAAAAATTAATTTTTTAATCTTGTATTCTACTCTTTTTCAAAACGATTGCACATCGTTTGTACATTCTGCAATTGTATATAATATTGCTCTTTCTTTTTATGCCAAATAGAACACAAGACCGTGGCGAGGACATCTCACGGTTGTGCATAGAATTTTCTAGGCCTATTCATCCGGATTCCAACCCAGAAATTCGTGTAAACCCAAACCGGAACCCGGATTTCAAATCCGGGCCAGAACCCAGATAGAGTTAGCCCGGGTCAGACACGGGTTGGAACCCGAGTGAATCTGGGTTTTGAAAAATCCGGATTCCAGGTTCCGGATTGAACCCGGTTTTTTTTTCCTTTAAACCCCATATAAAAGCCCAAATGTATCCAATATTTTCACACATAGCTCTAATTTTTTTTTTATAAAAAACAAAAAAATAAATTTGATTGTGCACTTTAGAAGTTGAAAAATATCATCAACTCCTATATAAAAATTTCACTTAATTTGCCTCCAATAAAAATGCATGTTAAACTAAAAAAAAATTCAATATTCATCTATGCAAGTATGCATGCATTACAATACAATTCACTACATATTATATTATTTGTTATTTATACATTACATTACGAAATACTAAATTACAATATATGAATTACAAAATCAGTGATTTAATTTCCACACCAAATAGGAACTTCAAAGTGATTGGCCCGAAAGTAATCCTGCAAAAAAATAAAATAGAATAAAAATGGCATAAAAGAAATAAAATTCACTTGAAAGTATTACAGAACTCCCTTGGTCAAGAACTCAGTATATGCAGTATTACAGAACTCCCTTGGCCAAGAACTCACTGTATGCACTGGTCTCCCCATGGTGGTCTTAAGAGACAAGCTCCTCACCTAATTTCAAAAGTTGGTTAAAAAAAAAAAAGCACTCATGATAAACAATGACCTTACAATGCCATAACAGGTAACAAACGACTAAAAGCACTCATGATAAACAATGATAAGTGAGCCAAATTATGCTGCAGAATGTTCTGTGTGCAAATCTTCTGGACTAAAATATTTGAGCTTTGTTATGTTGTTCTGTTTCAGTGTGAATGGGGAGGATGGGTAAATAGTGTTGAATTATACACATTTTCAGAGTGACATTCACAAAGAACCATTCAGACACAAGGATCTCATAAGCAAGCATGGTTGTACCATATAAATTCCAATTTACAAGTTCTATTTAATACAAGGAGACCTATAAAAAAAACAAAAAACAAAACAAAAGCTCTACCAAAACAAAAACCCAATGATTTCAGGGCAATTCTAGTGTTAACAGAAATCAATCAATGACCCATATTTAGGAACATAATAACCAACTTGAAGATGTGTATAGATTACAGAAATCAATCAATGAACCAAAAATTGTTGACCCATATTTAGGAACATTATTTTCGTTAAGAATTTTTCACAAACAGTTGGTAGTATGTCACGTTTACTATATTATGAAAAAATGAACACTCCGAAAACTCAGTTTAGTTTTCTTTTTCTTCTTTGATTTTCGCAACTTTCACTCGTAAGGGAATTTAGTTTTCATGGAAGCTTCATTAGAGACTGTTTGTCTGAACAGAGAGAGGACAAAAACTGCATCCATCATGGAAGAGAAGAGAGCAGCAGATATGAGGTTTGGGAGCATAGACATAAAGTTAAAAGGCAGCCAAGATCAAATAGAAATAGTTGGATAGAGGAAACAAGGTTAGAATATGCTTTGCTCTCTTTGCCCAACTAGGGATAATTATGCTATTTATAGGGTGTAGAAATCAAGTCCTTAAAAATCAAATTGAGACCCTCTCTTGGTGACATCAAAAACACCTTAGAAAAACACATTTTAACTTACTCCAAATCACACTCCAAGATTTCAGAATTCAAGCAAGGTTCTGTTGTCTTGCAAACCCACATTTACACATATATGGACACATACATAAAACCTAAAACCATCATCAACCCAAGTCAAACTTTTCACTTAAAAAATATCAAGGCACACACATAACACATGAACATATTGTTCAATCCAAGAACAATGTTTTGTTTCACTAAGGCTATGTCGTTCTTGATCAAGGTACTCCTTTAGATTCAACATCAAAGCATCAATAAATAAACTCAAGCACTAACATCTTATGAAAATCAACCATCATACCCACAAATGTGAAATCCCCAATCAAACTCAGCCACAAATGTGAGCAGTTTTAAATTTTGGGTAAGGACCCGAGATCAAAACACATCCTAAATACCTCCATATAGACACAAAACAAACACCCAAAAGTGTCGAGCATCAAATTTACATTTAAAAAAAAAAAAACAGGACAACTCTCTATAGAATATAGTAGACAAAAATCACATTAAAAAAAAAATCATCCATCTAATCCATTTTGAATGCAAAAACAACCCAAACAAACTAGAGATTCTGAACAAAGCAAAGGTAACATAGTAGAAAAGCATTTAAGCAAGACCCATAGAGAGGAGAAAAATTGACCGAACAGCACACAAGGATGAAAACGACCGAGCAAAGTGATGAAGACGATGGCGCAAGGTGAGGAAGACGACGACACGAGGATGAAGACCAAGCACGCAGATGAAGATGACGGCTAGGGTTTCAGAGAGACTGAGAAAGGGTTTTCGGCGCAGAGATAAGAGAGAGGGAGAGAGAGAGAGCACAAAGAAGAGAAAGATCACATGGGTTGGGACTTGGGAGACGGCTCCAGTGCAGACGAGAGATTAGGGTTTTTTTTTAAAACTTTATATACAAACCCATAACCGAAAACCCGGTTATCCGGATTCCGGTCCGGGCCGAATAAAATCCCATCCATTCATCAATGATATGACGATATCTTATCTCCTATCTCACTCCCATCCATCCATCAACGATATTACGATATCTTATCTCATATCCTATGAGGATGTCCTCCTTTATCTTATTTTTATTGAAATTTAATTTCACGTATAAATAAATTTGTTTTTAATTTCTGATTCCACCTGATCTCCTTTGCTATGGAAGAGTGATATATTAAAGGATGCAGAAGCGCTTCTAAGCGGTCGGGCTATTTATCGCCCAAGAGCAGCCCTCCTTTCACGTGTTGCCACGTAAAGAAATACACAATAATTTTAATAGGCTCCACCACACAGAATATCATCTTTGCAAGGGACATATCTGATTTCGCACGAGCCTTTCATCTCTTCCATCTTCCTCATTGCCCCTCTTCCGTCTCTTTGCACAGCCGCCCAAGAGCAAACTCAGTTCCATTGACACAATCTCAGTTCGACACCGACCGACACTCCATTACCTACCCATAACAACGAGAGCCTCTCACAACGCAGGCAAAAGTAATTTCAATTACTCTAGAATTAGAGAGAGAGAGAGAGAGAGAGAGAGAGAGAGAGAGAGGGATCTAGGATCTCATTGTAAAACTTACTCTTCATCATTTGGCTTGTTTGTAATAGAATCCCTTTTTTGTGCGTGGAGCAACAAATCCTTTAATTTGTTGGGTAGTTTAAGAAAGATCTTCTTCAGTTTCTTCGTTGTAGTCAGAATTCTTGAGGTCAGAGACCATTTTCTTCAACTTGCAAATCTATATCTTTGACTTTCCTCTACCTAGGCGTTTTTTCAGAGCATTCAAGAGAAACTTGGTTTTATCCAAATACTCACTCTGATCCTTTCATCTCCGTCTTATATTTTCCCTCTTATGTGCTATTTGATTCAACTGAGGAAAATAAAACCTAATTTTTCTTATCCTTTCTTCATTTTTCTTGTAATCAATTTTATTTTTGCTCCTTAGTTTAGGAGGAAATCTAGCATCTGCTGTCTCCAAAATTCTTCTTTCTTTGGTTTTTGCTTCTGGGATTTCTGAGTTGATAAGGAAGAGTCACTTGGTGTTGACAAGAAATAAAATTCACGTCTCTTTTCTTTTTCGTGGCAAGTATGGAGACAGGGGAGAGGAATCAAACAACATGTAAACCATTAGAATCTGAACTCTTTTTACAGTGGGGAAATAGAAAGTGAGTCAGATGCGTGAGAGGGATGCGAAGGGGCAGTGTTGTTAGAGGGGCTGCGACAGTGAGAGGGGGCTGAGCTTCGAGGGGTGTGTGAAGGGTCTTCTGCATGGGGCTAAGATCGCGAGAGGCTAAGCTTCAAAGGGGGGTGCAAAAGGGGCTGAGATCGCGAAGGGGGCTAAGGATTTTCTGATGGAGTGCTGGTTCAAAATATCTGTGGTGGAAAGCCTAGGTGTCACTTGAGTATTGGAGGGCTGTTATTTGGATAACATTAGCCCGACCGGTCCTTAGGATTTCTCTAAAGGATGTTTAGAAATATGTTTCATCTTATATAGTCGTCTCATTTTTTTAAATATAATTTAAATATGAATAATTTCAAATTAATTATTATAATTTTTTAAATTAATTATTACAGCTTTTATAAAATAAAAAATAAAAAATAATTCAATTTTTTTAAATCTTAAAATAAAATAAAAAAATAAATTATATTATAATAATATTTTAATTTCATAACTTTTTTATTCTAACTTTTATTCTAATTTTTTTTAAACTAAAAAAATACTTAATTAAAATGATCTCGTTCCTATTTATAAATTATTTTATTATTTATAAAATTCTATTATCTTATCGAAAAGGTTGGCTCGCCCTGCGCCGACTTGGTTTACTGGTCAAAACGACCCCTCTTCTCGGAGGCAAATGTCTTGCGATTTCACTGTCAAGTCCAGGCTTGGCTTAAATCTATTCTGTTTCCTGGTTGATTTCACAAATTAGTTCTGCAAATCTTGAACAATTTCAAAGTGGAAGAGATTCTTTCATCAAAATTTTTTCCTTCAATCCTTTCGTTCTTCCCGTCGTGTTAGTACTTCTCAAGCTTGGCTCCCTCAGCCTGACCACTCATGCCGCCGATCCAGTTCCACTGTACCACTTCTGTGCAACCAGTACCTTCTCCCAAAATAGCCTCTACAATTCCAGTCTCAACTCCCTCCTCTCTTCCCTCGCCTCCAACGTCAGCCTCAACATCGAATTCTGCAACACCACCTCCGGCCAGAACACCTCCGACCCCGTCTACGGCCTCTTCCTTTGCCGCGGCGACGTCACTTCCTTAATGTGCCGAACATGCGTGGCTGCCGCGACCAAAGAGCTCGCCTCTAAATGTTCAAGGGAAAAGGTTGCTGTTATTTGGTATGACGAGTGCATGATTCGCTACTCCAACGAGTTCATTTCCACCGTGGCCTTAAGGCCCAGGATTCATCTGTGGAACAGGCAGAACATCACGGAGCAGGACCGCTTTAACCGGCTGGTGCACACGACGATGACTGACTTGGCAAGTAGGGCCTCGAACTTTCCAATCGGAGTCAAAAAATTTGGAACCAATCAAACGAAATTTTCCAAGTTTCAAAATCTGTACAGCTTTGTACAGTGCACGCCGGACCTGTCTAGCATCGATTGCAACTGGTGTCTCCAGACAGCTATCAACCGTCTTCCGATATGTTGTGGCGGGAAGCAAGGGGGAAGGGTTCTGTTTCCTAGTTGTAACGTTAGGTACGAATTGTTCCCATTTTACAGTGAATCTACGGCGCCCCCTCCTGCGCCAGGGCCTGCGTCTCCGCTTCCACCTACGGGCTCTGCACCTGGATCAAAAGGTAAAGTGGATAACCCGTTTGGCTAATTTTCACGCTCTTATTATTCTTATTCTTCTCCTTCTTATTATTATTATTATTACGTTGAGGGATAGAAATATAAGGAAAACAGCAATATATATATCCCTCTCACTCTATTTATATAAATTATCTCATTTTATTTTATCTTATNGGAATGGGCAGGATGTGCAATTTTTTTACGCACATCCATGCATTTTCCGTGTATTTGACACTAAAATACATGTCCTGTACTTGTTATTGATCTATGAAAATGCTTCTGGATCACATTTGACAACTAAACTTGACATCATTCAATAAAATTAATTGTTTTTCATTTTCTTTTCTAAAATTCTTAATCCCTAACACCATTCATTTTATAAAGCGACAAGACATCGTATAAAAAATAATTTAATTTTAAAAAATTAAATTACTTATTATATTTTTTGTGATAAATTAAAAAAAAGTATAATAATTAAATAAGATAAAATAAAATGAGATAATTTATATAAATAGAGTGAGAGGGATATATATATTGCTGTTTTCCTTATATTTCTATCCCTCAACGTAATAATAATAATAATAAGAAGGAGAAGAATAAGAATAATAAGAGCGTGAAAATTAGCCATTATATATATATTTATGAGAAGAGAAGTGCCATGGACATAAAAATAATATATAAAAGTAAATTTATAATTTAACATGACTTCATGTGATCTGTTTAATTTAATTTATAATAAAAATAATTTTATAATATGATGCATCACATCAATTAACGTTAATTTATAGGTTTACATTTATATAATCACTTTACAACTAAAGTATATATATCTCTTATGAAAAATATTCTATCTATAAATAAATTTTATAAAAGTAAATTTACAAACTAGTAAAATATACTTGATGCCAGAATTATCAAACTTTTTTCTTGTAAAATAAATATAATATTTTATATCAAACTAATTCAATATGTAATTTCATTTTTGTAAATTCTATGGTAGATCTAACATTTCTCTATATTTATTGTGTACAACCACTATATTTAGTGTACAACCATTCGGACGCTATAAATGTGGATGGCAACAAGTTTTAAATGAGAGGCCCACTGGTGGATGTAAAATTGGGGCCTATGGATAATATATAATAATTATGATTGCTGCTACTATGAACAAGTCTTCACTTTCTGTGTTCTCCTTGTTGCAGAAGGGAAGCACAAATTGAGGCTTATAATTCCCATTGGTATGAAGATCATCTTCATAACCTAGAGTATTATTTATCTCTTTCTTTCTTGCTCCAACGTTGAATGAAAAGCCATATCTTTATATTTTTTTGGTGCCTCTATGAAATGTTTGACATGAACCCTTCTTTTACGTTTTGGATTGACAGGTGTGGCTGGGATTGCAATAATCTCTCTGGGGATTATGTATTGCGTTAAGAGACGACGCTTGTCAAGTAATGCAACGGTCGGAGTTAAAAGAGATGCAAAGAACGATCACATGGATGCTGAAGAAATGATAAAGAGCTATGGATCAGTTGCCCCAAAGAGATACACTTACTCAGCTGTGAAGAAACTGACCAACTCCTTCAAAGATAAAGTAGGACGAGGAGGATATGGTGTTGTATACAAAGGAAAGCTACCCGATGGGCGTGTCGTGGCGGTGAAAGTCCTAAGCGAGTCCAAAGGCAATGGAGAAGAGTTTATTAATGAAGTTGCAAGCATCAGTGGAACATCACATGTTAACATAGTCACACTTCTAGGTTTCTGCTATGAGAAGACTAAACGAGCTCTGATCTATGAATTTGTGCCTAATGGTTCTCTTGATAAGTTTATATATGACGATGGATCTTCGATTACAAAGTGTCACTTAGACACCATCATGTTTCAAATTGCAGTTGGCATTGCTCAAGGACTAGAGTACTTGCACCGTGGTTGTAGGACAAGGATTCTGCATCTTGACATAAAACCTCATAACATACTTTTGGATGAAGATTTCTGCCCAAAAATATCAGATTTTGGCATTGCTAAACTTTGCAAAACAAAAGAGAGTATTGTGTCAATGACGGGCATGAGAGGAACTGCAGGATATATAGCACCGGAGGTATTTAGTAGAAGCTTTGGTGGAGTCTCTCACAAGTCTGACGTCTATAGCTATGGCATGTTGGTTCTTGAAATGGTTGGTGGGAGAAAAAATTATGATGGTGGAGTGTCTCATACCAGTGAGATATATTTTCCACAATGGATATATAACAAACTCGAAAGGGATGAGATTTTTTATACTTGCGAAGATAGGAGGGAGGACGTAGAAGACATTGTGAAAAGAGAGATTGAAGAAGACATAGCAAAACGGATGATAATAGTGAGTCTGTGGTGCATTCAGACAAATCCTTTAGATCGGCCATCAATGGGTAAGATGATTAAGATGTTAGATTGCAACTTTCAGTCCTTGCAAATTCCACCGAAGCCATTCCTGAATTCGTCAGCTGCAAGGTCACCTGAAGATTCTTCCACCGATTAATAATCTTGAAATCCAACTGGGTATATACAATATTATGATGGGATCCGGTTTTTTCTTTTTCTTTTTCAAAAATTAAATCGGTTGGGTTGATATCACGTTAAGAAATCTATTATTTATTTATTTATTTTTGGTGAATTGTGTGTTAAGAATATAGTATAAATAATTAAATCTAATTATTCTTATCAATTGAATCTTTTAGAATAAGTGATGATTTATATAGCATCAGAACCAGATTTGGAGTTTGAAACTTGAGTCTACATTCCACTTCATTTAATTAAAGATATATATTTAATTAAATCTACATCTTTTAATTATTTTAAATTTGACTACTTAGACGTTTAAGACATATTATAGTAATTTCACGTAGAGCTTCAGGAGCATGATGGAAAACAACTCAGTATAGGCCACAAAATTAAAAGGAAGATTTTTGGTGTCTTAATTAATTTGTTACTCCAAAAATTAAAAAAAATTAAAAAATCCAGAATCAATTTCTGTTTACGGAACGCATTTCAAGAAATGATAGGAGCGAGCAACTACGAACAATCACATGATTAAAAGAGTCGATACGGTTGACACGGGTTTCTGCTAACAACATACGATCAAGACAAAGAATCAAAGAATTTGAGATTTATGGATAGGCTAGGATCTCTTAATTAGCTCCTCCGCTTTCAGTGTGACTGTTTCTGCTTTTCATTAGATTCTGCTGATTGAACTGTCTTTCCGTTCTTCTTCTCATACTCCTGCTTCTGTTCCTCCAAATGCCTGGACGCCTAATCATTATATATTAAGACATACATGAATAACAAAAAATAAGAAATGTGAAAGAAAATCCAGCAGACTACAACAAAATCATTTCAAGCTCCAGAAAAAAAGCCTGCATGGCAATCTTATAGATTCTGTTTCAAATATTTTAAATATGTGGAGTCCCTACATAGCTTAAGGGTGTCAGATCACATGGCACTTCGGTCCTCACTAATCCCACTAGAAGCATAATGCAAGAGCTATTTAGATAAGCAACCTACGTTTTTGTTCTTTGCGGCGCCAGGGGGAGGGCTGGGGGCCAATTGAATAGACGTTTAACTAGACATATAACATATATAACATAAATTTCCATATACTCAACTTCAGCTTTGCCCCACATGATGTCATGAAAATCCCAACCCCAACATGAGAAAACTAAAAGGAACCGTTCTGTACTACAAAAAATCACTGTATATAAATCCAAGAAATATGGATCGACTTCTTTTTTATTTTCTCAGCTCAATGAAGGCACTTAAATTCCTTGTAATAAAAACCATCGCCAATGCATCTCCATGGAAATTGCTAGCATAGACAGACACTTAAAAACCCATATACAATTTGCAGAATAAAAATATACAATCTGTGTATGCTTGAGGTGAAAGGAAGGATTCCTTTGTTTAGTAACAAGACTCACACAAGTACAGCTAACTTATCACATTGAAATCATATCACGTTCGTGATCTTCTGTTTAGCTTTCGAGACATACATTTCTAGTCGAACATTTTTCTCTCGTCAAACTACTGATGTCACTCCTCTCTATTTTCTATGTTTTCCTTCAAACGACCAATCTGAATAGCTAGCTCACCTATATTTCCTTTCTTCCCATTCCTTCTCTTAGCCAGAAATGGAGTTCTGGCTTTCTAAACAGTCTGCTTTTCTTCTTTAAATTCTTGGTTTTCGTCGAGCTTCCTGTGTCTTTATGCGCCTATGATTGGTATTCGAGTTGTAGTAATAATCGGTTCAACTGTGGGAAGATCACTAACGTGGGCTATCCATTCTGGGGAGATGGCAGACCGGATGCGTGTGAGCATCCAGATCTAAAGCTCAACCAGTGGCGGAGCCAGGAGTTTATTTTAAGAGGGGCTAAATATAATTATAATAGTATATATAAAATATTTTTTATTTTATTTTTATATAATTTTTTTTATGTTATATAATAATCTGATAAGAAAATTTATAATATATATAAAATACATTTAATATAACTTATGTATTAAAAAAATATTTGATATGTCAATAATCATATATCATTGAAATAATATAAAGACATACATATAAATATATTGAACAAACAAAATCATCAAGTATTGAATCTAAATAAAAATTTTTAACTATTTCTCTTTCAATATAGACAATAGAAAGAGGTTAGAAATATTACTAGTTATAATTAGAATTTTTTTTATAATAAAAATTATGTATTTTATTTTATATAAGATGTGTTTTATTTATTTCATTTTTATATCAGATTAAATTTTATGGAGGGGCCAAAATAAGTTTTAGAGGGGGGGCCAATACATAATAAATTAATATTATTTATTAAATAAAAAAAATTAACACATGCAAATTTTTTTTTGTCAAATTATAGGGGGGCCCATGGCCACCCCCTGCCCCAACGTAGCTCCGCCATTGAGCTCAACTGTGCAAAAGATATCACCACCATAGGAATTGAGGACCTGACATACCGGGTTTTGGCTGTCGATGAAAGTACCAAAATCCTAAAAATTGTGAGGGAGGACTACTGGGGCGGAACTTGTTCGCCACGCCTCGAGAATACTTCCCTTGATCCCGACCTTTTTGATTGTGGCCCCGGTTACGGTAACCTTATTAGGGGTGAGTATCGGCCGGTCCGGACTGGCCAAACCAACTGGACTGGCCATTTTTGGACCGGCCAAATCGATCGGACTGACCATTTTTGGAACGGACCGGTCCCAGTCTAATTTTGAAAGGACCGAATGAGTTCGGTCCGGTCTCGGTCCAGGCGTTTTCTACTCCGGACCGGACCGGACCGAATGGAAATTACAAAAAAAAAAAAATTATTTATATAATAGATGTATATAATTAATTACATATGGTATAAAAAAATATTAATAGTCTAATAAAAAATATTAATAGTCTAATATAGACTGTAGTTATACTTATACTAATATAGTTATACTAAATCATTATAACTAATACTTTAACAATAGCTATAGTGACCTATACTAATAGTCTACTATTAAGACTAATATACTATTATACGAATCACTATAATTAATACTATGTATAGCTATATAGTATATTTATCACTATAATTAATATAATTTAATTATCATTATATTTATATGTAATTAATATAATTATCACTATACTATAATTTATATAGTTATACTAACCATTATAGTTAACACTTATATAGTTATACTAAAGTACTGATTTACCATAACTAATATTATTAATATATACCTATATTAATGGTTTAATACTATTATAATTTATATAGTTATACTAATCATAATAAGTTAATAACTAAATCACTATAAATATAACTATATATATTTAGTATGAATGTATTATTATATTCTTTAATATGTAGTACTAGTATATATTAATATATTATAAGAGTTATAGCATAAATATAATATAGAAATTATAATATACTAAACCACTATAACAGTATAACTAATACTAATATATAGTTATACTAATAATCTATTATTATATAGTTATACTAATCACTATAATTAAAACTAATATATAGCTATACAGTATACTTATATAGTTGTACTAATACTATTAGTCTATTATATAGTCTAAGACTCTCAATTCTAATATAGGCTATATAGCTATAACTAATACTAATATTTATATTAATACTAATAATGTAGAATATAGTTATATTAACTAACTGATTCAACATAACTAATATTACTAATATAATATAGCCAAATTGAATTACTAATAGTCTAATACTAATACAATTATATAGTTATACTAATCATAAATTCATAATAACTAAATCATTATAAGTCTATAACTATATATATTTAGTATCAATGTATTACTATATTCTTTAATGTATAACTATTAACTATAATATATAGTACTAGTATAACCGATCAAAAAATATATATATAGTACTAGTATATATATTAATGTATTAACATATTATAAAAGTTATAGTATAAATTATAATATATCATATATTTGTAAATTTATAATAGTATTAGTATAGTTAGCTTAATTGAAATATGTTAGTATTAAATCACTATAACTACATAGAGTATTAGCAATAAGAGTATTACTATTATAATATTATTACTATTATTTAATATAGTATTACATATAGTATTACTATCTTTACATATAGTTATTAGTTATAGTATTAGTACTAGTATAGTTATTAGTACTAATAGACTAATAGTATTAGTTATTAGTATTACATATAGTTACATATATTACTATTACTATTACATATAGTTACATATATAGTTATCACTATTACTATTATTACATATAGTTATTAGTTATAGTATTATTACTAATATATATATAATAGTATACTATATGTATATATATTAAATATATCACAATATAATTACATAAGTATTAAACAAAATTTCATTGGATTAAAAAAAAAAAGTTATAAGGTGAACCGAACGGACTGAATGTGACCGGACCAGACCGGTCTGGACTGGACTGGTCTTTAGGAAGTTCAGTTCGGTCCAGGGTGCGAAAACCCTGGACCGAATAGGTCCGATCCGGTCCATAAAACCTCCCCGGACTGGACCGGACCGAACTCTCACCTAAACATTACCTTGGTATATGGATGTCTCATCCCAGGACTGTCCACTTGCACCATTAATGGTTTATGAATACAGGTGTGATCGTACAAATTGGAGCTCAAGGCCCAAGTATGGTTTTTCCTGTTGCTATTCTAAATCTAAATTATAATTATAATGCTCTTGAGAATCTAGGAGCAGCCATCAAAAGAGGCTTTGATGTGAAATGGAAGGAAGAAACTACAGCTTGTAGTGCCTACATTGAGTCTAAGGGAGTTTGTGGTTAGAGTAATGTTACATGCAGTCGTGAAATGTGCAAATGCCAAGCAATCGTTTTGAAAAATACTGGAGTCCACGATTTAAAAGTTAGTTTTTTTTTCATGTGGGTCCCGTATTAATTCACTTTTTTCAAAGAGACTGCACGACGCTTGCATAACCACGACTGCAAATATCATTTCTTTTGTAGTTATGACGTGATCGGTAAAAATAGAACTACTTGCTATTGCCCAAATCAATCTTCTGGCTTAATGTGTTCTTCCTCGCCTGCCGGATCTCTCGAGGTACCTTTGTTGAGTAAAATAACAATCACATGTTTAGTGTGTTGACTGTGTTATTAATAGAGAATTACAAGCATAGTAGTAGTAGAAGTCATAAGAAAGCGATAAGAATAAATACTAACAGATCAGATAATAACTAGATAACTAATACTACTAGAACTGTACTTCTAGTCTCTTGCTATGTCTACACTTCATTATTCTTAACACGCCTCCACAAGTCCAATGAAGTGGAGACTACATTGAACTTGGATCTAAGTGCCACAAACCTGAATGAAGAGAGAGGCTTTGTAAAAATATCTGCTAGCTGATCCTTGGAGGATAAGAACTTTACTTCAATAAGTTTCTTGGCTGCCATATCTCGTATGAAGTGAAAATCAATTTCTATATGCTTTGTACGAGCATGAAAGACTGGATTTGCTGATAAATCTATAGCTCCTATATTGTCGCACCATAAGATAGGAGGGGCTGAGGCTTGAAGGCCAAGTTCTTGCAATAATGATTGAAGCCATTGAAGTTCAGCAGCTACATTTGCAAGTGCTTTATATTCCGCTTCGGTACTTGAATGAGCAACTGTGACTTGCTTTTTGCAACTCCATGAAATAAGGTTCAGCCCTAGGAACACATAGAAACCTCCAGTTGAACGTCAATTATCACGTGAACCTACCCAGTCAATATTTGAAAATGCTTATAAATTAGTGTTTGTTGACTTGCTAAATGAGAGACCATAGCTAATTGTCTATTTTAGATACCGAAGAAGACATTTTGCTACCTACCAAAGAGCTAATTTTTGTTTGTGCATGAACTAAGATAACTTGTTCACTGTGAATACGATGTCAGGCCTAGTGACAGACAAGTATTGTAAAGCTCCAACTATGCTGCAGAATAATGTGGGGTCACTGAAATCTTCACTATCAAATACACTAAGACTGGTGGAGGTAGCCATAGGAGTACTAATGGGTTTAGCTTCATCCATCTTTGTCTTTTTGAGAATATCCACAATATACCAATGTTGAGATAATATAAGCTGCCCGTTAGACTTGAGAGCCTCAATCCCCAAGAAAAAATTCATACTACCCAAGTCTTTGATTGCAAAGTCAGAATGCAGTGTTTTCAACAATTCATCAATAGCAGGCTTGTGTGAGCAAGTGATTAAAATGTCATCGACATAAATGAGAATATACATAGTGAACTTGGATGAAGTATGAATGAACAGAGATGTATCCGATTGTGACCCATGAAAGCCTAGGTCTAGAAGACGATTGCTAAGACATGAAAACCAAGCCCTTGGGCCTTGTTTCAAGCCATACAGTGCCTTTTGCAATTTACAGACATGATGTGGAAATTGTGGATGAACATAACCTAGAGGTTGGGTCATGAAAACCTCTCTCTGTCAATTTACCGTGTAAGAAAGCATTGTGCACATCAATTTGTCTAATCTCCCAGCCTGAAGAAATAGCAATAGACAAAATTGTTCTTACTGTTATGGGTTTGATCACTAGGTTGTAAGTGTCAGAAAAATCAACGCCGGCTTGTTGAAGGTAGCCCTTGGCTACTGGACGTGCCTTGTAGCGTTCCACATTGCCATTTTGAACCAATGATGTTTCGGGCAGCAGTCGAGGGGTACTAGAATCCATGTACCATTTTTTAGGAGAGCATCAAACTCTTGGTTCATTGCATTTAGCCAATGAGGGTGCTTGGCCACGGTGGTATAATAGGATGGTTCAACCATGGTGGACTCTATTTCAGCAAGTAGAGCTTTCAAGAGAGGATATCTGATGGTACCATCTGCATGAGTTTTTGGTTTGGTAATGTTGTTTTTCAAGCGAGTGATCATGGGGTGTTCGGATGGTTGATTATTGGAGGTTGGTGGAGTATAGGTGATTTTTGGTGAGGTCGGGATTGGGGAAACTGGCAAAGATAATGAGGGATTAAGGGAGATAGGTGGGGAAGAATGAGCTGTATGGGCTTGATGGGTTTGGGTACTAGAACGAGAGTGAGGTGGAGAGATCTGCAATAGTGAGGTCTATTCTGCTGCAAGAGAAGAGTAATCATTGGGCCTTAGAATGGGTATTACAAACGTTGTCGAGGGAGACTCTTGGTGGGTTGGAGTAGAACTAGATGACTGAAGGTGAAATGGGAATATGGACTCCTCAAAGACGACATCTCTGGAAATAATGAATTTTCTAGTATGATGGTTGAGGCATTTATAACCTTTATGAGAGGGGCTATATCCAAGGAAAACACAATGAGTAGACTGAGGTTGTAATTTGTGGTGATTATATGGGCGTAAGTTTGGCCAACATGCACAACCAAAAACACGGAGAAAGGAATAATATGGATCACAGTGGAAGAGAGTAGTGAAAGGAGATTTTTTGTGAGAGACGGATGATGGCATTCGATTGATTAAATAACAAGCAGTATCAAACTCATCATCCCAATATTTAAGAGGAACATGACTATGAGTTAAGACAGCCAGACCAGTCTCAACAATGTGATGGTGTTTACGTTCAATAGCACCATTTTGTTGATGAGTATGAGGACAAGATCGGTGATGAGAAATGCCAAGAGATACAAGTAACGAGGATAATGAGCGAACTTCACCACCCCAGTCAGACTGAACATCTTTAATTTTACAATTAAATTGACATTCTGTGTAAGGCTGAAATTTGCGAAAAATAGTAATAACATCACTTTTGCCAGTTATGGGATAGAACCACGCGTATCGACTGTACCAGTCTAGAAAGGTAAAATAATATCGAAATCATTATGAGAAATAATAGGAGACGGGCCCCAAACGTCATTATAAATTAATTCAAGTGGTGCCGAGGCATGATTACATGACTCAAAAAATGGTAATTGACGACTTTTAGAACTAAGACATGCAGAACATGATAGACTAAACTTGGACTCAACTACAGGTAAAGAAAATTTTGATAAGACATGACGAACAATTTTGAAGGCTGGATGACCCATTCAAGAATGCCATTAAGGAAGTGAGGCTCATTTGCCAACAAGCGCAGATGGAGGAGAAGTTTTATTAGAAACAGAGAAGGGATAAAGCTTATTCTTACTCAGCCTATGCAGCAGAATTTTCCCCGTTGCTCGATCCTTCACAAAAAAAAAAATGAGAGGGATGAAATTCAAAGAAAGTGTTAGTGGCTGCAGTGAATTTTTTGAATAGAGAGTAAATTCTTAGTAATTTGTGGTACATGTAAGACATTATGAATTAAAAAAGAAATTGTAGAGGTTGAAAGCTCAGAGGTGCCAAAGTGTATGATGGTTAAACCAGTACCATTACCAACGCGGATTTGAGCTTAGCCAGTGTATTCCTCAGCAGTGATATTCAGATTGGAGAGATATGAGGTCAAGTGATGCGTAGCACCCGTGTCTGGATACCAGTTCAAATCATTTGACTGTGATGGCCTAGTAGAATAAGCTTGCATGGAAGATGAGTCACGATCATAAGACTCATCATAGCGATGGTAGCATCTTAAAGCAGTGTGGCATACTTTATTACACACCTGACAGACAGGTCAAGAAGCAGGTGAATTAGAACCACGAGCTTGACCCCTGCCACGATTGAAGCAGCCTGACCCACGAGTACCAGAACTGAAACTAGAGGCACGTCCAGAACCGCGTCCACCGCGAGACCCACGAGAACGAGATGCAAGATTTGCACCTTCCAGAGTAAGATCATTTGATGCGTGGTGATGTTCGAAGTGAAGTTCATGTGCTAGCATGTGGCCATATGGATCTGCCAAGGAGAGTGGGTCAACCCTGGTTGTCACAGAGGTAACAAAGGAATCGTATTCTGGTCTGATGAAGCGCTAAAACTGCATGATTAAGTTACTTAAGTGAATAAATTGTTTAATAAAAAAATGATTTAAGTACTTAATTATGCTGTAGATCACAATACTTGAGTCGATTGATAATTCTGATTCTCTTAGTGCTTTTGAAGATTTTTAATGAAATTATTTCATATGAAATAAATATTCTAATTTTATTCTTATTATAACAGGAAATAACTTGGACAAATGCACAGCAAAAGATAAAGAAAAATCCAGTGGAGCATCACGCACGAACGTAACCACGGAGTTTTCATTTTATTCTTTTTTAACCTTTTGGCAGTCTGGTCGGACACAGCAAAGGAGCAGCTGACTTCTTTATTTTATTGGGTCTCTTTTTTTTCACGTGGAGACAAAGAAGGGAGCTGACTCATTGGAGCATTGGTTGTGCCATAATGGATTTCCTGCAACTACCATTCATGGCGATAGAACACAACAGGAGAGAGAACAAGCATTGAGATTGTTCAAAAGCGGAAAGACATTTTAGTGGCAATAGATGTGGCAGCACGTGGTCTTGACATTCCTCACGTAGGGCATGTGGCCAACTTTGATCTTCCAAGTGGCATTGATGATTACGTTCACCAGGTACGATGTTCGGCAGGGGGATTACGGAAGAGAGAAAAGAATAAAAACAGAAAAGGAGCTGGACAGCAAAAAGGAGGAGCTAGCTTTCTTTCTTTTTCACTTTCTTTTTCGTTTTAAGGACGAGGACCTCATGGAAGAAGGGCAGACCTTTTTTTTTCATTTTTTTTCTTACTATTTTTTCGTTCGGCGTTTGTAGAACAAGAGTTTGAATCTTTAGTTTTTCTATTCGGTTGTAGTGTGGAGCATCTTGATTTCTTTTCATTTTCGGCGTCTGGAGTTTCTTGTTGGTACTTTATCTTTACCTGACTTTGTTTGTTCCAGAGCCATTGAAGGGCTGGATGATTTTCCTTCTTCTCGTTGGTTCTTTTGCTGTCATTTACGTTAGAGTGCATTAAGTCTTCAATTTTTAATTTACTTTCCGTTAAGCGTTGATAGAGTTGGAGTTTTCAGTATTTCTTCTCGTTTCAGACCTTAGAACTTAAGGACGGCTGGAATTTATTTTACTTTCATTTCTCTTACCTTTTTGTTTTACGTTGGCGGTTTGGACAGGAGTTCTTTTTTTTATTTTCCGTTCTTTTTGTTCTTCTCTTTTACGGCAGGAGTTTATGGACCCAAAAACAGAACCAGGCGGTAGCTTTCTTGCTTTCTTCTTCATATTATTTTTCTGTTGTTTTATTTAGCCAACTTTTCGTTAGGTACTTAGACTTCAGACCTCATTGGGAGGCTTGTTTATTTTTTTCTTTTCGTTCTTGTTAGTTTAGAGCTTAAGGGATGGCGGCTTTAGTTTTTTTTTTTCATTCAGCTTTTTACTTACTTTAGCGTTCAGCACATTTATTGCTTTTTCTTTACTTTTCGTTAGGTACTTAGACTTCAGACCTCATTGGGCGGCTTGCTTTTTTTTTTTTTTCTTTTCGTTCTTGTTAGTTTAGAGCTTAAGGGACGGCGGCTACAATTTTTTTTTTTTTTCATTCGGCGTTCGCAGATCTCGTGGGAGGCAGCTGCTTTTATTTTATTTTCTTTCCGTTTCGTTTACGTTGAGTTGCAGGTTTTCTTTCATTTTCTTACTTTTTCGGTTCAGACCATTGGATGAATTTTATTTTTGGGCTGCTTCTTAGCTTTCATTCGGCAGGTTATTTTTCTTTTGGATTTCTTTTCTTCTCAAATTTTACCATGACTCAACTTAGATTTATTTTTATTGCTAGAAATATCATGTGTAGCTAATTTCTAAAACTTGGGTTGTGGAATGAAACTTGATTTATTTTAGGATTCTAGTTGAATGCAATATTACTAGTCGGATTTGAATTGAAAATAGATTACGGCTCTTGCTCTTGTTTTGTTGTTGATATAAGGCACAACAAAAGCTTGAAAATTATCAAGGCCTCTCTCAGTTGTTTGTTAATGTATGTTTGGCTAGTAAAGTAGAGAATCCCTTAGAAAAGTATTGCAAAACTTGAGCTTAACTTTTTATCTTCCGATTATTAATGCCTTGATTGGGTTGTTAATCGAGAAAATTATCTAAAATCTGAAATAAAGAGAGTCTCAAACCCAATCCAAGTGTTTGTTAATTTGTCTTTTTTATTTATTTATTAGAAACTCTAATTTCAACTTCGATTATTTTTTTGCATTGCATTTTAATTTTATCTCTCATAGTCGACACATTTGTTACTCAAAAATCTCATATACGCTTTGATAACCCTTTGTCCCTGTGGAATACAATCCTGGACTTATCCTTGATACAACTTGATACTTCTACACTTGGAAGTACATTCAAAACCGAGTCATGGTCCAAGATCAGCAAGGAAAAAAGAAATCAACTCAAACTCATTAAGAGGTTGATTGGCAGCAGCTAACGTATCGGCAAGGGTAGTGAATTTGTGAAAGTAATTTGAGATAGAGGAACTACCCTTCTTGAGCGTGGCTAACTGGTAATGGAGATTCATGGAACGAGCACGAGATGTTGAGATAAACATGCGTTCCAATGTTGACCAGGGTTGATGAGAAGTTTGGCACTTTGTAACATGGGCTAGTACAGTTTCTAAGAGGGATGAGTTTAAAGCAGAAATGATCAATGGATCTTGCATGATCCACTGCATAATGGCCGGATTGGGCACTGTTTGATTGGTAGGGGTGGTGATCATGGGTGAAGGGCAAAAAGATGACCTATCGATAAAAGCAAACAGATGCTGACCTTTGAGATAGAGAACAACCTTCGCTTTCCATAGCAGGTAATTGTCTCTTGTTTGCTTGATGGGAGTGAAATTGGGAAGGGAAGTAGCAAGTGCATGAAAAGTGTTGGTGGTAAATACGAGTGGTTGAAGAAAAGGAGAAGAGACATTAGTCTCGGATATGGGGGTATTAGGATCTGCCATAGGTGAAGGTAGTCTTAGGCTTTTGATACCATGTTGAGGAAAATAATAACCACATGTTCAGTGTGTTGACTATGTTATTAATAGAGAATTACAAGCATAGTAATAGTAGAAGTCATAACAAAGCGATAAGAATAAATACTAACAGATCTGATAATAACTAGATAACTAATACTACTAGAACTGTACTTCTAGTCTTCTGCTACGTCTACAACTTCCTTATCCTTAACAACCTTCAACTATTTTTGTAATGTCAAATCGTTTATGAATATGTGGCCAACAAAAGCCTTGATTACTTTCTATTCGGTTTGGCCCATCTGAACTTAATGTCTAGTTCTCTTTTCCCCCTAAAAAGGGCTACCTCTGGTTTAATGTCCAAGAGAATGCATGATTAGCCCCTTAAAAATAGATCATATTGATCTATCACAAATCTTCAATACTTTACTTGAACTTTCAAGAATTGAATCGTTTTAAAGAAATTGAAATTCTTAGAAATACATGAGAATGCTTGTTTCTTTAAGCTGAGCCAAATCATATTTTTGACTTGTTCAAATGCTATGCCTTTCAACCTTGAATATTTAATCTTGACAAACTTACAGAACCTGCGAAGCAAGGACAATTGGATTGGTCAAGACGTTACAAGATTATTGAAGGAATTGCTCAAGGAACTCTTTACCTTCATGAAGATTCTTGGCTAAGAATTATTCACCGTGATCTCAAAGCTAGCAGTATTCTGTTAGATGATTATATGAATGCAAAGATTTCAAACTTTGGCATGGCAAAAATATTCGTAGTGGATCAAACTCAAGGAAATACAAGTAAA
The DNA here is from genome assembly GCA_011037825.1 of Carya cathayensis. NCBI lineage: Eukaryota > Viridiplantae > Streptophyta > Magnoliopsida > Fagales > Juglandaceae > Carya > Carya cathayensis. The sequence goes on from QGSO01000344.1 coordinate 537,442, forward strand.
ATTGTTGGAACATTGAAAGTTTTTAGTTGCCATATCCGTTTTGCATTATCTAAATCAACGGTCATTTTAGTGGCATTCTTCATGTTAGCAAATGCTGGAAAGTGGAATACATTATTACTTCAGCATGCCAACTCATGATCTAATTAGTGTATTTCGTGATGCTCTATGTGTAGAACATTATCCCTCGAGATTGATTAGCTTGGAAAATAGTCCCCATATCTTTTTTTGTATGATCTAAATCAAAAAAATAATTTTATTGTCATTTTTATGTTAGCATGTTAGGAAATGTATCAAATGTTAGAAAGTAAAATAGGTGGTTACTTTAACACTACCAATTCATGTTCTGAGTGCAATTCGTGATGCTATGTGCAAAACATTATCCCTTGAGATTGCTTGGCTTGGAACACTCAAAATTGCATAAATATATTAGCACGATCAATTTTCAATTAAAAAGCCTTTATCTTTTTGCTTAAATTGTTCTCTTCATACTACCTTTGTAGTGGTTACATGTCTCCACAATATGCTATGCAAGGACGATATCCTGTGAAGTCGGATGTGTTTAGCTTCGGAGTCTTGGTTCTAGAGATCACAAGTGGACAAAAGAACCGTCGTTCCAATCAATCAGATCATGCCGAGGACCTCTTGAGTTATGTGAGAATGGAAACAATATCATAAGTATGTGTTGTTTTATTGGTGCAGGGGGCCATGAACAAAGAAAACAAAAACAAATTTTCATGAATTTACTGCAAGCTTGAATCAATGGAGGAGTGTATTAGTGTATAAGATTATTTTTAATATTCTTGATCACATGTAAGCACGTGCACCGTAGTTAAGGTATTATACACTGTAAATATAAATAGCCTCTTTTACTTTTCTGATGAAATAATATTAAGTTTTTCACCAAGCACTCTCTATACCAAGCACTCTCTTTCTCTCATCATGGTATCAGACGAAAAGAAACCCTAACACTACATTTTCTCAGTGCTGTTCATCATGACTACTGATTCTGGTGATTCTTCTACCACTTCTCATAGTCCATCCAAGGATTATTCCAATCCTTTCTATCTTCAGCACGGTGATCATCTAGTTGCGATTCTCGTCTCTCAACCTCTTAATGGAGACAATTACTTAACATGGAACTGATCCATGTCCATGGCTCTTATTTCCAAAAATAAGCTCTGCTTCATGAATGGTGCTCTGCCCCCACCTCCACTCTCTAATGTGATGCACAATGCATGGATTAAATGTAACACAGTCGTTCTCTCATGGCTGATTAATGCCATGTCGAAGGAGATTGTTGCCTTTGTTCTATACATTGACTTTGCCGAGGAGATGTGGAATGATATGAAGGAAAGGTTTACTTAAAGCAACCGACCCCATATTTTTCAGATCCGAAAAATTATTGCATCTCTGACTCAAGAAACTGCTTCTGTAAGTTCTTATTTTACCCATTTGAAAGGTTATTGGGAAGAAATGGTTCATTTCCGTCCCATGCCTCCATGTACTTGTGAAGCTATAAAGCAAATTGTTGATTTCCAGCAAGAAGACTATGTCAAGCAGTTCTTGATGGGTCTCAATGAGTCGTATGCACACCTACGGAGTCAGATTTTATTGTCTGATTTGTTTCCCCCAATTAATAAAGTTTTTCTCTTGTTCTTCAAAAGGAAAAATAGAGAGAAATTGTTACGTAATCTTTACCTTCTAATGAATCTGTTGATATGCTTTCTAATCGTGATTCTACTCATGATTCTAGCCGTGATTCTACTTGTGGATCTGTTGGATCTCATGGATCTCGAGATGGCAAGTCCTTTGTTCCTCAGAAGGATCGGCCCTATAGTACACATTGTGGTTTATCAGGACATACTGTTGATAAATGCTACAAGATTCATGGGTATCCACTAGGATACAAACCAAAATCACCCTATGCTAACTAGGCCACTACTAGCCTATCTATTTCTAATTTAGTTTTAACTCCAAATTTTCCATTCCCTCAAGAGCAATGTAAACAGCTTATTACATTCCTTCAAACTCAAACGAATGTTTCACTTGTGAATCAGGCCGGTATAGTTTCTGCACCATCTAATTCCTCTGTACCTTCTACTTCTTTAGTTCCTCCATTTTCAGGTATCTCTATTACTCTTTCTTCCATTGGTTCTGAACACAATAGAGATGTCTTCCACAATCAATATAGTCTTCCATATATTTCTTCCATATAGTCTTCTATCAATATTTCTATCAAATTACCTAATGGTTCATATTCTCAAGTCACACATATGGGCACAGTTAGACTCTCTGACTCATTTGTTCTAACTAATGTCTTATATGTTCCAGATTTTACCTTTCATTTTAGTCATTAAGCTAGTTTCAAAATTATCATGTTTTCTCTTACTCTTACATAATATTTGTTATATTCAGGACCTATCCAATTGGAGGATGATTGGAGTAGCTAAGAGATCACAATGATTATACCATTTACTGCAAGTACCAAGCACCGATTCTATTTCTTGTAAATTTGTTTCCATTGATTCATTTCCTTGTTGTAATCTTGCTACAAACAATTACAATCTTTGGTATAATATTCTTGGACATATATCTGCTTCTAGAATAAATGATATAGCTTCTGATTTGTCAAATTTTACATATCATCATAATACTCATTGTGACATTTGTCCTCTTGCCAAACAAAAACGGCTTCCTTTTCCCTTAAGCACATCTACTTCTAAATCTATGTTTGAAATCATTCACTGTGATGTATGAGATCCTTTTTCTATACCCTCTTATAATGGTTTCAAATATTTTTTTAATAATAGTTGATGACTTTAGTAGGTGTACTTGGATATACTTACTAAAACCAAATCTGAAACTCGCTCTTACATACAATCTGTATTTTCTTTTGTTGAGACTCAATTGGGGGAACAAAGGGATGGGTTGGACAGGGCCCGGAATCGAGCGATAGCTAGTCTTGGCCGTCTAATACCATGACAGAAAAAGATATTGCTCAATACTCGATTGCTTTTCATTGATGATTCCATCAGGTATTTAGACAAGCAAAGGGAACAAAAGTTGGTTACAACTACAGCAGAGAACAATAGAAAAGTAAAATACAATTGTCTACAATTTATTCTAGAAGATTATTCTCATGTACATTTGCCTCAGCACTATCATCTATTGTAATACGTTCCTCATTGTGGTACTCTGGTGGACGGTAGATACAACGTACTGTTGTCAGCCGACCTAAGTTGACTGCCGTTGGATGAAGCAAAATTGGGAAGAAATATTTAAAGAAGATCTTAGTCAAGGTAAGGGACACGCGTCCATGCATGTGGATCTCATCACACTAATAATTATTATTCTTGCATAAAACCGTGTGAAATATTTACGCGATAACACGCGTGTTAAGCCTCTTTTTAAAGTTTTTATATAAAATAAAATAAATAATTTAATTTTTTTAAATTTTAAAATAAAAATAATATTAAAATATATATTTTAATAATATTTTAGTCAACTAATTTTAACTTTAATTTCAACTCAATTTATCTCATCTCATGATCTTATATTAAAAACAAATAAGTCTTTCTCTTCAATTTGATAGTTTATATGATCTATTTTTTTAATTTAATAATTAGGAAAATAAATTAGTATATTAATATTTTTTTAAAATATTTAAAGATATTTAAAAACTATTTTAAAAAAAATATAATTTATACTAAAAAGTACACAAACTTGATTGGCTAATAGCAGTACTACCCTGTGCATATATATGATTAACAATTCGACGAAAGTCAAATATTTAATAACTTAATTGTAATTAGATTAATTTTTCAAGTAGGGACTCTTCCAATAATTTCCACCTTCATTATAAAGTCCTTTTATTCCCTTTCTTTATCCTTGTATTTTTCCATAAATATTATGTATTTTTACTCAATTACGTTATTTACTCAAAAAGGTTAAACCTTGATCCACATGACAATGGAAAATAATTCTTATGCAATTGCCAAAACCCAACCCCAACTAGCAACTACTTCATCTGCACATGATGATGATTTCCATGGAAGTTCATCGATCAATGGAATATGTGTAAAGTTATTCAACGAATTATGCAGGTACTGAAAGTTCCTTTTCTTTCTCTCTTCCTATGTATTATTTTTTGGCATCATGCTGAAAGCCTCATTTCTATTCGAGAACACCAGCTTTATGTTGCGGATGGAGACAAAGGAAAAAAAAAAAAAGAAGAAGAGAAAATAGGTGAGTCGTCCACTGTTTCATTCTTTGGCATATTAGGCGCCACTTGCAGACACGCACAGTGTCTGCAGCAAGTGACGCTTCAGATTCTTGCGTAAATCACTGCACCGAAAAAAATTGTAGGCTGCTTTCTCCTATAAATAGGAGAGAGCTCAGTTGAGGTGTGTGTAGACAAGTGTAGAGAGAAAATGGTAGTCTGTGCTGCGTGTAGTGCTGTGCAAAGAAGTAAGTGAGAGTGGATGAGCAGAGAGAGTTTACAGAGAGAGATTTTGTACAAATTATTTCATAGTGAAGTTACAGCAGCTGTGGACGTAGGCAATTGCCGAACCACGTTAAATTTCGTCTCTCCTTTATTTAGAATCATCTCTGTCTCCGACCAGTTCCTAACAACTGGTATCAGAGCTCTGGTTCGAGCTGCCTGAAAATTCAAGTTGATCTAAATCAATTTTTGACAACTCCAGGGTGTTCCTCGCGTCGAAACGAATCCGTTGCTGCAAACAGAATCGAAAATGGAGAATGGAGGAGACCACACGCACCCCGAGAAGATCGGCGCGTGCATCTACTGAAACTCATGCGCCCCCACGCGCACCCGAGGTTTAAGACGACTGAACCTCACTCGCCCACGTGCTCCCACGCGCCCTAGAGGTGTTCCGCGCGTTTCTTTCACGCGCCTGAGCCGAGCCGACGTCATTCTGCCACTTGTTGCACTCTGGTTGTCTGAAACTGTTTTGGCCTGTTTAAACTCAATTTTGATCCAATTTTGACGATTCCGGACTCATTTCCAGCTAATTCAAGTGTTTCAGACGCAAAGGTGATTTTTGTTTGTTCAAATTTGAACTCATTTGTAAAGTTATGGCTGGAGAAGAAGCTAAAGGTGTTGGTATCGAGAAATTTGACGGTACAGACTTTGCCTACTGGAGAATGCAGATAGAGGATTATCTCTATGGGAAGAAACTACATCTTCCACTCCTAGGAAGAAAGCAGATGACATGAGCAATGAAGATTAGAGTTTTCTTGATAGACAAGTGTTGGGAGTCATTTGACTAACACTGTCAAGATCAGTTGCACACAATGTGGGAAAGAAAAAGACCACAGCAGATTTGATGAAGGCTCTATCAGACATGTATGAGCAGCCATCAGCCAATAACAAAGTGCATTTAATGTACAAGCTATTCTACTTGAGAATGGCAGAAGGAACTCTAGTTATTCAGCATCTGAATGAGTTCAACACCATCACCAATCAATTAGCTTCAGTGGGGATTGAATTTGATGATGAAGTACGTGCACTGATTGCTCTGGCTCAGTTTCCAAAAAGCTGGGAGGCCATGAGAACAACTGTTAGCAATTCTTATGGCAAAAAAAAGATGAAGTATCAAGATATACGGGACCATATTCCTAGCGAGGAAGTTCGCAGAAGAGATACAGGAGAAGCATCAACTTCCAATTCTACCTTAAACCTCGAGACGAGAGGTAGAGGAGCTAGTAGAAGTTCAAATCGGGGTAGGTCAAAGTCCCGAAGAGGAAGAAGTAAATCTAGGTCCGGAAAATAAGTACAGTGCTGGAATTGTGGCAAGATTGGCCACTTTAGAAATAATTGCAAGGAAGCAAAGAAGAAGAATGAGCATGACTCTGCTAATGCCACAACAGAAGATCTCCAAAATGCCTTACTCCTTTCAGTCGACAACCAAATTGAATCTTGGGTGTTAGATTCAGGAGCCTCATTCCACACTACAGCATACCGAGAAATCATGCAGAATTATATCACTGGTGATTTCGTGAAAGTGTACTTAGCAGATGGTGAAGCGTTGGAAATAGAAGGTATGGGAGATGTACGAATCAATCTGCCCAATGAAAGTGCATGGTTGCTACAGAAGGTGCGACATGTTCCCAAGCTCATGAGGAACCTGATTTCTGTAGGACAACTTGATGCTGATGGGCATTCGGTACTATTTACCAGTGGCACGTGGAAGATAACAAAAGGAGCTATGGTAGTAGCTCGAGGCACAAAAACAGGTACTCTATACATGACTTCAAGCATTAGAGATACTGTTGCAATTGATGATGCAAATGCTAACCTATGGCATCAAAGGCTTGGTCACATGAGTGAGAAAGGAATGAAAGTACTATTATCCAAGGGGAAGTTACCAAAGTTGGAATCAACTGATTTCGACATGTGTGAAGGTTGCATTTTTGGAAAGCAGAAAGAGGTTAGTTTCTTGAAAAATGGCAGAACTCCAAAATCTACAAAGTTGGAGTTGGTGCACACAAATTTGTGGGGGCCATCCCTAGTCGCTTCTCTTGGAGGATCGCGGTACTATGTTTCCTTTATTGATGACTTAAGCAGGAAAGTATGGGTTTATTTTTTGAAAAATAAATCTGACACATTTGACACTTTCAAGAAGTGGAGAGCCATGGTTGAAAATGAAACAAGCTTGAAGTTGAAATGTCTGAGGTCAGACAATGGCGGAGTGTACATCGACGGAGGATTCAAAGAATTCTATGCTGCAAATGGGATTAGATTTCAGAAGACTATTCCCAGGACACCGCAGCAGAATGGCGTAGCTAAACGCATGAACAGAACTCTCAACGAACGTGCCAGAAGCATGAGACTGAATTCAGGATTGCCTGAATGTTTTTGGGCTGATGCAGTTAACACTGCAGCCTATTTGATTAACCAGAGACCTTCAGTTCCCTTAAAGTTCGATCTACCAGAGGAAGTCTGGAGTGGAAAAAAGGTAAATCTTTCCCATTTGAAAGTTTTTGGATGTGTATCATATGTTCACATAGATTCTACTGATCGTAACAAATTAGAAGCCAAATCTAGAAAATGTTTTTTCATCGGTTATGGTGATGAAGAATTTGGCTATCGATTTTGGGATGGCAAAAATCGCAAAATCATCAGAAGTAGAAATGTAATTTTCAATGAGCAGATTCTGTACAAAGCTAGGTCACAAGCTGAACCTGAGGAGCAGCCAAAGAAACCTGAGGTTGTTGACTTTGATGTTACTCGAGTCGACACTGATCAGAACGAGGATCAAGAGAATGATGATACACAGATCGAACAACGTACACCACTCACTGTTATTCGAAGATCTTCAAGGACGATCAGGCCACCATAGCGGTTCTCACCATCTCTACACTACATCCTGCTAACAAATAGTGGTGAACCGGAAAGTTATGATGAATTTCTACAAATTGAAGATTCGATCAAGTGGGAGAAAGCCATGCGAGATGAGATGGAGTCACTAATGTCAAATCAGACATGGGAGCTAACTAAGCTTCCAAAATGCAAGAAGGCTTTGCACAACAAATGGGTGTACAGAATTAAGGAAAAGCACAATGGTAGCAAGCGCTACAAAGCCAGAATGGTCATGAAGGGGTTTCAACAAAAGGAAGGTGTCGATTACACAGACATTTTCTCCCCAGTCGTAAAATTGACCACGATCAGGCTAGTGTTGGCAATTGTGGCTACAGAGGATCTACATCTTAAGCAGTTAGATGTGAAGACTGCATTCCTTCATGGTGATTTGGAGGAAGACATATATATGCACCAGCCACAAGGATTCTCAGTGAAGGGAAAAGAGAATCTAGTTTGCAAATTGAAGAAGAGCTTGTATGGCCTAAAACAAGCCCCACGACAATGGTACCGAAAGTTTGACAACTTCATATGCAGTAATGGATTTACAAGACTACAGACTGACCATTGTTGCTATATGAAGAATTTTGACAACTCTTATATTATCCTACTGTTGTATGTGGATGATATGCTCGTTGCAGGGTCAAGCATCGAGGAGATCAATAAACTGAAGAAGCAGTTGTCAAAGCAGTTTGAGATGAAGGATTTGGGTGCTACAAAACAAATCCTTGGTATGAGAATTATTAGAGACAGGACTAATGATACTCTTAAGCTCTCGCAGGAGGAGTATGTGAAGAAGGTGCTCAGAAGGTTTAACATGGACAAGGCGAAACCAGTGAACACACCCTTAGCTAGTCACTTTCGACTAACTAAGGATCAGTCGCCAAAGATGGAGAAAGAGCAAGAATGCATGAACGGAATACCCTATGCATCTGCTATTGGTAGTCTTATGTATGCCATGGTCTGTACAAGGCCAGATATTGCACAAGTAGTGGGAGCTGTGAGTAGATACATGAGTAATCCAAGAAAGCAACATTGGGAAGCAGTCAAGTGGATTTTGAGATATCTACAAGGCTCTTCAGATACATCACTATGCTTTACGAAAGCATGTTTAAAACTACAGGGATATGTAGATGCTGATTTAGCAGGTGACGTTGACAGCAGAAAAAGTACTACTGGATTTGTGTATACGTTGGGTGGTACAGCTGTATCGTGGGCTTCTAAGTTACAGAAGATTGTTGCTCTCTCAACTATAGAAGCGGAATACGTTGCTATAACTGAAGCGGGGAAGGAAATGGTTTGGTTGCAGTCATTCTTAGAAGAATTGGGAAAGAAGAATGAAAAAGGTATTTTGCACAGTGATAGTCAGAGTGCTATTTTTCTTGCAAAGAATCTAGCCTTTCATTCCAGAACGAAACACATACTTGAGAAGATTCGAGGAGTAGAGAACCCAGCAGACATGTTCACAAAAGTAGTTACTGCTGACAAACTGAAGCTGTGTGCAGTTTCAGTTGGCCTTCATACTTAAAGGCATGACTTGAAGTTGCTGTGATGGTTGCTATGAAGATATGTAGACTCATTTGTCTCCAAGTGGGAGATTGTTGCGGATGGAGACAAAAGAAATAAAAAAAAAGGAGAGAAAATAGGTGAGTTGTCCACCGTTTCATTCTTTGGCATATTAGGCGCCACTTGCAGACACGCACAGTGTCTGCAGCAAGTGACGCCTCAGATTCTTGTGTAAATCACTGCACCGAAAAAAATTGTAGGCTGCTTTCTCCTATAAATAGGAGAGAGCTCAATTGAGGTGTGTGTAGACAAGTGTAGAGAGAAAATAGGTAGTGTGTGCTGCATGTGGTGCTGTGCAAAGAAGTAAGGGAGAGTGGATGAGCAAAGAGAGTTTACAGAGAGAGATTTTGTAAAAATTATTTCATAGTGAAGTTACAGCAGCTGTGGACATAGGCAATTGCCGAACCACGTTAAATTTCATCTCTCCTTTATTTAGAATCATCTCTGTCTCCGACCAGTTCCTAACACTTTATTTTGAAATAAAAACTACCATTGACGTTTATCCTACACATATACAATATCATTAATGTAGGAATTAATTCCTCCACATGATACGCAAACTTTTGCACCCATTTCCTATTTGCAGAAATTATGAAAACTTTTTCAGTTACAAACATGTCTCTTTTTTTTTTCTTTTTTACTTTTTTTTTTTTTTTTTTAGTTAGTTTACAAATTACATGAGATCGATTGCACGGAAAAAGGAAATCTTGCCGGTGTTCAACGAGGAGAAAGACTGGAAACGGTAAGCCCATTTACAGAAGGATTTGTGATGGGAAAAGGATCTTGAATCTGCTGAACGATTCTACCCATAGCAAGTGCAGGCTGTTTTGGTTTAGGAAGTGGTAATATTCATTCGTCTCCCAACAGAACCACGACAGATGACATTGTGGGTCTATCTGCTGGATCCTCTTGTACACACAATAGCCCGATATGCATGCATTTCTTAATTTGTTGTATAGTCAAGCAGGACTCCATCAACACAGGCTCCACAAACTTCATTTCTTTCCCTTCATTCCAAAGTCTCCATGCCTGTCATCCATATACATAGACTCAAATTTGTTTAATCATTTCGTTATGAACTCAGTACTTTAATTTTCATATCCTCCCCGATATGAGATCAACTTGCCCGTTAATGAGTGTGAGATTGTACGTACGTAGGTGCAAGAGCAAGGGTCCACTAGGTACCCAAATAAAATAATATATAAGAATACAAACATATATATATCTAAGCCATATATATTATGTCCTGACAGATCTGGTATTTACAAACATGGAGGCATATATCACACACAATTTGTTACAAGACTCGTTACATATGTATATATAAAAACTAAAACGTCAGTATATTTTTTTATTTTAATGTGTCTAGTATGTTGATAATTATATATATTTGCAAATAATTTTTTTTTAAAAAGTATTTGATATAAAAGAATAAATAATGGAAAGAAACATACGTATGCAAGGAGTGTCTGGCCATGCTCGGTCAAGTAGAAGCTGCTATTTTTCTTGCCACTAATAATCTCAAGCAAGATGACGCAAAAGCTGAAAACATCAGATTTTACAGAAAATAGTCCCTCCATTGCATACTCAGGAGCCATGTATCCGCTGTTTTGAGCATATATATAGCAATACAATGTACATAACTTTATTCTCAATTGAACACTAAAAATTAAGGAAAATAAAAGAAAAGTATACTCACTATGTTCCGACGACTCTCCTAGTGTTTGTAGTGTTCTGGTTCTCACCGAAGATCCTTGCCATGCCAAAATCTGATATTTTGGCGACCATTTCATGGTCCAGTAATACATTACTTGGCTTTAGATCCCTGTGAATTATTTTAAGTCGAGAGTCCTCGTGAAAATAAAGGAGTCCTTTCGCAATACCAACAATAATGTTACCGTATGTCTTCCAGTCAAGCTGACTGCGTTTCTCCGGATCTGGAATTCAGTAGTACTAGAACAATGTCAATGCATGGAAACATGTTTATTTTAGAGATACAAGGAACATGCCGATCGAGTACCATAACACACCTATATAAATCTAAGTCCCAGAAAATACTAATAAAGTATAGTTCTTTAAGCAATATATATCATGAGAAAACTACCTCTCTTTCTTTTTCTTTTTCTTTTTTTGAAGAAAATACTAACAACGTCATCTCATCAAATGCTAATAAAGTCATCTCATTAGTTACACCTAAATACCTTTTCACAAAGAGACTATACGAAATTTGAATATTTAAAGTTTATACAAATCAATGCTCATTTTCTATCAGTTTGGTTGTACAAAACACAGCAAAATTACAATTCTTTATTTATTTCTTTGGGTGTATAATAAAAATAACTAATTATGATGGATTATATACGAAGAGTATGATTATTTACTATTAAAACAAACTCATTTTAATAGAAAATAATCATTTTTATTAAAAAATAACTTACCACAACTTATAAGTTATACCATTATATATATATATATATGCAATACTGCTACGTACAACAAAAGTGCGTAACCATTGCGCACCCACTGCTGAGGTGGCGTTGTTAGATATTTAGTGTATTAAAAAAAAAAAAAAAGAAGTAGAAAAAGGAAATGGGGGGAAACGTAGATGAAAACCATTGTTCAGCTCTGTTTCTTCTCGTCGACGCAGAACCAGAACCAGCCCCAAATCTCCCCCAAATCTCTTCCTCTATTTTTTGGTCAGTTTCTTCATCTCGTTCTCATCGACGCAGAACCAGAACCAGCCCCAAATCTCCCCTAAATCTCTTCCTCTATTTTTTGGTCAGTTTCTTCATTTCGTTGTCGTCGACGCAGAACCAGGCGACGGTATAGTCTGCACGCAACGGTCTCAGGTATCCAGCAATCCACATTATGTCTTGCCGCTGCAGTTTTTTTTTCCTCCTTTTCAGCTCACTTCCATTTTTTGGTCAGTTTCTTCATTTCGTTGGAGTCGACGCAGAACCAGGCGACGGTATACTTTGCACGCAACAGTCTCAGGTATCCAGCAATCCACATTATGTCTTGCCGCTGCAATTTTTTTTTCCTCCTTTTCAGCTCACTTCGATTTTTTGGTCAGTTTCTTCATTTCGTTCTCGTCGACGTAGAACCAGGCGACGGTATACTCTGCATGCAACAGTCTCAGGTATCCAGCAATCCACATTATGTCTTGCCGCTGCAGTTTTTTTTTTTTTCCTCCTTTTCAACTCACTTCGATGTCTTCTTCTCCACTCTCAGTCGCTACAATTTTTGAAGACACACCACCATCAACCATTCACTGTTGCTGGAACGATTTTGCCACCTGAACCAATAGTCTAAAAATGGTTTGTTTTTCTGTCTTTAATTTAGAAATGCAGCGTCGTGTTCCACCTAGAAACAAAACTCTTGTCTTGCCGTGTCGTCTTTTATTTAGAAGCGTTTTTTCTGTATTTTATTTAGAAATTCTTGAGCATTGCTTGTTCAGTTCAGTAATTTAAAAAACTTTTAGTTCAGTTGTTGAGCATTTCAGTTCAGTTCATTGGAAGTGAAAACTTTTATCAACCGAAAAAAAAAAATTTAGAAAATCTTGAGCATTGCTTGTTCAGTTCAGTAATTTAAAACACTTTTAGAAATTCTTGAGAATTTCAATTCAGTTCATTGGAAGTGAAAACTTTTATCAACTGAAAAAAAAACTTTTAAAATTATTGAGCATTGCTTGTTTAGTTTAGTAATTTAAAAATCTTTTAAAAATTCTTGAGCATTTCAGTTCAGTTCATTGGAAGTGAAAACTTTTATCAACTGAAAAAAAAAAATTAGAAAATCTTGAGCATTGCTTGTTCAGTTCAGTTCAGTAATTTAAAAAACTTTTAGTTCAGTTCTTGAGCATTTTAGTTCAGTTCATTGGAAGTGAAAAATTTTATCAACTGAAAAAAAAAAAAAACTTTTAGAAAATGTTGAGCATTGCCTTGTTCAGTTCAGTAATTTAAAACACTTTTAGAAATTCTTGACAATTTCAGTTTAGTTCATTGGAAGTGAAAACTTTTATCAACTGAAAAAAAAAACTTTTAGAAATTCTCGAGCATTGCTTGTTCAGTTTAGTAATTTAAAAAACTTTTAGAAATTCTTGAGCATTTCAGTTCAGTTCATTGGAAGTGAAAACTTTTATCAACTGAAAAAAAAAAATTTGAAAATCTTGAGCATTGCTTGTTCAGTTCAGTTCAGTAATTTAAAAAACTTTTAGTTCAGTTCTTGAGCATTTTAGTTCAGTTCATTGGAAGTGAAAAATTTTATCAACTGAAAAAAAAAAAAAACTTTTAGAAAATGTTGAGCATTGCCTTGTTCAGTTCAGTAATTTAAAACACTTTTAGAAATTCTTGACAATTTCAGTTTAGTTCATTGGAAGTGAAAACTTTTATCAACTGAAAAAAAAAACTTTTAGAAATTCTCGAGCATTGCTTGTTCAGTTTAGTAATTTAAAAAACTTTTAGAAATTCTTGAGCATTTCAGTTCAGTTCATTGGAAGTGAAAACTTTTATCAACTGAAAAAAAAAAAACTTTTAGAAATTCTTGAGCATTGCTTGTTCAGTTCAGTAATTTAAAAAACTTTTAGGAATTCTTGAGCATTTCAATTCAATTCATTGGAAGTGAAAACTTTTATCAACTGAAAAAAAAAGAACTGAAATGCATGTTCTTAATTTATTAAAGTCGTTTTCTTTCTTGATGTTATATATCATTTGAGTAATTTCATTTAATTGGGAGGCTTTTTTTTTTTTTTTTTGGTTCTCTTAAAAGTTCTGATTTGTTCTAAAATATTAGTAAATACCATGTAGATGGAGAAAGGGAAAGGGAAAGAGCATGCATCTCCTATAACGCCTCTTGCCACAAATCCGTCAATTAATCCATCAACCCAGGTATGTGGAGTATTCTCACCTTTTTCAGTTTTTTTGCTCATTATCATGACATGGTTGTTAACATCTTAGGTGATACCAAGACCATTTTATACATATTTGTCAACACCTCCTAGCACAAATGCATCTGTCAATCCAACAACTCAGGTACTTTGAATATTAATTCGACGGACACCATAGTTTCATTAATGTCTATATTTATTACTACATCTTTCGTTAATTTTCATTATTGATCTATATGTTAGGTTATACCAATATCCTTTTATCAAGATTTTTCAAGCTATATGCATGGGGGCCATGCACCAATGCCACATGCTTTGTTACCACCTTTCTTACTTTGTCCTAATGCCAACCCATCTTCATGGACTTATCAGGTGATGAATTAATTCTTTAAGTAGGGTGTGTATTTTTAAAAATGTTTATATCAATTTAAATATTGGTTTCTATTGATGTAAATTGTAGGAAAATCTGCTGTCGGAATTTCAGTCATCAGCTCCCCCCTCGGAGATCGGTATTCCATGTGCAAGCTCCAGCCATGTTGAAGAAATTCAAGAGCCCACACCTGACTCGAGGGAGGTTGACACTTTGTCTACATCCTCTGATGAAGATAACAATGAGGCTGAGATAGAAAATACAGTGCATAATGAGGGGGTCGATATCATTGAGGAGCCGAAGGTGGGGATGGTCTTCAAATCTCAAGACGAGTTAGTTTCTTATTATAAAGGCTATGAGAAACAATGTGGTTTTGGGATAATGACTCAAAGAAGTCATAGGTTTGAGGATGGGAGCCTCAGATATATCACGCTTTGTTGTTCTTGTGGAGGGAAGGCACGGAACCGGACGACAAATGTTGCGAGGCCATGGCCGACGTCAAAGACTAACTGTAAGGCAAAGATAAATGCTACGTTCATGGATGGAGTGTTCAAGTTGTTGAGTGTTCACAATTCTCACAATCACGGCGTAAGTCCACAAAAGTCAAGATTCTTTCGCTGCAATAGAGAAGTGAGTGAGTCTGTTAAGAGAGTGTTAGATACAAATGATCAAGCTGGCATTAGACTAAACAAGAGTTTTGCAGCACTTGTGCAAGAAGTGGGTGGGTTTGAGAACTTGCCATTCAGTGAGAAAGATTGTCGAAATTATATTGATAAGGCACGCCACCTTCGACTTGGGAAAGGTGGCGCTGAAGCTCTTCGCCAGTATTTTGCTAGGATGCAATACAAAAATGATGGATTCTTTTCAGACATCGAACATGATGATGATGGGAGGTTGAAAAATGTCTTTTGGGCAGATGCACGGAGCAGGGTAGCTTACAAATATTTTGGTGATGTTGTGACATTCGACACCACATACCTGACAAATAGGTATGGAATGCCGTTTGCACCGTTTGTTGGTGTAAACCATCATGGTCAGTCAATCCTTCTGGGGGCAGGATTGATTTCTAACGAGGATACGGAAACATTTGCATGGCTGTTTCAGACTTGGCTAAACTACTGTATGGATGGGGAAGCTCCAAAGGCCATTATCACAGATCAAGATAGAGCTATGAAGAATGTGATTGCTCTTGTCTTTCCCAATACACGACATAGATATTGTTTGTGGCATATTCTAAAAAAGGTACCTGAGAAACTTGGTTCACATCATGCATACAAAAATGAGTTGAAAACTAATTTGCTGAAGTGTGTGTATGACTCTCAAACCATAGAAGAGTTTGAAAATAGTTGGGATGTGTTAATTACTACATACAACTTGCAAGAAAATGCTTGGTTGCATAGTTTATATGCTGAGCGTTCGTTTTGGGTACCGGTATTCTTGAAAGAAATCTTCTAGGCTGGGATGAGTACAACCCAACGAAATGAGAGCATGAATGCTTTTTTCGATGGCTACGTACATTCAAGGACAAACTTAAAAGAGTTTGTCGATCAATTTGATAATGCATTGCGAAAGAAGATTGAAAATGAAAATGGGGCGGACTTCCATTCATTCAACGTCACAATTCCCGTCGTCTCGATCTCTCCACTTGAAAAGATATATCAGAACATATACACCAATGCTAAATTTAGAGAAGTTCAAAAAGAGATAATAGGGATGCTTGGTGTTCTTCCAACTCTACATCGAAAAGATGGTGTAATCGCAACTTACCATGTAGAAGATGAAGTTGTTGTTGATGATTTCATCAAAGAGGTGACCCAAACGGTGTACTTCAATGAGACTGAATGTGATGTGAAGTGTTCATGCGCACTGTTCGAAATGAGAGAGATATTGTGTAGACATGTATTGGCTATTATGAGAGTTAACAAAGTGAAAAAGGTACCACAAAAATACATATTAGATCGATGGAGAAAGGACAAGAAAAGGACATACACTCTTATTCGAAGTTCTTATGACTCAATTGATGCGAGGCCAGAAGTGAGTAGATATTCACGTATCGTGAAGGTATGCTACAAGGTTGCCACAAATGCCGCGTCATCTGATGAGAATGCTGAGGATATGATACATAAGTTACGTGCAATGAACATCGGCTACCTCTCTAACAAATCGCCCCTTCATACTTGTTCCAACGCAGTAGTGACAAATGTCAATACCACTATCGAGGGGAGTTCAAAAAGAGTATTGAGTCCTCTTCCAGTAAGAGGGAAAGGCAGGCCGCCATTTCTCAGGAAGAAGTCAATTATTGAGAGGGTTAGACCGACGACGAAGAAGGCTACTCAACAGGGAAAACGTAAACAGGTCAACTTAATGTTCCATATAGATAATTTTAGCTTTATCTATATTGTGTAATTGTTTATTACACTTAACTTGTTTTTAATGATTTATAGCCGCATGGAAGAGCCACGTCCAGAAATTTATTTGGAGATACAGATTTTGGGACTCAAGAGAGTGTTCACATACAGGTATCATATGTTTTTAAAGATTTATAGTCGCCTTCTTTAAATTAATTTACTTTTTTTTTTTTATCTATTGTTAGCAGCCACAAAATACTACAGAGGTGTTGGAATTTAGTGAAAATCAAGGAGGTTTTGCAGGGAGTGAGACAAGAGAAAGTGTAATTTTTTTAACTTGTTCACTCACGTCCAGAAATTATAGAGTTACATGTTCTTGAGTTTTAAAGTGTTATATTAATGGTTCACAGGTATTTCTTGGAGAAGAGGGGTACTAAGTGTTGGTACGTACATGCAAGTTGAACCCAAAAGAAGCAAGTGTTTAAGGCTAATTAATGGAGATGACCTCCAGTAGCAGGAGGAGCTATTCACTTTTAAAAATGCATGAATAGCCGAGATGGCCAACGGGGATGTGTTGGTTTGACAATTTGGATGTATTATAAATGGCTATATTAGGTTGTATTATAAACTTTATATATTAGGTATGCCAACGCTCCAATGACTGAACCAAAGCAGGAGGAGTACTTCACTTTTTGTCACTGCATGAATAGCCGAGATGGCCAACTAGCAAGTGTTGGTTTACATTCATGGATGTATTATAAATGGCTATATTAGGTTGTATTATTTGTATTATATATTAGGTATGCCAACGTGACAATGAATGAACCAAAGCAAATGACTGCTGCTGTTGGATTTTTGTACAGGTCTTCAAAGTCAGAAAGCATATATAAAGGAGGATTATTGTGTAGTGGTTTTTTAACTTTTGTGCAATGGTGATAATTATTCTCAAGAAAGTAGATGCCTTTACATGCATATTACTTCAGTGTTCGGCTTTGCTGTACATGCAATTCCCTGTACAAGATAAGTCAGACCTCAACGTAATTAAGGTATCATAACTGTTTCTCATAGCCAAAATAAGTCAGATCTCAAGATAATTAATTTTCATTGAATGAAAAAAAAAGGCTCAGAGTTACAAACTTCTTTACATGCATATTACTTCAGTGTTCGGCTTTGCTGTACATGCAATTCCCTATACATGCATGATTAGATGAATACTAATGCTCGTGAGGCTTGGTCCAAGATAAGTCAGACCTCAACCTAATTAAGGTATCATAACTGTTTCTCATAGCCAAAATAAGTCAGATCTCAACCTAATTAATTTTCATTGAATGCAAAAAAAAAAAAAAAGGCTCAGAGTTACAAACTTTGGACATACATAGAGTACGATTGCTACATGCTCAGTGTTACAACATACTAAGGTCATGTTGATGACTACATACACATGGATCTAACTACATCAACCATATATCAAGCAGCCTTGATCAGTGAGTACAATAAAATTAAAATACAAATCACATAATAGATACGAAGAATGATGCGTTCATGTCGAAGGTCTGATTGTTGCATTTGAATATCCAATCGATCATTGTAAACTCTCAACTCCCTCTTCACAATCTCTTCCTCTCTTCTTCGAAGCTCTTGCTCATTTCTTATCCTAACAAGTTCTAACTTCATACGTTCTATTTCTATTTCCTCACTGATATCTGCCCATTTGAAATAATTGCAATGTGGTAATCCTTGAAAGAAACCAAAAAATTAAATATAAAAGTAAACAAATCACATGTATGCAAAATAAACAAACTTTCCAAAAAACTTTATACCTGTTTATTATACTTTGGACACCCAAAAAATGATCGTCCCGGATTTGTGGGCGTATTTGAAGTTCTAAGTAAAGCAGGTTGGCCGCAGGTGCATATTGGAGTGTTTGCCAAAGTACGATTAACATGAGAAGACGAAACTGATGACGTTGACATCCTATCAGCTAAAGATGCCAGTATCACTAGCAAGAAAAAATAAAATCAATCAGTTCAAGAAAAAAAAAACAAATCAGTTCAAGGAAAAAAAAACAAATCAGTTCAAGAAAAAAGAAAAACAAATCAATTCAAGAAAAAATAAAACATATATGTTCAAGAAAAAATAAAACAAATCAAATCAGTTCAAGAAAAAATAAAACAAATCAGTTCAAGAAAAAATATAACAAATCCTTTGTCCCAAGTAGAATTGCTAAACCTTGCATATTGACATTATATCAATTATCCAAATGCAACCCGCAGTTTTCGAATAACCAATAGCACATTTGATAAAAAAATAAACAAATAGCAAAAACAAGAACATGTTTTTGCTATTTGTATTGGAAATGGTATTGGAAAAAATAAGCAAGAACATAAAAAAAGCTATTTCATCTCTGCATTTGATGGCACAGCTGAGATAATCTAAGAGCATTTACTAGTTCGTGACCTAAGGACAGGATCAAAAAGTGGTCCGTACACCATATGTATGTAGTTGAAATCATAACTTAAATGCCAAGAATAGCTTTAAGATCAGTTGCTAAAAAAGCACCAGGCATATATGCATCCTGGACTCAAGCAGGGTTCTTAAAACCACTTAGTTAATATAAATTTTAATATTTTATATATGGTTAATGAATAATTAGTCCATGAATAAAATAGAAAATAAACATAACTAAAATGATACGAGATAAAAGGATGGAGACTTTGGTTTCGTTTTCTTGTGACGGACAAGAAAATAAGATTGCCAAGTATCCACTTGGGATCACAGCCTTTTGGAGTTATTCTGATTTTTCTCTTGGATATCAAATGGCTTCATTACATGTGTTTGTGTTAACATATAAATACATTTATATATATATATATATATATATATATNTTTCCTCACTGATATTTGCCCATTTGAAATAATTGCAATGTGGTAATCCCTGAAAGAAACCAAAAAATTAAATATAAAAGTAAACAAATCACATGTATGCAAAATAAACAAACTTTCCAAAAAACTTTATACCTGTTTATTATACTTTGGACACCCAAAAAATGATCGTCCCGGATTTGTGGGCGTATTTGAAGTTCTAAGTAAAGCAGGTTGGCCGCAGGTGCATATTGGAGTGTTTGTCAAAGTACGATTAACACGAGAAGACGAAACTGATGATGTTGACATCCTATCAGCTAAAGATGCCAATATCAGTAGCAAGAAAAAATAAAATCAATCAGTTCAAGAAAAAAAAAACCAGTTCAAGGAAAAAAAAACAAATCAGTTCAAGAAAAAAAAAACAAATCAGTTCAAGAAAACATAAAACAAATCAGTTCAAGAAAAAATAAAACATATATGTTCAAGAAAAAATAAAACAAATCAAATCAGTTCAAGAAAAAATAAAACAAATCAGTTCAAGAAAAAATATAACAAATCCTTTGTCCCAAGTAGAATTGCTAAACCTTGCATATTGACATTATATCAATTATCCAAATGCAACCCGCAGTTTTCGAATAACCAATAGCACATTTGATAAAAAAATAAACAAATAGCAAAAACAAGAACATGTTTTTGCTATTTGTATTGGAAATGGTATTGGAAAAAATAAGCAAGAACATAAAAAAAGCTATTTCATCTCTGCATTTGATGGCACAGCTGAGATAATCTAAGAGCATTTACTAGTTCGTGACCTAAGGACAGGATCAAAAAGTGGTCCGTACACCATATGTATGTAGTTGAAATCATAACTTAAATGCCAAGAATAGCTTTAAGATCAGTTGCTAAAAAAGCACCAGGCATATATGCATCCTGGACTCAAGCAGGGTTCTTAAAACCACTTAGTTAATATAAATTTTAATATTTTATATATGGTTAATGAATAATTAGTCCATGAATAAAATAGAAAATAAACATAACTAAAATGATACGAGATAAAAGGATGGAGACTTTGGTTTCGTTTTCTTGTGACGGACAAGAAAATAAGATTGCCAAGTATCCACTTGGGATCACAGCCTTTTGGAGTTATTCTGATTTTTCTCTTGGATATCAAATGGCTTCATTACATGTGTTTGTGTTAACATATAAATACATTTATATATATATATATATATATATATATATTATATTCTAGATATAAAGCTCAAGAGTTATAGACAGAAGGAAATACAAAGCACCTTTTGATAAATTCAACCATAACATCACGGGTAGACAGTGAACAGACAGATAAGAGAATTTAGGACAAGACAGCGACACTAGGAATTTAGGACACATTTAAAACGAGTGCCAGCACACAGAAGTAAGGCAAATGGACATCCTCGCCATGAACATAGTATTGTATAAATTCCATGGTTTTGAACTCTCCCTTTTCATATATATAGAAGTGTCACGGCTCTTGGAAGCATTAATTGTTGAGGCACGTATATTTGGTGATTTACATGTGGGAAGAGCTTCTGAAGGACCCAAGAGCTTTAGCAGCGGCAGCTCTCAAAATGTATTGGTGATAGAATGTAGCAATTGCAGCACCAATGATTCATAGTATTACCATTGTGGTTGATTCATAGTATTTTTTTTTTTTTTATGGGTAAAAGTTTATTCGTAATTTTTTTTGTTATTGAATTTATAGCCGAGATAGCAAAAGTTTTGAACAAGTTGGTATTCGAGAATGGAAAGGAAATGGAATAAACATCATTATCAATGGTATAAACATCATTATCAATGGAGACAGAGCTAGAGAGAGGCAAAGGAAATGGATCAAAACCTGAGAACGCGCCGTTGAAGGGTGACCACACCGCAGGAGGTGTGACGCGGAGCTCGGCCTGTGCTCAACAGGATGGGGCTTCTGGACGACGAAACGGACGACGAAACTTCACAGGGAATGGACGAAGTTAGGGTTTTCCTAAAAGATTTGGGAGAATGATGCAGAATGGATGAAGGAGAAGGTGAAGGGTGTGGGAAATGATTCAGTTCAGAAATCTAGGGAAAATGCATGAAGGTGAAGGGGAAGAAAAAAGGTGCGGGAGGAGAAGGGGAAGTGGGGAAGGGGAAGGGGAAGGGGAAGGGGAAGGGGCTCACCAGGAAATGAAATCTGGAGGGAAATAAGGGAGGTCTCTGTGTTTTAGGATATATATTATTAAACGCACCGTTTTCTTAAAAGTGATTTTGAAAAAATAGATCCCGCTTAATGTTTCCTTCTGTCTCCCCCAAAACCATTACACACTGTTTCATTAAATATTTTAGTTGACTTGCTAACTGCCATGTTGGATTGGTTACGCCGTGGGTGCGCAGCGTTGGTTACCTCCAGAATTTTCCATATATATGTATGATTAATTTATGCATATAACCTATATATATGTCCAGCCCGTTTCAGAAAAACAAAGCTCACAATCAATACTGGAAGCCCATCCAACGTCATAAATATATATGTATATATATATATATATATATGTTAGGACATGATCAACCTAATTAGGTGAAATGATTATATTTAAGAAAATAATATATCTTCATTTTCAATTAATAATATAGTAAATAATAATATCAAATTCTATCAAAGTATACAGTAAAGATCTCGTTTAACAAAACAAACTAATCTATTCAAACAATTTTTAATTTCTTATTATCATTCTTACTAAATTTAGTTGTAGTAGAATAATATATAGTTAATAATATAACTTAAATAAAACTATTATTTATGCAAATACAAATAATGAGACTTAGGACAAGGCCTACAAAGGAATAAAACTAACTTAAAACAAGTCCTATAAAAATAAAGCACACGTGAGTCCGATTCTAACATAAAATAACTTATTAATTTTGTAAAAACTTAAGCTCATCAAAGAAATCAAACCCATGTAAACCATTAGCCTAAAAACAATTCAGCCATGTCTTAAACACTAAGGCGTAAATATATATATGTAATATATAATAGCAAAATAATCCTTCGTTAAATTCTACAAGGAACTATACTTCAAATCATTAAGGGTCTTAAGGACTTTTTGGAAAAACAAAACTTAACGTAGGGGTGTTCATCTGGGTTCCAACCCGGAAATCCGGGTATACCCAAACCGGAATCCGGATTTCAAATCCGGGCCGGAACCCGGACCGGGTTTACCCGGATCAGAAATGGGCCGGAACCCGGATTCCGGGTTCCGGATTGAACCCGGGTCCCTTTTTTTTTTTTTTTACAAAAACCTATATTTACCTGTATTATTAAATTTCTTTTAAAAGTATTTTATATTTATCTTAAAGCCTATATTCTATTACAAATTTTTCAAGAAAAAATGGTTAAAAAGCATATTCTTTTATATATAAAACTAATCATTATTTTTAACTAAATGCATCTGAAAAAAAAAATTTTAATTTTGATCATGTAAATGCATGAAAAAAATAAAAATACAATCACTACATATTATATTATTTGTTATTTATACATTACATTACAAAACACAATTACAATATATGAAATTACATATAAAAAATGGATTACATTTAGTCACCAATATATATTACATAATATGTCTGCTTCATGCAATCAATGCATTCTTCCAGCCATTGTTGGTCCAAGCTTATCTGCAAGATGTATTCAATAATGTTCTTGGGCTGCTATATCATAGTTTCTTGTAAAAGATGCAATTATAAGAAGCAAAAAATAGATTAAAATAAAGTGCACCTTTATAACCAACTAGTAATTGGGCATTAAAATAAACTTGGACTATGAAATCATATTACCCAAAACAAACAAAACATGAAGATGAAGATGAAAATGAAAATTTTATTATGTTTTTCATGATATTGACACTTTTTCCCAAGCAAATGATGAACATCACCTTCTGATATACACATAAATGCCCACTTCTCTAATCCTAATTACAAGCTATAAGTTCAATCAAATACCTGTCTCTTTGATGCCCTATCATGTATAAGGTAATAATTTGTGGAGCTAAAGGCTTCGATTACAGACCACATCCATCAACCCATTAATTCAACAAACCATGGCATATTAAAACTTCTTTTGAAAAAGTACATACTTGTATTAGTAGATAAATTTCAATCTATGACTTGAATAAAACACATCATAGTTTCAATACATAGCTCCTTTCTGCAGGCAAGCTTCAATCATGCGCATAGTTTGAGATGGAATTATGACTATAAAACTGTCATCACTATGCATGTAAGATCTCAGAACGTGAAGCACAAAACCATCAAGTATTCTACTTTTCTACTTTTCTCCAACCAAAAAAAAAAAAAAAAAAACACCTACTAGAGGTGATAGACTCTTTTTTTAGAAAGAGTCTGCAAAGAGCAAATCTTTGAGTGATACAAATACATCTCACGTCTACATGATTCATATGATCTATTTTTCTAACGTCTTGGCAAAAGAAAAACTAGCAAGGTCCATAACATAGATATGTGACACAATTTACCATTACTAACTTTAAGAGGAAAAAAAATGACATGTTTATTCACCATGTATTTCTCCAGAAGCTTCAGTTTCAAATGAAAGTGAACGTACACTCAGATACAACAATGCAAATGTCTACTGTATTGTACTCACCCTTTACGCAAGTATGCTTTTGCCAACAAAGGGTCCATTTCAATTGCTCTGTTTGCATCAGCAACAGCCTCTGCGCAAGAAATTACAAATTATTAATTAGGAACTTTTATAAACCATTATCATAACAAATATTCAGCAACAAAAAAAAAGAGATATACATAGGTGTAAACGAGCTGGTTTGATCTGAGGAGTAAATCGCCCAACTTTAGTTCAACAGTTTCACTAACAACCTCAAACAAACATGCTACTCTGCAGATCTAGCCAACCAATTACAAACCGCTATACCCAAGTTTTTTGTGTACCTTAGAGAGTGAGAGACCATACCTTTTGTGATGCTTAAGAATGGTATACAATAATCTACAACATGCAGCAAATAGGTCAATTGAGAAGTATCGATCTACAGCACAAACATTCATTACTGTCACCTTCGCCACGCATAAATCTCCCATAGAAGATTAAAGGATTTTGCAAGTGCAGAATTATGTTGAACAAACCAACAAGTAATTGAGAATTAGAATAAACTGCAACTTCATAACCAACAAGTAATTGAGAATTAAAATAAACTTGGACTATGAAATCATATTATCCAAAACAAACAAAAAATCTTCAATCCTATGCTATCTGCAGATCTAGCCAACCAATTACGACTAACAAAATAATAACAACAAAGAATCTAAGCTAAACAAAACTTTAACAAATAAAATCCAAAAAGAAAAGAGCCGATCTAGCCAACCAAAATACTACTCACGCACTACCACAACATAACAGGTTATAGATCTGGGCGAAAAAATAAACAGCCAATTCACTTTTAAGTTAGAATGTATGAAAGAGAATGAAGCTGAAGATGTTTTCAAAGGCCAACAACCCACTGAATATAAACAGCCAGCTGAGGCAACCCAAAAGCCATCCATTAACATAAGAACAAAGGAGGATGGTCATAGTGGCATAATGGGCATAGAGTCATTCAATGGAAAAACACCCAAAACAAGTTTTAAGGTAAACCAAGCCAAATCTTTTTCTCAAAAGAACTTTGTTATTCAGTAAATAAGCAAACTGCAGTAACTGTTGCAGATATGAAATTGAACAGATGCTAGCATAGATCTAACCCTAAAAAACCCATAAACAACGAAAGTTAATAGAAGCCCAGATACTATATGTTATGAAATAACAAAACCCATGTGAAAAATGCTCTCAATGCCATCTAGCACTAAAATTGATGAAAATTCAGAACAATCCAGCAATCCAAAACATATAAATCATATGACATCCAATCAGAATAGAGAATTATCTAAACTGCATAGGAATTAGAAGGAGTTCATCTATTAATTGAATAGACCAGATCATCAAAAGCAAATGGCAAGTAAACTTTGTCACAACAACAGAATCATACAAACACACTCAATCATTGCAGTAAACTGAAACTCTTGAACTTCAGTGGTAAAACAAGCTAAGTTCCTACATGCAGTATACAAGCTTAGTATTTCGATTGATGGTATCTTTAAATACTGAGATAATAATTTTTTTAGTGTTTAATCACTAAAAATTATAACTATAACCTATGAAAAAAGAAATTATATTTAACGACATAATACGAATCAGATTAGATAATAAAAATATGAAATAAAAACTGAAGGAACCCTAGATCTAGGCATAAAATACAAAGAAATGAAAACAAAACAGACCCAAATCAACAAAGTACTCGAAGGAAAATAAACCCTAAAAAAACTACTGCAGATTTGAACTTGAACAGAGATGCTAGCACAGATTTGACCATAAAAAACCCATAAAAAAAAGGATACATGCATATCTAACGTAAATAGCAGATCTAAAAAACTTGAAAAAAAAAACACCCATTGTTTAACAAAAAGTAACAGATCAACATACTTTGCTGGATCGATCGATCGAGAGACAGAGAGAGAAAGAGAGAAGAGAGACTACCTATCTAAAGTCCAGCGGCGTCGGCGAGAGAGATAGACGACGGCAAACCTTAAAGGCGAAGGCTAGGGTTAGAGTCGTTCGGCTCGGACAAGAGAGAGAGAGAGATAAGAAATAAGAATCACAAATTTTTTTTTTTATATAAAAACCGGGTACCGGGGTTTAAATCCGGTACCCAGGTGTAATACCCATAACCGGCCCGGATTGGGCCGGTTTTACAAAACTGGGTTTCGGCCTGGATTAAATCCGGGCTGAAATCCATAACTGGATACCCGGTTATCCGGGTTCCGGGCCGGGCCGGATAAAATCTGGCTCGTATGAACAGTCCTAACTTAACGGACTTAACGGACTTTCTTAATTGAAAAATAAGAAATGTAAATGAAAAAATAATAAAAATTATTATTCACAGTTAGATAGTCACTTATTATAATAAAATAAATATATATGCATGTATTGTAACATATAATTAGTGGCTAATTATAACGCTTATCATGTCAATGAGCGGAAAGGTTGAAGTAACAAATTACCAAATATAAAGAAATCAAGGTTCTGTTGGGCATGAATTCGTACACAAGCAGCTTTTCCTGGCCCTCAATGGCACATCCCAAGAGCTTCACAAGGTTTCTATGTTGAAGTCGTGCAATGAGTATGACCTCATTTTTAAATTCCTCTAAGCCTTGCCATGACTTCCTTGATAGCCTTTTAACCGCTACTCCCTTCCCATCTTCCAGCACTCCCTGATGATCATCGAGTAGATCGAATATTCTAACATCAGGCATACATAAATTCAGGCCGATGAAGCAATATATATTCAGGCCGGCCAGATGATATTGCATCGATTACCTTGTGGACAGTGCCAAAGCCACCTTGGCCGAGCTTATTTGACTCAGAAAAGTCATCCGTAGCTGCCATTATTGTTGACAGACTCATGAAATGTAGGTCTTCCGAGCTTACCAATTCACCCTCTTGTGTAACGGCAACGCCGGTGGGGCTTGCCAGCTCATGTAACAGTGCTTTCTGGCTTTTATCGTCATCTGCATATATTTAATAAACATGATGAAAGAAATTAACCTTGTTGGTACGTAATTTTTGCTATAAACTTAATTAAGATGCGCCATAATTAGGCATGCATTTAGATACATGCACTCACTCACCTATTTGCCTTCTCTTCTTCCGCAAATGATAATTAACCGCACATGATCCAATAAGAACAGCTAAAACTGCGAGTGGTATGCACGTAACCACCACAACCATCCAACTCTTCCATCTAGCCCCTGGTTTAGGACAAAAAGAACTGCCTGAAACCTTCATTTAGTTTATAAATCATTAAATTCTATGGATTTTTTTAGAAATTTTTACAGCTCGATCTCATGATTATATATATATATATATATATATAACCTAGCTCTCAAGTCAAATTCTTTGTGGATGATTATATGGTTACCGACAAAATTTAGGTTAGAATATATATGAATTATTCAAGCTGTCTCCCGTCCCGTCCCGTCTGGTTAATTAGTAATTAGTCATAATGAAAGTGATCGATTGATATAACAATATAATTCGATCGGCCTATATATACTATAAAGATTAGTTAATCTTGGATTAGTGTCATGTCCTGAACTATACAGACAACTGAAAAAATTAGAAATGATATGCACAAACTATTTTTACAATTATTCTATTTTAAATGAGAAGTATATTTTAGGTAGAATTTAAAATTCAAAGTAGATGAAAAATTAAAAAAAAAATAGTGATTTTGATAAGATTATGCTATCAAACTGGTTGATTATAAAATATAGTACTGAAAAGGAATTTTATTAAAAAAAAATAGTGTTAAGTTAAGGCGACAATATCTCGTGACAATATATAGTTTCTAAAGCACATTAATTACAAATAGTACTCATCAACGTTGAATCCTGAATTAATAAATTAAACGACAAGAAAGTAATTAAGTACGTTTTATTTATTTATTTATTTTAATATCATTTTTAATTATTTGACAGCATCGGCAGAAAATTAATTAATTGATCAAGATCTAGTCACATCCTTACCTTGAGAAGCTGGGAGGGTCAAGTGAAAACTTGAGTTGTTGTAGAATCGGTACAGTTCAAACCTCATATTACAATTCCTACTAACAATAATTCCACCTTGCCGATAAAAACAGCATTCCTGAAGCTCTCCAAAGGCAGACTGCAAACATTTAGAACAGGACTCATCTGAGATGTCCCTAGTACATTGTACAAGACCATAGATTGTTTTCTTCCTTGAGAATTTAATTTCACCAGTTGGGAACATGCGTGTAGAGGGATCAAACGCAGTCTCGTTCGAGATGTTATTCATTAAGTACGTTAAAACTTGCTCTAAATGAACTGGATTTGATATATTCTTCTGCATTTGATTCTGCTCTGGATACTTCCCAGTATAAACCATCAAGGAAAAGAAGTTCTGGAAGGAGTAGCGAACTTGACAGAGTTCAAACCATATCATAGCATCTTTACTTCTGCACTGCTTTAAGATTTCCTTGGTTGCAGTCTGTATACAATTCCGACAAACTGTGGAGTTGACATCTCCTCTACAAAGCGCCTGTCCATAGACTCTATCTGAGTCCTGATCTCCAGTGGAGGTGCTGTGAAGCCTGTCAATGAAGTATTGGAAGGCAGAGACCCGAGGAGGAGCTTGAGGTTGTTTTCAAATGGGCTGTTGAGTTCGTAGTTTTTGACCGAGAACTCTGTGTTGCAAAAGGTATAGAGAGGATCCCCACTGGCCGAAAGCATAGGGCGCATCAAAAGTGAAATAATCAACAAAAGCATAGCCAATAATGCATCTTTCTTATCCTTCTTCCAAATATGGTTGAACATGATCATAGGATGATTACTTTGGCCAAAAGGTAGTGGAGAAGGAAGGTAATTAACCTGACATCTGATCAAGCACAACTTGTGTCGGTCAGAATACTCTCTTCAAGACATACATTTCATCCTTTGACAACACGATTTACCCTCAAACCTGTATGATACATTAGATAGAAACTTCCGCCCAAAAAGATTTTGGTCCGACTCTTTCTGATAGAACTGTTGAGCATTCCTCTGAAACTTCGCTCTGGACGTTGATACTGACTCGAAATATTTAGGACTGCTTCTCCGAATGGTGACGATGGGGACAAGTTTTCCCTTTCAAAAAATAGTGTTCTAAGCTTAAAATATTTGTAATTTACTGCTATTGTTTGAAGCGTGCACGTATAAATTAACATCATTAATTAGATTCCATTCTTTACGATGGTAACCGATAGTCGATACGTGCTTTCTAAGGACGAGCTAAACAAGCAGCTAGCTCATTGGAAAAATTCTAAACAGAAGTCTATATATTATATACTATTTTTTTTTAATTTTATTTTTTACCAAATATTTGGTATATAGATAATAAGTAGAAAAATTTAATTATTTAAAAAAAAATCTAAAAAAAAAAACATATAATATATAATGTGTAGAAACAATGAGTAAAACCTAAATTGAAAATTTCAAATCACGTGACGGAGCTTGCTAGTTTGACAATTCTACTTGAAGATAAAAGATTTGACGAAAACGATGGCTCATTCATTAAGAATGAATGAAATGACAATATTTCTTTGTTCTTTTTAGCCGAGATGAATGGCAAAGACTGGCATACATGCACCTTGTGAACAACCTGGATCACATGTATATTTTTCCCCCAAAACCAGCCCAACGAAGCATGAAGGAACAGCACGAGTACTAAGCCAAGAAGTATTATTTCTAAATTATTATATTCAGTATGTACTCCACACGGAATATTAAGACTTTCTTATTGGTGATCATCATCTGGGCAATTCCAATGGATTAAATTTCAAAGTCATTAATTAATACAACCTAACCACTAGCTAGTACACTACTGACATATTTTTCTTAGAACATACATATCAAAATGCAAGAGGATTATACTTTAATTATTCATTAAACTAATAATGAAGCAGCTGTCATGACTCATGCCGACAGTGATAAACAAAACGATGCTATTCAATGAACCATCACGTGACGGAGCTTACTTGCCTGACAATTCTACTTGAAGATAAAAGATTTGACGAAAACGATGACTCATTCATTACGAATGAATGAAATGGCAATATTTCTTTGCTCGTTTTAGCCGAGATGAATGGCAATGACTCTAATGCACCTTGTTGACCAACCTGGATCACATGTATATTTTTTTCCCCAAAACCAGCCCAACGAAGCATGAAGGAACAGCATGAGTACTACTAAGCCAAGAGGTATTATTTCTAAATTATTATAATCAGTACGTACTCCACACGGATTAATATTAGGATTTTCTTATTGGTCATCATTTGGGCAATTCCAATGGATTAAATTTCAAAGTCATTAATTGATACTGCCAAACCACCAGCTAGCATGCACCCTTCTGACATATTTTTCTTAGATCATACATATCAAAATGCAAGAGGATTAAATTTTAATTATTCATTAAACTAATAATGAAGCAGCTGTCATGACTCATGCCGACAGTGATAAACAAAACGATGCTATTCAATGAACCATGATTAGTTTGACTTCTTTCTTGTTTTACATGATGACCCTGATCTTCTTTGATATATTTGTCAATTTTTTTTTTATTGATTTTCTTACTGATTTGCGCTCCTTGGATATGATTTTAAAAAAAGTAATACTATACACTATATTTTTTTATATATAATTTTTTTAAATAATTATTTAATAGTGATAAATATATAAGATCTTATTTAATAAGAAGAAAATAAAATAGTAGTATGGTGTATAGAATTTTCCTTTTAAAAAACAATATGCGTGCATTCGATAAAAGTTGCTAAGTCTTATTTTATTTTATTTTATATATATTTTTACTTAATAATTAAGAAATTAATTTTAAATGAGTTTTGTGAATTTTTTTAATATTTAAAAGATTTAAAAAATAATTACAAAATAAATAAAAATATATATTTTATACCTTTCATAGAAATTCTCAGATCACTCTGGCCTTAGCCCCAGTAGGACCTGATTTTTAGACAAAGTAGCAGCTCTCTATCGTAAATTCTGACATATCAGATTTTATTTTCTTCTAACCTTGCTATTTTCCCATTTCCTTATATTCTCATTTCTTTAATTCTTAAGAGGTCTGAAGTAAGGTAAGATATACGATTTTCATCTCATCTTATTTTATTATTATAATTTTTTTAAAATTTTATTTAAAATATAATAAATAATTCAATTTTTTTTAATTTTAAAATAATAATAATACTAAAAAATAATATTTAAAATTTTTATTTAAAATTAAAAATTCTCATCTCACATTCCAAACTTACCCGAAGCTCTCCACATATCTCTCTTCTCAAGCTCTTTGCTCTGTGAAGAGCTATCTCTCTCCTCGAGAATTGCACAGGGTGGGGGTGGAAACAAAACTCAACTGGGGGTGTAAAAAAATTCAGAAAATTGGAAAATCGTTCTGAACCGGTCGAACCAATCCGGTCTGAAACCGATTTCCATAATGGGAAAACTGACCAAAATCGGTCCAAAATCTATTCTAGGCTTTTTAGGACTGGAACAAGCCGAGTCAATTCCATTTAATATGTATTTTAAATTATATTTTTAAAATATTATATATAATAGATTTTTTATTATATACTAATAGTATTACTATATACTAATTACTGGTACAAATATTTAAATATATTAATATATATAAAGTGTACTATATAAATATCGTAGTATAATTTATATAGTATATATATATTATGTATGTATATATAATATATTTAGTAATATATGTATGACAGAGCGCATTCCTCATTACTAGAAATCATCAAATTATCAGATTATTTCGAGCATAAAAAAGAGAACTCTAAACAGAAGACAATGATGTATGTATTGTTTTCCATATATATATATATATATATATATAAAGCTCAAGAAAAAAAAAATCTGATAGCTCAGCTTAATTGCATGATCTAATTAACACATGTAGATTAAGTATAATTGGCTCCAATTATTCCTATAGTTAGCTAGCTATCGTTCTAATTCCACCCAACGCATAGTCAAGATATATAATAGACCAGTTGAAAAATCTGACGAAGAAAACTCAAAAGAGCTTAATTCAAACGAGAAATAAATCATCTTAAGACAAATTTCCAACAGGAAATCACTCCTTAATATAACGAAAATTAAAGATTTCAATCATGTACATGCAATGAATTATACACACCACAAGAAAATTCAAGCGAATATACTTGTGTTCCCACATCAGATGTCAAATTAATTGATAAGCGTAAGACTCAAATAACATGAAAACCCACTAGCTATAGTACTGGCAGATTTTTCTTTTTATTTCAGATTTTTTTTTTCAATTTTTGTAGTAGTTATATTTATAGGTTTGTAGTAGATTTTTTTAGTAAAGCAAATTTTTGTAATAGTAACAGATTTTGGAATAAAAGTATATATAAAACATATTTTTTTATATAAATAGATTTTTTTTCTTTTTTACAAATTTACATTTTATTAAAATCGAAAAGCTGGATTAAAGAATTAGTAAAACCAGATGTACCGGTTCAGAAAAGTAATCGATATATAATCAGTTTTTAAAAATGTAAAACTGATATATATCGGTTCGATTCTAAATTTTATTTAAAACTGAATCGGACCAAACTAGTTAAAATCCTAAAAACAACCGGAGGGGTAGGGCAAAATTAACTGATGGAAAATACTTATCTTCGGACCGGTTTTGCCACGTTAGTACATAGGTGTGCGGTTTCAAACCAGACTAGGAATACGATTTTCCTTTAAATAGCTAGTGTGGTTTTTCAGCTGACCATTTCAGTTAACTGTTGCTTTCATATTTGTTATCGTTTGAAATTTCTCAAAAAACGAAAAGAGAATTAGTCTATGATCACGTGTTCTAATTAGGACCTAGCTAGGATTTTTTTTTCGTGTGTACTTGGTCTTCGATCGGAGTTACTTATTTACTGAAATTGATAGTTAGAAATGGATATTTAGAGAATCTTATTACGCAACTCGAGGTGAATATAAAAGAGAAAACCTTATAACCGGTCAGTCTGCTCTTACCCAATTAACAGCTTGCGAATAATTAAGTGACACATATCCTTTCCATGACAAGTATCATGTAGATGCACAATATCAGATTCGGAAGGCTCTCAGCCCCCACTCGTCTACCCCTTCGAACTCTCAGCCCCTTCGTACGGTTCCTCTCGCACTCTCAGCCCCCACTCTTAGCCTCTTCGCACCACTCCTCTCGCACTGTCAACTCCTTTGCATCCGTCTCTCGCATGGATGTCCCTTCGCACGGCTTCAACCACTTCATCCCCTCTCGCACGACTGCCCCTTCGTTCTCCTTGGACCAGAACTAACCTCAAAGCCCCTTGATCTGGTGACCCACTTCCGTCTCTCTTGAAGCCGGGGACGAAGGACTGGTACCAGCCACCGTTGAAGAAGACATAACCCTCGAAGCCTCTCTAGTATGCCCTGGAAGTTTCATCGCGAAGAGTCTGTTCCTGTCGTTCTTCTCAACCAGATCCAAGTACCCCGTTAACCATTAGCAGCACCAATTTTAAAATTATCATAAAAAAAAAACAATTGTTTTTTACAATTTTATTCACCCCTTCTAAAAATGTCATGTATAAAGTTAATTTCTAGGCTTTGTTTTCTTTTTCCATTGGTCTGAAGAAGCCCAATTCAAGAAACATAACTTTTTATTTTCAATCTTCTCTTGAGAATCACTTAATATTTCCAAATCAGGAGACATTGATTCTTGAACTGGATTTTTATTGTTTATTCAAAGTTTGTATCAGAAGAAGTGAATAATGGTGGACGACGAGAATCTTGAAGAAGCATCTGCTTGTATCGAGAGGGAAAAATATCTCAAACGGATTTTTGTGGTTGTTTGTGCATTCAAATCTGTTGGTTTTAAATGCTTGCCTTTGAGATGCATTGGAGTTTTGTATTTGCAGTGGTGGTTGTTTATGGAATAAGTAAGGGATTGGGTGGAGCTTTTAATCGTGTAGACAGGGGAGGGTCAAGATTAGGGGGGAAGTGACTGGTGGTGGTGGAACTCAACTTGCTATCGTGCGGCGGTGCAAAGAGACTGAAAGCACAGAGGATCGGCATATATTCCTTTTTTGCTTTTGATTTCAGAGTTATACCATGTGAATGAGAGTCTTGGTGGTGCGACGATGTCTAGCTGTGGCAGCAACAGTGCTGGTATGGCGCGACTGTGGTCTGAGTGCTTATCCTGTGCCTATGTAATTTCTTGTGAGCTTGATTACGTGTCAGCTTATGTGTGGGGGCTGTTATTATGAGAAGAACAGCCCGACCGGTCCGAAGGGGCTCTGATCTAGTTATACCCTAAGTAAGCATCCTTGAAACTCAGCATGCGATGGCCCGCAGTGGAGTCTACTATCAAGTCAATTCAGGGTAGTGTGAAGTTCTGTTTTGGACATGCTTGGTTCAAGTCAGTGAAGTTGGTACACATTCTCCACTTTCCATTAAACTTCCTCACCAGTACAATGTTGGACAACTAGTCAGGGTAATGTGCTTCTTGATTGAACCCGACCGCTATGGCGACTCATTTTTGGGCACTGAAACTCTGACGCTTTTGCTTAACCCTCTTCACCCTGTGACCCACGCAAAGGTGGTGCTCAATAATGGTGCCAAGTGACACATTGTGGTGCTCGGTCCAAAGCTACTTCATAGCCCACCTTATGTCGAGCTCCATTATGGTGCCAAGTCTGACTATGTTCTCGAGGTAGCTGGGATCCAGGGAGGCTAACCCCAATGATTCCTTCGGTTCTGCCTACTTGAAGGTCTGCTCGTCCTTGACTTCTTCTTTGGTGGCGAAATCTGGGGGTGGTGGTTTGGTTCTACTTCTCAAGCTTTCAACTGTGCGAACCACTCCTACCCTCGTCTTCAGTCCAGCACATAGCACTCATGTGCTAACACTTGTTCCCTCAGATGTCCCCCAAGTTGGCCACCATCGCGAACCTCAACTTCATGTGGTAAATTGATGTCACCGTCTTCAGATTATTGAGGGTTGGTCGCCCCAATATGGTGGCGTTATAGGATGATGGAGCCTTCACCACTAGGAATTCGGCCATCGTTGTGGCCTTGTTGGGGCCCTTGCAGGCCAAGACCAACAAGGTAATGGTTGCCACTGGTTGAACCATGTCTCATTAAAACCCCTTCAGTAGCATGGGTGCTAGCCGCAAGCTGCTAAGGTCGATCCCCATCTGGGTAAATGCATCCCAAAAGAGGATGTCCACCAAACTGCAGTTGTCAATGAGGATCCTTCTAGTTGTAAAGTTGGCGACGAGTGTGATCACTACTGGATGAGGTGAGGTCATTGTGGGGCTAATGGATCCCTTCTTCGTGGTCTTCTCCAAATGAGATGACTAGCATTGTTTGACATCTCCTTTGCTTGGAGTGGCAACATTTGACCAAGTATACTTCTTCATAGTGCGGTCTTGGTCATGTGCTTTCCTACTGGATGAGGTGGGGCCGCCCACAGCAAACCCTTTTGCCATGGTTCGAATCTCGCCCAAGGGTCTATTTCTACGAGTGAGTGTCTGACAAGGAGGTTCCATGCAATTTCTTGCACTGTCCACCATTTTTTGGGGCTCTCACTCCTTCTAGGCCCCCTAGGCCTTCCACAACTTTGCTCTTGTTCCCTCATTTGGTTGGTTTGATGTTGGGCAGCAAGGTGCTCTAACTCTTCAATATAACAATCCTTTGTGTTGTGAGTCTTGTT
This sequence comes from Carya cathayensis, assembly GCA_011037825.1. Taxonomy (NCBI): domain Eukaryota; kingdom Viridiplantae; phylum Streptophyta; class Magnoliopsida; order Fagales; family Juglandaceae; genus Carya; species Carya cathayensis. The sequence goes on from QGSO01000344.1 coordinate 573,250, forward strand.
CTGGTTGTAAGTGCAGAAGCAGCGGTTTACCTAGTCACAGTTGTCAGTTTCTCAAGCGCTCGGTCTCACTCATGAGTGGCTAGCACCCAGGCCACCCGATGGGGCAGTATCATCTCTCCTTCTGTCGGCTTGTTCCAACTCAGTCTTCCTTGGGGCAATCAAGGCCCAGAGTGTGTCTTCAGCATTGATGAACCCTTCTGACTGGTCCATGAACTCCTGCAACGTGGTGGGAGTTTTTCTTGCTAACTCTGCCATGTATTAGTTTTGAGGCCATATGCCTCCCAGAGTGTAGCCAGCGCAAACTTCTCACCCTGGTCGTCTGTTATCATATGCTCTTTGTTGAACTAGGCTAAGTATGCTTTCAGGCTTTCGTCCTCCTTCTACTTAACGGTCAGGAGGTAAGCAGCTAGATGTCTTTTCCTTATACTTGCCATGAACTATGTGAGGAGCAAAGGGGCTAGCTCATCGAAACTGTCAATCAAGCCAGGTGCTAGTGACCCAAACCATCCCCTTACAGCTCCTTTCATGGTTAGTGGGAAGGCTGTACAAGGTATCTCTCCAGGAAACCCGTGTAGGGTTATATGGGCCTTGAAGGTCTCTAGGTGCTATAGAGGGTCTTCGAACCCATCGTACATGTCCATCAGGAGGACCCTGAACTTTGGTGGTAATGGTGAGAAACTGATTGACCAACAACCAAGGTCCCATCCTCTTTGCCATCTCTTCATATTATTTATCCATGATGTTGTATAACTCGTGATGCTTCTTCTTTCTTTCTTCCTTGCCAGCACCTACTCCTTCAACTCTTCATGACTCAGCCTACTGGTTTTGGCTTGGCTCAGCATCTTTGACCAGCCCATTGTCCCTCTTCCTCAAAGCCTCGTTCTCCCTTTGAAGCTTTTCCACCTCCATGATTAGCTTCTTCACAACTTCCTCCATCTCTATGAATCTTCCTTCTATGTTTCCTAATGATGCTTCTTATCCACGGGTTGCCTGTGAGTGAGTTGCAGCCAGCATATGAAGGACACGTATGTCTATGTTGATCCCAAAGACGACACCAATGTTGATGGCGTGTTTCACACACCAGGTACTGAGCTATATATCTTGCAACACAAAGAAACTAGAGAATCAGGATTTTTCCAAGGAGTCTCCAATGCCAAATTCAATATATCTTCTTTGGAGGAATTAATTTAGAACAAGTGAAAGCAGTCTGAAATCTTACATGGTGTCCTACTTTTATACTAGGTATCAAGGGGGGACATTTTGTACCTTGTGTTAGGGACCAGTGTCTTGCATACAGGCAACATGCCCTAGTTTTTAATGTAGCATGGCCCCCCTGGGTAGTACCTTAATGACAAGTGTACAGAACGGTCACTTCCTGTTCATTTCGTCAGGAGTAAGAGGGTCATCCACAATTTCTGTCCACTTTCCAAATTTGATCCTTAAATGTAGGGTGGACTTTCCACAAGGTGTTCCTATAGGGGGTGTCACTACTGACAACATCTAGTTTGTCCACAACGATACGTTTCCCATGCGGGTTTGACCTTTCCCATACGTTTCCCAATTGATGGTCCATGTGCCTTTTGAATGGGCACAACTAGTTCCGAGATAGGTTCTCCATTCTAGCATCTCGGCTGAGCTTGGCCTAAATGGGGACACGAATATCCCTTCCAAGTGTTGATGATGGAATTTTCATTTTTGTTTTTACAAATTCCTCAGAAATATTAATTTTTATATCAGTAAGGGAAATTAAGGCTAAAATTATGGGTATGTTTGAGTTTTGCATATGGAATAATTGGCATTTGACTGAGTATAAATCATGACTGTATTGGGACAAAATATTTTGTTCAATATATTTAGTATGTCTGTCTTTATAATTAATAAGTTCCATTGTTTAGGGAATATGCATGTAAGAATTAGTTGTGAGAGACCTAGAATGATCTTTTGTTTGAGCCTATAAATGTGTGTGTGTGTGTGTGTAGGGAACTCATTTTGTATAAACAGAATAGAAATCTCAAAGTTCTCTACAAGTTTTGGTTATTCTTGTCCTCTCTAGTTCTCTTAGTGAAGGAGTCTTCTAACTTCTCAACACTTCATTGCTTCATTCTCTACTTCTTCTCCAATAAGACTTGCCCTATCTGCAAAACCTAGACAATTTTGCAGTAGATTCATGAGTCCAATAGGTAATGCATTTTCTTTTTTTACAGCAGTTTGCAATTTGCATAGAGAATATGCAGCAGTAAAATCCAAATTATTTGCTTTAGGAGAGTCATATTCTTTTATTTCAAAAAAATAAATCTTCCTACCTTTTATTTTCTATTAGGTGGTAAGATGTTAAAATGTCGTCTATCATTAGTGGTTGCATATAGGTAATATCTGATACTAGCCTTGGAATGACCATGTTTAGTATACTATTCAATGCTTTGATGTTATTTGTGTTGTTGCCATCACTTTTTTACTATACCTTTTAGCAATGGGCATAAGAATATGTGTTTCTTTCTCTTGATTACGTCGATTTGCTTTCAAAATACTTTCATATTGTTTTCTTTCTCTCATTGTGATATTGATTTTTATCATTATTGAAAAAGATTCTGTGAGTTGTAATGTTCATACAAACCAGGAGGTTGGTGGTGACTCTTCTTCTATTCCAATGAATGTGGAGGAGCATAAGAGTTTTCCAACCTTTTCATCCACATAAATAAAACATCCTACCCATTCCATTCCAAATTTACCCAAGTAATCTTTAAAAAAAAAAAAAACTAGCAATCACTCAGTGGTATGGGAACACTTTACTAGAGTGGAACCTATTGACCGTGATAGCTTGAAAGCTCAGTATAATTATTGCAATGAGCTATTCAATTGCCACTACAAAAATTGCATTTCATCCAAGATGCACCACCTTTAGAATGTGTGTGAAATCTCTCCTCTTAGAATTAAAGGAGTTTAAAAAAGTCAAACCTCTAGTGTTAAGAGTGATGCGAAGGAAGAGTGTGTAGTCCACAAGTTGTGAAGTGCGATGTAAAAAAACTTAGGATGTCAACCGCAATGCTTTTTATTAGGTGTGAATTGCCTTTTAGGCTTGTGGAACACAATGAGTATATTGAGCTTGTGGTTGATTTAGATTCTAAATCTACATTTCCATCCTGAACCACTTTACGAAGGGATTGTGTTAAGTTGTATAATAAAGAGAAGGTACAGCTAAAAATGTTGTTGGATGGTCAAAGAATTTGTCTTACTACTAATGCTTGGATGTCGGCGCAAAATATGAACTATATGTGCAATATTATAGTACATTTTATTGATTGCAATTGGAGATTATATAAGAAAATACTTAAGTTTTTTGAAAAATATGTGTATGTGGATAAACAATCCGTGAACCCCACTAGGGATGATTAGAAAAATGCACAGATTTTTTTAGAGTTACTGAAATTTTTTATGATGTTACATTTAACTTTTTTCGTTCTTTGTATTGATGGTTAATGTATATTTTTAGTAACTCTACACAATTAAAAATACATTAATGATATGTGCATGAATAATGATATTATTACTAGTACCATGGGCATAAATATGAAAAGTAAGTATGACAAGTATTGGGGTAGCACAAATACGTTCAACTTAAAGATATATGTTGCTTTTGTGCTTGATCCACATTACAAATGATGACAATGAAGTTTTGGTTAAAAACGTGCACCCAAAATTTGTTTACGGACCAAACAAGTTGACATTTAGGAGTTGGAAGAATATGCACAGTTGAAGGTAAATTTATATATAAGTTACTCTAAATTTGAAATCTTGTTTGTATTAGTTTATTATCTATTTAACTCAATCGTTTAATATTTTTTTTATAATATCATCTAGCTTCATCTTCTATCACCCANAAAAAATAAGTCCATAAAAAATAGGTTTTCAATCCCCCCTTTCTCTAAGAAAGATGGGGTGTTTTCACTCTAGTTCTTTGAACGTAGAGGTTTGCTCTCTTGGACTTTAGTTTGAGAAGCCCCATAGTTTGGTGGTCTCTGGTCCATTACTGCTGGTTTTGACCATGGCAGAGGAGCTCTCTAGCCTCTATGAGGGTCTATGTCTCACCGAGGAGGAGAAACAGGAACTCCACATTCCGACAGAGGAAGTATTGATCTCCTTAGAAAAGAGTAAGAAGTGTGTGGCAGCTCTTGCTGTAGCAAATAAGGAGGTTAATAGAGGATCCTTTCGTGCTACCATGAGTAAGGTCTGGAAAGTGGAGGGCCAAGTCCTCTTCAAGGACCTTGGTTTTAACAAGTTTTTGGTTGAGTTCAAAATTGTCCCAGAAAAGGCTAGGGTCCTTTTGGGACACCCATGGTCTTTTGACAAGGCCGCAATGTGCTTATTCGATTGTGAAGGCTGCTTGGCACCCAAAGACATCACCTTTACCAAAGAACCATTTTGGTTAAAACTCCACGACCTCTCCTTTGCAAGTTTGAATAAGACCATAGAGGAAGGTTGGGTGCAACTATGGGTTCAGTCTTGTCGGTGGACGTTGATGCTAGTGGGATGGCATGGGGAAACTTCCTAAGGGTGAAAGTGTTACTTGATATCTCAAAACCTCTAGCACAAGGTAAGTTCATTAACATGGGGGAGCAATGTTTTGGGATTCCTTTTAAATACGAGCATTTACCATTGTTCTGCTTTCACTACGGAGTCATCAAACACTCAGGTCCTACATGTCCCAACTCCCCCTTGGGTGGTAACTTAAATGAAGGAGCTACCCCTCAATACGGCCCCTGGTTGTGAGTTAGATTCCAAGCAAGAAACCATCAGTCTTATAGCAAGAAGGGGGGAGAATTTGAAAGCTCAGGACATTGGTGCCAAAACAAACCAGAGGATAGCAGGTACGATGATGTTGGGATGGGACATGGTGCAAAAATTTTCTTTGCTGCAGCCTCTGAGCAAGCAGACATTGGGAGTTATGACAACTACCAGCTGAGAGGACCTTTACATGGAAGGGCCAACAAGCCTAGCTCAAAATGCCTTTCTGACTTTTCCCTTCAAGCAACTTCTAAAAGCCTCAAGACCTCCCCCCTGACTGCAACTCATACAAAGGCTCCCTTTGGCTCCAAAATGGCCTAACTGAACAATTGCCCTTCCTTGGCTCCAGTAATCCTCATGCTAGTTCTCCTTTTTAGAACTCTCCTATTAAACCACTTCTGTCTAACAAAACAAGGAGTGGGCCTAGCTAGAAGAGAAGGGCTAAGGCGCTTGGGCCTAAAGCCCATCATGGTCCCTTAGATCTACCTATGCATGATGCTAATAAACCCGAAGAAAAAGAGGTCTAGAGAAGGGTGTCTAGAGCCCATCATGACCAGGATGAAACAACAGACCTGCCAGTCCCCATGAGACACTTAACATGGAACTATTGAGGACTTGGGAACCCGCGATCAGTTTGGGAACTTCACTTAATTGTGAAGGTTAAGGGTTAAGGGCCCGGATGTAATATTCCTTAGTGAAACCAAATGTAAGAGAGAAAGGATTGAATCCATTCGCAATAAAATAGGCTTTGATCATAGTTTTGTTGTTAACTGTATTGGGAGGAGTGGTGCCCTGGCCTTTCTCTAGAAGAAGGAGGTGGAAGCAATGTTGGACACATATCTCTTTCCATCCTCTCTTCAATTTTGGACAAGAGGTGGACTGTAATAGGCTTTTATGGGCAACTAGTGGTTGCAAAAAGGAAGGAAAGTTGGGACCTGCATAGAGTAATCCATTCTTGTATCCATAACCCTTGGTTGTGCATGGGGGATTTCAATAAAATTCTCCTTCAAGAAGAACACTTTAGCTCCAACATAAGACCCTTCTAGCAGATAGAGAACTTTAGGTCAGCCTTAATGGATTGTGGTCTTCTAGACATTGGATACATAGGGTCCAAGTTTGCTTGGTGTAACAAGAGAGAGGGTTTGGACTTTACCAAAGTCAGGCTAGACAGAACCCTTGTCAATAATGAGTGGTTTCACCTATTTGGAAACAACCAAACTTATGTTCTCCCGGTCCAAAGCTCTGATCACAATCCCCTATTCACCCGATGCTTGAATTATGCTCAAACTATTGCCCCCAAATAGAAAGTGTTTAGATATGAAGCTGCATGGAGCAAGAGAGAGGGTTGTGTCGAGATTATTCAGATAGCTTGGATGTAAGGCCTTTTCTTTGGTTCTAAGGTAGCCAACACTCAAGAAGGTTTGAATATCTGTAGAGATAAGCTAAAGGTTTGAAGCAAGGAGGCCTTTAGTGTGATATCCACTCATTCTTTCTTCTTCTTTATTTATGAGCCTCGATCTACGTGTCAAACTTCGATCTACGTGTTGAGCCTCGTTTTACATATTGAGCTTCAATCTACGTGCTGAGCCTTATCCCGCATGTTGTACCTTGATGCCATGTTCCAAAAGTTATATTGTGAATTCTAGCACCTCGGCTGAGCTTGGCCTAAATGGGGACACGAATATCCCTTCCAAGTGTTGATGATGGAATTTTCATTTTTGTTTTTACAAATTCCTCAGAAATATTAATTTTTATATCAGTAAGGGAAATTAAGGCTAAAATTATGGGTATGTTTGAGTTTTGCATATGGAATAATTGGCATTTGACTGAGTATAAATCATGACTGTATTGGGACAAAATATTTTGTTCAATATATTTAGTATGTCTGTCTTTATAATTAATAAGTTCCATTGTTTAGGGAATATGCATGTAAGAATTAGTTGTGAGAGACCTAGAATGATCTTTTGTTTGAGCCTATAAATGTGTGTGTGTGTGTGTGTAGGGAACTCATTTTGTATAAACAGAATAGAAATCTCAAAGTTCTCTACAAGTTTTGGTTATTCTTGTCCTCTCTAGTTCTCTTAGTGAAGGAGTCTTCTAACTTCTCAACACTTCATTGCTTCATTCTCTACTTCTTCTCCAATAAGACTTGCCCTATCTGCAAAACCTAGACAATTTTGCAGTAGATTCATGAGTCCAATAGGTAATGCATTTTCTTTTTTTACAGCAGTTTGCAATTTGCATAGAGAATATGAGCAGTAAAATCCAAATTATTTGCTTTAGGAGAGTCATATTCTTTTATTTCAAAAAAATAAATCTTCCTACCTTTTATTTTCTATTAGGTGGTAAGATGTTAAAATGTCGTCTATCATTAGTGGTTGCATATAGGTAATATCTGATACTAGCCTTGGAATGACCATGTTTAGTATACTATTCAATGCTTTGATGTTATTTGTGTTGTTGCCATCACTTTTTTACTATACCTTTTAGCAATGGGCATAAGAATATGTGTTTCTTTCTCTTGATTACGTCGATTTGCTTTCAAAATACTTTCATATTGTTTTCTTTCTCTCATTGTGATATTGATTTTTATCATTATTGAAAAAGATTCTGTGAGTTGTAATGTTCATACAAACCAGGAGGTTGGTGGTGACTCTTCTTCTATTCCAATGAATGTGGAGGAGCATAAGAGTTTTCCAACCTTTTCATCCACATAAATAAAACATCCTACCCATTCCATTCCAAATTTACCCAAGTAATCTTTAAAAAAAAAAAAAACTAGCAATCAATCAGTGGTATGGGAACACTTTACTAGAGTGGAACCTATTGACCGTGATAGCTTGAAAGCTCAGTATAATTATTGCAATGAGCTATTCAATTGCCACTACAAAAATTGCATTTCATCCAAGATGCACCACCTTTAGAATGTGTGTGAAATCTCTCCTCTTAGAATTAAAGGAGTTTAAAAAAGTCAAACCTCTAGTGTTAAGAGTGATGCGAAGGAAGAGTGTGTAGTCCACAAGTTGTGAAGTGCGATGTAAAAAAACTTAGGATGTCAACCGCAATGCTTTTTATTAGGTGTGAATTGCCTTTTAGGCTTGTGGAACACAATGAGTATATTGAGCTTGTGGTTGATTTAGATTCTAAATCTACATTTCCATCTGAACCACTTTACGAAGGGATTGTGTTAAGTTGTATAATAAAGAGAAGGTACAGCTAAAAATGTTGTTGGATGGTCAAAGAATTTGTCTTACTACTAATGCTTGGATGTCGGCGCAAAATATGAACTATATGTGTGACGCCCCCAAATTCCGCTTGGGATTGAACGGACATTTGAAGCGTCGAGACATGCAACACAAGGTTACCTGCCCCCGTTCATGACATATAAGATGCAATGTTCCTAACATGCATCTAGCATTATGCAATATTCGCAGCGGATAATTTTTTTCTTTAGCAATACTATGCACCAAACTAAAAATATCCCAAATACTTGAAACATATTTCATACATAAAGGCATACTAAAAAGCCGTGATCACCACACTAGTCTAAAATGGTTGTGATCAAAAGAATACTTGAGATACAACTCCAAAAGTGTAAGTATTAACCTAAGTTAAATACTATACCATCATCAACATCGCACCGTGGCCTAGTCGACTGTATTCAGTTGGTCAGATTCCAATTCTCCTTCGGGTCCTGTAACAAGATCTACCATTCGGGGGGAATGGTAGTTGGGACTACCACAGTGAGATTTGATTACAAATCTCAGTAAGTTAACATAAAACTTATACACAGGTTAAAAATGCATGCATGGCAGTAAAAGCATAAATGCATAATTATAGTCATACATAAACATAGTATAACTTGACATATAGCATGACTTAACCAGAACTTAAGCGTGAACTGAACTTGACTTAACATGGCATGAACTTAAGCTTAAAACATAACATGAACAATCAACATAACATGAACGTGAAACATAACATGGACATGAACATAACATAACATGAACGTGAGCTTGAACGTATCATAAACGTGAACATAACATGATGTGAACATGAACTTGGAACATAACATGAACATGAACATAACATGTACGTGAGCATAACATAACATGAACTTGATCTGAAACTTGACTTAACATAAACTTGGAATCTTATTTAATTGTCTTGATTAATAACGTGCATTAATACGTACTCCACAGTTGTTGTGGCCCCACGTATTCAAGTAACATAAAACATAATACGTACTCCACAGTTGTTGTGGCCCCACGTATTCTACATGTCACAATTGCTGTGTCTCATGTAGTGTATGCTCCACAGTTGTTGTGGCCCCATACTTCATGCTCCACAGTTGTTGTGGCCCCATGAATTCACATAACATAAAATATAATACGTACTCCACAGTTGTTGTGGCCCCACGTATTCTACATGTCACAATTGCTGTGTCTCATGTAGTGTATGCTCCACAGTTGTTGTGGCCCCATACTTCATGTAACATAAAATATAATACGTACTCCACAGTTGTTGTGGCCCCACGCATTATAAGTAACATAAATATAATACGTACTCCACAGTTGTTGTGGCCCCACGCATTATAAGTAACATAAAATATAATACGTACTCCACAGTTGTTGTGGCCCCACGCATTATAAGTAACATAAATATAATACGTACTCCACAGTTGTTGTGGCCCCACGCATTATAAGTAACATAAATATAATACGTACTCCACAGTTGTTGTGGCCCCACGCATTATAAGTAACATAAATATAATACGTACTCCACAGTTGTTGTGGCCCCACGCATTATAAGTAACATAAATATAATACGTACTCCACAGTTGTTGTGGCCCCACGCATTATAAGTAACATAACATAATATAATACGTACTCCACAGTTGTTGTGGCCCCACGCATTATAAGTAACATAAATATAATACGTACTCCACAGTTGTTGTGGCCCCACGCATTATAAGTAACATAAAAATATAATACGTACTCCACAGTTGTTGTGGCCCCACGCATTATAAGTAACATAAATATATAATACGTACTCTACAGTTGTTGTGGCCCCACGCATTATAAGTAACATAAAAATATAATACGTACTCCACAGTTGTTGTGGCCCCACGCATTATAAGTAACATAAATATAATACGTACTCCACAGTTGTTGTGGCCCCACGCATTATAAGTAACATAACAAATATAATACGTACTCCACAGTTGTTGTGGCCCCACGCATTATAAAGTAACATAAAAATATAATACGTACTCCACAGTTGTTGTGGCCCCACGCATTATAAGTAACATAAATATAATACGTACTCCACAGTTGTTGTGGCCCCACGCATTATATATCATAACATGTCTTATCTTTCTTAATGCATGAGATATTATTTAATATCATATACTTTTCTAACATGGGTATACTTGTAAATGGCATAATATGATTTAATCATAAACATTTCATGGCATACATGTATCATATGGCATACTTAACATGGCATACTTATAACATACATCATTGTATGACAGAAAAGATTATGTAACAGATAATTATTCATGAGAGATTAAATCATACGTAGCAGATAAACATGTAATGACATAGCATGACATGGCATATACGAGAACATACATACATAAATTGTAGTTCTCTTACCCATCACACATACACAATAAACTGATAGTAAGTTAGAGGCTAACTTACCTCGATCGTCGCGTTCTATGAGAATAGAGTGCGAAACACGAGGAACTGCACAACAGTTGGAAGAGGAACACTCAAGTCCTTAAGATTTTCATTCTGAACTCAATTGTCATATTGTAGCACTTGCAACACCACGGCAACTTGAGGTTTCACTATACTCGGAAGAGATAAATTTGACTTCAGAAAGCCTTTGCACTAAAACAAGTTCATTAAAATTATCAATAATAACCAAACAAACAATTCCTTTCTCAATCCATATACTCTTAGCCATAGTCAACCACAAGATGACACCAGTCACCCCGGACTATAATCCATAACACCACTGCTTCGGGACACTGTTCATACAGTTTCCCAACACTACACCATACGCTCCATACTTCTCTGCTACGCCATCCAACCCTTCGTGACACGCCATCCGGTGTATCACGACCTTAAGTACAGAGTACACTCACGTGAACTCTCTTCCATCACACTACAAAACCCATCACTGCGATACACGTCTCACAGTGCATCGCTACGCGACACGGAGTACGCCTACGCGTACTTCCTTCGCTACAACACTCATCAACACGATGCACATCACACGATGCATCGCCATACAACACGGAGTACACTACATGCGTACTCCCTTCCTTCTACGACACACATCATTACAGCGCACGTCGCGCGGCGCGTCGCTGCATTACACAGAGTACGCTACACGCGTATTCTCTTCACACAACCCGCCGTATCACATCTACGGCATCCATCTCACGCCTATACTTCACAGCACAGTCCACAAAATACACAATCAAACTCAACTACTTCACAACCACACTTCCCTTCACAACTACGCAACGAACTCCACAAATACAACTACACAATTCACAAACCAACCAACTAACTATTTTAAACGTAAAATAACTAGAGATAGAAGGTTATACCATCGACGGGATAACCCGTGCGTCGCTCGTTGTTCGTCACGAACATGCGTCGGAGGAGCGTACGTGGCGGTACGGTGTCTGTCCACCACATAAAGTGGTAGTTTGGGCTTGAGAAAGGCTAGGCGTGGTCTTGGAAGACTCACGGTCGCCTCGTGGTGGTCAAAGGTGGCGGAGCACGGCGGCGTCACGCCGTGAATAGTAACTCCGAACGGTGAGCGGAGGAGACGCGAGGTAGCGAAAAGCCATAGAACTTCATGGAAAGCTAGGGAAAGGTAAAGGAACATGTGGTGGAGCTGTGGTGGTGAGGTGGTGGTCGGACGGTGGCTAACGGCGGCGGATCGGCCGTTTGAAACCATTTTTGGCCTTGGAGAGTGAGGGAGAGTGTGAGCTCTACGAAGCTCCGTTGGCCATGAAATTTCTTGGAGAGGTTCATGAGGATGAGAGGAACAAGATGGTGGTGGTGAAACACCACGGGTGGCCGTGTACGGCGGCGCACGGTGGTGCAACCGAACGGGTGTTTTGAGAAACCCATATGAAAAAAGTGAGAGTTTGGGAAAAAGAAAGACATGGGGAGGAAGCCCTTGATGTGGTGAGTCTAATGGTGGTGCTTGGTGGCTGATTTGGCCGTGTATGGTGGTCCAAAATGGTGAAAAACCTTAAAAACCCATTTGTTTGGAGGCGAGAGTGGCGGCTAACGGTGGCTCGGATGGAGGTGAAACTTGGAGGGGATGTTCACCGGTGAGAGGGGAAGAAATCTGGGTGGGTGGTGTAGTCCACGCCGCCGGCGAGCGGCGGTTCTGGGCGGAGAAAGAAATCGGCAACAGGGGAGAAAACAGGGCAGGGGCAGCAACTTCCGGCGGCTCTCGGAGACTAACGGCTGGTCCGATGGCTCTGAAAATTGGAGGGGATGAACTTTGGTGAGAGAGGAAGAGAATGGCAGTGGTGGTGTACGACACCTCCACCGGACGGCGGAGAAACGGGCGGTCAAAGGGGCGGCGACGGTAATGAGACAAGAAGGAAGAGAACGGGAAGAGAGAGAGAAGGAGAGGCCGGTTTAGTACACCACCGGCGTGGTTGGACTCGCCGGAGGGAGGGGGAGAGGCCGGAGTGGGAGGTGGGGTCCGGCGGCCGGAGGTGGCGCCGGCTGGAGCCTTGAACCGATCGGCCATGGTGGTTCCTTCATCCATCCGTCGGCCAAGAGAGAGAGAGAGGGAGAGAAAAAAAATAAAATAAAAAGAAAAAGAGAAAAAGGGAGAAATAGGGCCAGAGTATATTGCTTCAAATCTATATTTCGGGATCCTCAAATAAACCAACAGTGAGTTAAAACACTGATTAAAAACGCTTAAATGTCTTATTTTAAATAAAACACTTTAAATAAAACACTATGATGAATTAAGGTAGAATATTATTTTATAAACTAAAATTTATAAAATAATATTTCTTCATCATTATATAAAAATGATAAAGTACCGTTAATTAATCAAAGTGCATAAAACACTTAAATTTAAATAAGAATTTTCAACGTAAAATTAAACCTCTTAATATCTTAAAACAATTAAAATATTTAATCTAAATAATTATCCACAATTATAATATTTTCAGACTCATTAAATTATTATAATTGTGCTACTTTAAAAACAAGCTTATTTAATACTTTGAAATTCGATGGATAAGATCCGGAAAACGCCATCGAGGTACAACGCTTAGGATAGAACTGTTCATGATTTTACAGCTGTCGGTGAAGAACAAATTACGTGATTTACGGAAAAGATAATCTATACGCGTGATTCCAGATGAGGGTAAAGACAAGAGAGATGATGATTGCTGTCGGGAAATAATCCAAAACTGATAATTTTAGCGGGCTGTTACAATATGTGCAATATTACAGTACATTTTATTGATTGCAATTGGAGATTATATAAGAAAATACTTAAGTTTCGCCAAAGCCTGGCCATAGGGCAAAACTATAGAGAGGGTGTTAGACATAGGACTGTATGAATGGGGTATTGATAAAATTTTGACCACCACAATTGATAATACCTTCTCTTATGATGTTGCACCATATTGGATGGTGAATTTTTTCACATGCGATGTGTTGTCCATATATTGAATTTGATTGTTATGGATGTTTAGAGATGTTTATGCATTTGTTACAAAGATTAGGGATGCCATCATGTATGTGAAATCTTCGCCATCAAGATTTTCCAAGTTCAAAGCTTGTACGGCAAAAGAAAAGATTAGTGGGAGGATGATTTGCTCGGATATTCCAACTAGATAGAACTCCACACATTTCATGTTGAATACCACTAAAAAACACAACAAGGCCTTTGAAAAATATGTGTACGTGGATAAACAATCCGTGAACCCCACTAGGGATGATTAGAAAAATGCACAGATGTTTTTAGAGTTACTGAAATTTTTTATAATGTTACATTTAACTTTTTTCGTTCTTTGTATTGATGGTTAATGTATATTTTCAGTAACTCTACACAATTAAAAATACATTAATGATATGTGCATGAATAATGATATTATCACTAGTACCATGGGCATAAATATGAAAAGTAAGTTGACAAGTATTGGGATAGCACAAATACGTTCAACTTAAAGATATATGTTGCTTTTGTGCTTGATCAACATTACAAATGATGACAATGAAGTTTTGGTTAAAAACGTGCACCCAAAATTTGTTTACGGACCAAACAAGTTAACATTTAGGAGTTGGAAGAATATGCACAGTTGAAGGTAAATTTATATATAAGTTGCTCTAAATTTGAAATCTTGTTTGTATTAGTTTATTATCTATTTAACTCAGTCTTTTAATATTTTTTTTTATAATATCATCCAGCTTCATCTTCTATCACCCAATTACAAAAAGCACTTCTTCAAAGGGCTGCCTCAAACAGTAAGGTGATTGGCTCAACTTTATTGTTCAATTTAGTTTCTTTTGTATTTTTAGAATTTATATGGATAATGCTGTAATTGATTATGTGGCCTTAATCTCCATCTATTTATCTTATTGGATCTTGAATAAGTCTAAGTGGCTTCAACCATCAATTGCTGCATATTGGTGAATGATTTTTCTTCAATTCAAAGCTAGATTTCTGACCCGGAATGTGGATTCTAAGGTAAGTTTGCTAATTTTGAACCATTTTTATCCTTATGTTATAATATTGTAGTGACAATCTTGTGTTTCTTCTTCAATTTCTTTTCATTGCAGGGTTTTAAAGCCACTGCTAGAGAAACCTAAAACTTCTCCCTACAAAAATCTATGCCTAATTCTCTTCCTAGTTGCCATTATAAGCTCATCTCTACACTTGTTGCTATCCATCTAATTAAAGCTAGCTTTTTTGATCCCCTCTTATAGCAATGGAAGAACTCGTAAGCTGAATTCCAACTCATGCTTAAGCCCTATACTTCTATGCTGCCAGGTGTTATCGGCATATCCCATGGATACCACTTTGTAGTTCTTGTATGCTTTGCAGTCTTATTGTTAATGGTCTTTGAGATCTTTGAGTAGACAAGAAGGCTGCTTCAGTACCAGTGAAATGTTTGTCTCAAATCTCACATTATACTTTGTTTAAGCAAGTTAATTAGTAGTTTTTGTTTTGTTTTGTTTTTTCCAGTTTCCAATAAATAAAAGTTGTTCTTCCAGCTTGGCTTGGTGCTTTATTTTGTTTAATGAGAAATGATGAGCATGAGTTCATCCGGTTTATACAAGTTGGAGCCCCAAAAATAATAAAGTTTTTCAAAATTATTTTATTTAAATGATTTTATATGTTTAGGAATATTATTTAATATTCATAATTTTATTTTATGTTAAAAAGTCTACTTATTTAGATGATTTTATTTCTCCTAAGAAATATTTACAAAAACTCATTATTTTATTTGATAATGAAAAATATTATTTTTGGGATCAAGGAAACAAAGTTGGATTTAAATTAAGTCTTATTCCATTTCTATTTTATTCTCCAATTTCTTTAGTTAGTTTGTTTTCTCTATGATGAATTTCAGCCCTTATGTGTGTGAAGCCCAACCCACAACAAGGCCCAAAGCCTTAGGAGAAAAGTCTAGCTCTCTTATTAAACAGCATTGTTTTGGCTCTAGGAGTCAAAATCCTAATTTATCTTCTTACCCCCCCCCCCCTCCCAACCTGTGTCGTCTGCTCCAAAAATGCTATAAGCAGTCAAATTGGTGTAAGCGAACGTCGTCTGATGTGGAAAAATAAAAATGCACAGTTTTAGTGTTTGATCTCATTTTCCTAGATTTTCAAGTCTTTCTCCTTCCACTGTGTTTCTCTCCCTCGAAGCCCTTCCATTTCCTACCGAGTCTACTTTTCTATTGGGAGAATGAAAAAAAAAAAGAAAAAAGACTCGGTAGAAGAAGATGATTAAATCTTATCCATCATTTAGGGAGTATCTGGAGTGATTGGCTACTTTTGTCAAAGCATCTCGCCAGACATATGCAAAAGGAGAAATTCTTGGCCACTTTTGTCAAATCATCCCATATCATTTGCCCCCAAGCTTGAACTCGTAAAGATGAAGGCTTTCCTCCATCTTTGTGTAGCTGATTGAGCTCTACCTTTCCTTTCTCTCTCTCTCTCTCATGAATTTCTTCTTTGTCTTGTCTGTTGTGAAGACTGGTCCTTGACTCACTAGGGTGCGCCTTGTGTGATTGGCTCATTTTTGTTTTGGTGGGTGGTTTTGGGTTTTTTCCCAATTATTGTATCTAAGCTTTGGTTGATTTTAGATTTGGGAGTTCAATTCTGAGTTCTATTTCTTCGTCGCTCTGTTTTGGTTTATGATTAATTTTCAGTTTTGGAGCTTTATTGGGTTTTCTTCTCGTTTGTCAACATGGGTTTTGGTCTATTTTAATTTTGGATTTCAATTTCGAGTTTTTTCATCTTTGATTTTAATGGATTTTTGTCAATTTGGCTTTTCCCCATTTCGATTCTAATCTCCTACAAAAGTCTCCCTCTGATGTTGAACATTACTTGGATCCACATGATAGAAGATGGGAAAATTTTTCATCCCTCTCTCTTTCATCCTTATTTTGAGTTCTTCAAAGTCCTTAAAGGTGACAATCCCTTTCTCGACCAAGGCCTTATATAGACGTTCAGTAAAAATATAACAAGTGTCTTCACCTCTGAAACTGAGGAAACTTTATATTTCCATGGTGATTCAAAAATAGGAGAGGAAAGATCAGATGATGATGGGAGTATTTGAACATTGCTGGTGGAAGCCATTGGACACTCTACTAAGCCTAAGAAATCATTTCCCGGAAAAGTGTCTTTTTCCTTTCTTTCTTATTTCTCCCTAGATCAGATGAGCAGGAAGATGAAGACTAACATGAACACGCAACTGAAAGCCTAGAAGAACGGGAAGACGAACATCCAAACGATGCCAAACTCAGTGTCTTTTTTCTTTCTTTCTTATTTCAGTTTCTAGCAGGGCTTCTTTTCTTTTATATGTCTTTTTTTAAAAAAAAAATCTGATGTGGCGTCACTGACTGCACACTGACTATAGGTAATGATTGTATGTAGAAGAATTGTGTCTACTCTCGTGACCCCCATATGCCTCCTTGCAAGCCAGCCACACCGCTGCTGCATCTCACCAATGATATCCTCTTTTCCCTCTCGCCCTCACTCTCATATCCTTTCTCTCTCTTTCTTGCAACATCTCCCTCTCGATCTCTCTCACCCTCCCCTTTGCCAAGCAACCAGCTGTCGTGAATGGCATCAATGAAGCTGCACCACGAGCATGCCACCATACCTTGCTGGCCCACTACCCCTCCTCTCTCTCACCATCAACCTCTCTCTCTCTCTCTCTCTCTCTCTCTCGATCCCTCTGTTTTGTTGTCTTTGCCACTCATCACCGTAGTATAACCCACACCTCAGCCCGGCACTACCCGTCAAGCTACCCGATTCCAATGTTTTCCCCCAACAAAACCTCCCTCTCTGGTCCTCTCCCGATCTCCCTTCTCCCTCTCTATTTCCCTCATTTTCGGCTACCACCCATAGCCCTTTTGGCACCACCGAAAGCCACCCTCAAACCTCCATCTCATGTTGGAAGTCAGCCACCCAAACTGCCCTTATTTTTATAGTCATGAAGACATAGCAAGTCTTCTTGCTCCATAACCCAACTCCACTACGCATGGCCTCCCATCACCAGTAAACCATGGTGAAAGCCCACAACGTGAGCCACCTTATGGGTTGGCTCCTCCATGCCCCAAGCTAGAGCCCTCCTCTAGTTCCTCCACTCAAACTCACTGCAAGTCCAAACTTGAACAAACAATAGAGCCACCGTAAGCAACCCCAGTAGTACTGCCATCCACCACTTTAAGCCAAATTGAGTGCTACCATCATTGCCCTTGCATCGAGAATAGAATACCAAACCTCCATGCTCAACCACCCGAGTCAATAGCAACACCCATACTCATGGTAGTCTCTTCCAAGCCACAACCCAGCCCCTTCTTGAATGTTTGTGGCCATTACCATGAGACCACAGACATGAAGCGACAAGCAACAATTTTAGCCCCTTAAATTTGAGTATAAACTCCTATCACTTTGTCTCAACAAATATTATGTTTATAAATTGAAATGGTGTTGTTAAGTGTTCTGTGTTATGATCTGTGCATTGTAAATAATGTAATTTGTGAAATGGTTGTGCTGTGTGAAGTGATGAGATGTTTGTGTCGTTTGTGATGTGGTTGTGCATAGTGTGAAGTGAAGGGTTATTGGTGCAATTTGTGATGTAGGTTGTGATATGACATTATATTGTAAAGTGATGGGATTAAATGTAAAATAATGATGTGGGTGTGTTCAGTGAAGTGATGGGGTAATAGTGTAGTTTGTGAAGTGGTCGGATGCCATGTGAAGTGATGTGATTACTATGCATTTGGAAAGTGGTTGTGAACTGTGTGAAGTGATGGGATGTTTGTATAATTTGTGATGTGGCTGTATGTCGTGTGAAGTGTCAGAATAAGCTATGTAGTTTGGACATGTTGTGTGAAGTGATATATTGGTTGGAATTGTATTGGCTTTGTGACGCCTCCAACTCCCACGTATGGACACGAGGAAATTGAGGTGTCAGGATGATGACAATATGGGTTACGCATCTCATCGCTAAGTGTCAAGTGTGTGTGCACAAGCAAAAAGTGTACAATAAAAACAACGCAGCGAAATAAATAAGGTCAGTCAACTAAGTATCATAAGTTTTAAAATACAAATTCGTTTAAATACAAGAATATCAAAATATTATAATTATCCAGTAACAACAACATAAAACAAAATACAAAATTCAAAAGTAGGGAAATAATTCCCAATAAATAAGTAAAGGCACCAAATCACTCATCCGGTGGAGCCGCTTTCTCAGGCTTGGTCTTCTCATCATCTGCATCAAAATCTACAGTACCAAGAAACGGTATCACATATAAGTAATAATCCAAACAACCTATAAGATAAAAATACATTCATGCAATAACAAAATGTGTGAATATAATGCCATATGCATGAGACACAAAAGTCAACCTTTTCAAAAAATGGATAATATTTCATGCACGCCAAAATTCCATTTAGCCTAAAACATTTTCATGAAAACATTTCCCGCCATTTTCCCAGAAAATGGCCCACATATATCCATTAATCACATCTCGCCATTTTTCCAGAAAATGACCCAAAATCCAATCTTGCAATTTTTCCAGAAAATGACCCATAATCCATTTATCAAAATTAATATCCAATTTTAATCTGTATGCACCATGATCTCCCCTAGGGATCATAAGCACACCCTGGCTCCCTTAGCCACACCACAGGTAATGATTATGCATGTGACTTTGTAACGAGTAATGCCCAGTTACGCGCCCAGCACGTTCATAGCCAAGCCTCCTCTAGCCCCTGCCAGCAGAGAGGCTACGGAGTTGGCACCAGAGCATTACCATTTCGTAAGATCCCGTTGTTGCCCAGCGATAACCCAAGGGACGTTACTCAGTATATTCCAATCTCAAATGACCAGAGGAGCTCCACCAAGATAATGCCCCATCTCGGCTTGTGGTTGTGATACACACGCACCTAAAAATTCATTTAACACATGAAGACCCAGTTTTTATTTCCAACACATGAACATGCATGCAATATGCGAAAACTTAGTTTTCCTTTACAAATATGAACATGTGTGCACTTATGCAATGATTGACACGAAACCAATATCCAAAACCCAACAAATTCCAACATCAACTAATCACACAAATAACTCCATCATCCAATTCATCCAACCCCCAACTCTTCAGACTCAATCCGGCACAACCAACCAGATTACCAAGTATTGTTAATGCAAAAATATATTTAAATATTAAAGGTTATTTGGAAAATACTTATAGCACTATAATATAATTTTCAGATGATCAAGGAGGTGCAATAGGTGGCGGCAAGGCAACACCACAGTGTAAAATGCACTATGGCCATGGGTTTCAGAATACCCAAATTTGAATGGAGACAAACGAAGACAAGGGAAGGCTAGGATAGGGCTTAGGGGTATTGGTGAAACTAAAGGTAGTAGTGGTTGGCCGTGGGTGGCTATGTAGGTGGCAGTTGAAGGCAAAAACGTCCAAATCGGAAAATATGATGGTTGAGCTTCACCGGTGGCGGATCAAAGATGGGGAAAGGTGGTTTGGGTTGCTGGGAGGCTGATGATGATGTGGTGAAAACATGGTGGCCAACGGCGGCATGATGGCGGTGTTGGAACACAAAAGGGTCACGGCTTGGATTCTCTTGTGGTGGTTAGCGATGGCACGAGAGAGGCTGATATTGGAAGGGGAGGGATGCCGTCCAGAGGTGAAGAGAATGGACGAGGTGGTGTTGGCCATGCCAACGTGCGGCAGTGTACAGGAGAGGACGAAGAAAACGGAAGGAGGAAGGGAAACCCTTGAGTTTCGAGCTGGCTACCACGGCAGATGAAGGCTGTGAGAGGTGGAGACAGATGTCGAGGAGGTCGTCGGCGTGAGCTGTGCCAATGAGTGGTGGCATTCTGGCTGGGTTCGGCGGCTTGAGTGGATCGGGTAGGGAGAGAGGGAGCCCGACGGGTGCAGGGGAGGGAAAGGGAAGAGGGAAAAAGAAATATGAGGAAAAAAAAAAAGGAAAAAGGGAAAAAGGGAAAGGAAGGAAAAAAAAAAAGGAAGGAAAAGAAATGAGGTCCAGCCTTTTCAAACTCAGGGTCTTAAACTGATCCAANGTTTGTGATGTGGTTGTGCATAGTGTGAAGTGAAGGGTTATTGGTGCAATTTGTGATGTAGGTTGTGATATGACATTATATTGTGAAGTGATGGGATTAAATGTAAAGTAATGATGTGGGTGTGTTCAGTGAAGTGATGGGGTAATAGTGTAGTTTGTGAAGTGGTCGGATGCCATGTAAAGTGATGTGATTACTATGCATTTGGAAAGTGGTTGTGAACTGTGTGAAGTGATGGGATGTTTGTATAATTTGTGATGTGGCTGTATGTCGTGTGAAGTGTCAGAATAAGCTATGTAGTTTGGACATGTTGTGTGAAGTGATATATTGGTTGGAATTGTATTGGCTTTGTGACGCCTCCAACTCCCACGTACGGACACGAGGAAATCGAGGTGTCAGGATGATGACAATACGGGTTACGCATCCCATCGCTAAGTGTCAAGTGTGTGTGCACAAGCAAAAAGTGTACAACAAAAACAACGCAGTGAAATAAATAAGGTTAGTCAACTAAGTATCAGAAGTTTTAAAATACAAATTCGTTTAAATACAAGCATATCAAAATATTATAATTATCCAATAACAACAACATAAAACAAAATACAAAATTCAAAAGCAGGGAAATAATTCCCAATAAATAAGTAAAGGCACCAAATCACTCATCCGGTGGAGCCGCTTTCGCAGGCTTGGCCTCCTCATCATCTGCATCAAAATCTACAGTACCAAGAAACGGTATCACATATAAGTAATAATCCAAACGACCCATAAGATAAAAATACATTCATGCAATAACAAAATGTATGAACATAATGCCATATGCATGAGACCCAAAAGTCAACCTTTTTAAAAAATGGATAATATTTCACGCACGCCAAAATTCCATTTAGCCTAAAACATTTTCATGAAAACATTTCCCGCCATTTTCCCAGAAAATGGCCCACATATATCCATTAATCACATCTCGCCATTTTTCCAGAAAATGACCCAAAATCCAATCTTGCAATTTTTCCAGAAAATGACCCATAATCCATTTATCAAAATTAATATCCAATTTTAATCTGTATGCACCATGATCTCCTTTAGGGATCATAAGCACACCCTGGCTCCCTTCGGCACACCACAGGTAACGACTATGCATGTGACTTTGTAACAAGTAATGCCCAGTTCCGCGCCCAGCGCGTTCATAGCCAAGCATCCTCTAGCCCCTGCCAGTAGAGAGGCTACGGAGTCAGCACCAGAGCGTGACCATTCCGTAAGATCCCGTTGTCACCCAGCGATAACTCAAGGGACGTTACTCAGTATATTCCAATCCCAAATGACCAGAGGAGCTCCACCGAGATAATGCCCCATCTCGGCTTGGGGTTGTGATACACACGCACCCAAAAATTTATTTAACACATGAAGACCCAGTTTTCATTTCCAACACATAAACATGCATGCAATATGCGAAAACTCAGTTTTCCTTTACAAATATGAACATGTGTGCACTTATGTAATATATGACACGAAACCAATATCCAACATCCAACAAATTCCAACATCAACTAATCACACAAATAACTCCATCATCCAATCCATTCAACCCCCAACTCCTCAGACTCAATCCGGCACAACCAACCAGATTACCAAGTATTGTTAATGAAAAGATATAATTAAATCTTAAATGTTATTTGGAAAATACTTACAGTACTATAATATAATTTTCAGATGATCAAGGAGGTGCAATAGGTGGCAACAAGGAACACCACAGTGTAAAATGCACTATGGTCGTGGGTCTCAGAATACCCAAATTTGAATGGAGACAAACGAAGACAAGGGAAGGCTAGGATAGGGTTTAGGGGCATTGGTGAAGCTAAAAGTAGTAGTGGTTGGCCGTGGGTGGCTATGTAGGTGGCAGTTGAAGGCAAAAAAGTCCTAATCGGAAAATATGATGGTTGAGCTTCACCGGTAGCGGATCAAAGATAGGGAAAGGTGGTTTGGGTTGCTGGGAGGTTGATGATGATGTGGTGAAAACATGGTGGCCAACGGTGGCATGATGGCGGTGTTGGGACACAAAAGGGTCGCGGCTTAGATTCTCTCGTGGTGGTTAGCGATGGCACAAGAGAGGCTGATATTGGAAGGGGAGGGATGCCGGCCAAAGGTGAAGAGAATGGGCGAGGTGGTGTTGGCCACGCCAATGTGCAGCAGTGTACAGGAGAGGACGAAGGGGGGAGGGAAACCTGTGGGTTTCGAGCTGGCTACCACTGCAGATGAAGGCTGTGAGAGGTGGAGACCGATGTCGAGGAGGTCGTCGGCGTGAGCTGTGCCAATGGGTGGTGGCATTCTGGCTGGGTCACGGCGGCTTGAGTGGATCGGGTAGGGAGAGAGGGAGCTCGACGGGTGTAGGGGAGGAAAAAGGAAGAGGGAAAAAGAAATATGAGGGGAAAAAAAAAGGAAAAAGGGAAAAAGGAAAAGGAAGGGAAAAAAAAGGAAGGAAAAGAAATGAGGTCCAACCTTTTCAAACTCAGGGTTTTAAACTGATCCAACGAAAATAAATTTTAAAATGGCGAGTCAAATAAAATAATTTAAACACAATGACTTAATAAAATAAAATAATAAAATTCAACAATAAACTCATTTAAAATAAAGAGCATTTTAAATGCAAAACAATAGTTAATATTAAGAAAGTACATTAAAATAAATTTCACAACTTAAAAATCATAAAATAAATCCAACGAAAATTCGATAAATTTAAAATAAGAGAACCAATTTTTAAATCAATTAAAATACTCATTCAATAAAAATACATAAAAATACAGGGTATCATAGGCTTGTAGGAAGCGAGTAAAAACAAGTGGATGTTTTGGTAAGACTGTATGTTGATCTTAAGTGATGAAAATGGTAGGGTACACGTGTAAATTAGTAGGATGTTGCATGTATCGGACAGATTTACCATATGTAATAGATAATCTGTCTTAAGTATAAATATATTATCTTTAAGCCTCAAAGTCGGCTTAATATTGTGTATTATGCTTGGTTTCGATTATGATGAATTGTTGATTAATTATGCATGAATGGAGGAAGGGGATGATGGAGTTGATGGGATTGTGCCTAAAACTTTAAAATGAAGCACGAAGATTCACTCTAAAGTATAAGGGCATGAAATTGAATATCATTTATTAGAAGTGTGACTTGAATGGGTCTAAGTGGAGGAAGTCTAACTCAACGATAGTTTCCTGTAAGTTCTAAGTTTAAGTTGCTTACGCATTTAAAAAGAGAATGAGGTTAAGTTATGAATACATGTAGGTTGCCATCTGACACGCATATAAATGGACTGCATGAAATGAAAATGGCCTAGAGTCCAAGTAAATATTATGTTCATACTCTTTTAGAATTTTCTAATGATATGAAAATGGAAAGCTTTTATGAAAAATGTTCTTTTTATGCAATGAAGGAAAATGAAATGATATTTATGAAAGTATGCTAAAGTATTAATGTTTTAAGATATACGTATGTAATGATATTCTTTGGCAATCCTCTTTTATGCACCTTAAGAATAGTTGTATGCATGTGAAATGGATGTTATATATAGTACTATTGTCTTTATGTTCCATGAAATGGAATGATGATGTTTATGACCGAGGCTATGAAATGATATTTAAATGATGCTATGAAACGATGTTTAAAGGATGCTATGAAATGATATTTATTGATGGTGTTTATACTTATGCTGTGAAGTGATGTTTAAGAAATGAAATGGAATGATGAATAAAAAAATGAAAAGGAAACGACTGAAAGGAAAGGAAATGGAAAGGAAATGAATGCATGTTTTAATATATATAAAGCTATGTAATGGCCATGACTAAATAAATAGTGTTACCAATGGACTAGGCAAATTGCAATGCCAGGTAATTAATACTGATAGTGCACTTAGTGCTGTCTCCTAACTAAAAGGGATTATCAACCTATAGCCACGAGTGGAATCCGAATCCAAAAGGCCGCTAACCCTAACACACGAGGCGTAACAATGTGTACCGGTCAGAGAAAAAATGATAAGAGTAATTGAATGTATAAATGGTTTAGTTTCTTTATGAATGAGTGTATAAGGTATGTGAAATGTTTTAGAAGGAAGGAAAAGCTTTTTATAGAAAAACTCCACCTTGTAATGTTTTCAAAGGAAATAAATGTTTTATATAAAGTATGTAGATAAGTGATAAATGCATGAATGAAAACTTATGTTATAATATTTTTATAGTATGGAGTGATATGTTATTTTGTTTTTATGTATGTCCCTCCCCCCTCACAAGAAAGAAATGAGAAAGCGACAGAACAGACATGACTCGATGAAAGGGTGACAAGAGTCTAGGCATGTTTATATAATGTAAGAAAGAATATTTTATAAAAGGACTTCTGTATATTTTAATTAAATGATTTTTTCTGCAAACTCTTTTTCAAATTTATAAGATATCTTTTTAATTTTAATTAAGGAATCTTTTATATATTGGGAGGGAAGGAAAAACACTTTAAAAAGTTCAACAATTCTCATTTCATTTTTTAAAGCTATTTATTTAAGTTCCACCACAAACACGTGCATTACAACATTGCATATTAGCACTGCTAAACGTATAATGTATTCGTTATAATCATTCTAATTGTAAATATTTCTCCCTAGAAAAGGTTCAGATCAGCCATCTTAAACTAAATCATTTTCATTAGAAGTACACGTAAGCCCGGACGTCTTCGATCTGCAGTACTAGCGCTTCATTCCTCCTCCCACAACTGGAGCCATATCCACTCCAGCTTGATTGGGCTTGTGCGGGTTCCCGTCCCATGCTATTTATGCATATTTAACATGAAAAAAATTACGCGTGTATATATTATATAATGTGTAATGATGTGTAAGCTCTAAATAAACTAGTCTCGTGCAATTTCTCTCTTTGTTTTTATTATTTTTAGTAAATAAATTGATTTTAATATGAAAAAATATTTTTAGTGGAGTGTCTTACTTGTTTACAAAAATACTTGCATGAGATTTGTTTAGTTGGAGTTTGTATTTAACAATTAGAATTACTCATATGTATATACATATATATAAAATATTTATATATATATATATTCTATTTACGTTAGAAATATTTTAATTTACCGGCAGACACATCGAAGTCCCTGTTAAATATCGAGCGGGCTATCGAACAAACTGGTTCATTTACAACTCTAATCACAACCAGTTAAATTATGGAGGCGGAAATATAGCCAGGCTAATTTTTAGCGCAAGCTGACCAAAATTAACACAAGTTAAAGCTACATACATCGTGTGTATATATATATATATATATATTTATATGTATGTATGTGCTTTTATCCTACTTTCAAGAGGATCTTTTGTCTACAATTTCGGAGATCCGCCCGAAAGCAACCCATGGACACCAACATGTCAAGCAACCTGTGACAAAAGTACGTAGCTAATTTAGTTTTAAACCCCACCCCCCACCACTTTCTCCAATCACTGCAAACAAGCATTTCTGTATGGATCTTTGCAGTATATAACAAGGTGAGGAAACGAAAGGCATTAACATCATTGAACACAGAATATTAATTATAACCTGACTAAGGAAAGAAAGAGATTAGGAATTTACAGATACGCATGTCAGAGCAGCAGCAAAAAAGACAGTTGACCAAGGAACTTCACTTGTCGCAACGCTGGCCATTTTAGAGCTAGCAGTCTTGTCTCGGTGACTTCGAGTCTTTACACAGATGTGTGTGTAGGTGTTTGTATCTCTATACAATATATAACTAGGCAAAAAAATGGGAGAAAGCTAGAGAAGAGAGAGCTCTGCTATAGGAGAGTTGGTTTTTGGGCTCTGCTATATTAAGAGATTGATTACTGGGAGTGTATATATAGAAAGAGAAGATGGTGAGGAACGTATACATGATGGTAATATGAGCAAAGTCTTCTGTCTGTTTATTCATTCATCGAATCTACGATGGAAGGGCAAGGTTTCCTCAAATGTTCATTTAAACCGAGCTTGTCCTTCTTTTTTTTTTTAATAAAATTTTTTACATGAAAGTCTTGCATCACATACGTCAATCTATCTAATTAATATACAATTTATCATTTTTATTCATTTATCTTAATACTAAAATATGTGTATATAAATATAATAATAAAAATAACAAATCACATATTAATTAAAAAGAAAGATGTATGGTGTAAAATTTTCTCACAAGAAGGCTTTTTATTTTTTTAAAGATACATTCAATGATGTTTGGTGCATGCAAGCCAAATCTCGAAATGGATTTGAAAAAAGTAGAGTGTGTTGTTTATGTATACTCTATTGAAAAAAAGAAAAGTAAATAAATCTAAACTTATTATTTTAACAGTAATCTAATTTAAAAATGCGATCCTTCCCTCCATAGAAATTGGTTTCGGATTGAGAAGGCAAATTTTTCCTCTCGGGAGCTCTAGCAACCGTGGAGGTCTTATCCCTGTCTTAGTACAGGTTAGTACATTTCAAGTTAACACCATGGGGGAAACTCTAGAAGAATTATGTCAGAGGATGTCATTGTCTGAGCAAGAGAAAGAGGAGATCCTTTTGGATGAAGGGGAACTAGAAGAATCTAAGCAAAGGGGAGAACATTGTCTGTTAGTCTCGTTATTGACAGACAAACCTTACAACCGTGAGGCATTCAAGCAGACTTTGAAGAAAATTTGGCGTCCTGTCAAGAAGATATGGATTAAGGAGTTGGGATCGAAAATTCTTCTGGTAGAGTTTGAAGATCAGCAGGAAAAGGCTCGGGTGCAACGTGAGAGTCCTTGGTCTTTTGATAGAAACCTGATTTTAATGCAGAATTATACAGGAGAAATACAAGCTACAAGAGTACAGATTTTAAAGGCTGCCTTTTGGATCAGATTATATGATCTTCCCTTGGGTGCTATGAATGAAAAGGTGGTGAGGAAGATTGGCAACAGCATTGGTATAGTGGAGGAGCTTGATGTTGAAAAGGATGAAGTTGCATGGGGGGAGTTTATCAGAATCAGAATAATACTGGATGTTACAAAACCTTTGCTGCAAGGAAAATGTATAAACTTGGGCAATCATGGTAGATGCTGGGTTCAGTTTACATATGAAAGATTGCCTACATTTTGTTATGCATGTGGTTGTTTGGGTCACAGTCATAAGGATTGTAGCATATGGAAGGCTATTCAAGGAGCATGCAAGGAAGATAACCTTCCTTTTGGCCCATGGTTGCGAGTGTCTGCCTTTTCTGGAAACACCTACAACCATCGTGAGCAGCAGCCTGTGCAGGGTAGAGGTCCTGCTGTAACGGTTCCAGAAAAGCAATCAATGGAGCTAGCACCAAATCAGGAGGTTGGTGAAGCAGTTTCCAAGATGACTGTTACATGTAGTAATGGGGAGCAATTAAATCGAGGAGGGGAATTTCCAGTGAAGGAAACAAATAAGGAAACTGATAAGGGGGTCAATGTTGCAGTTATGGCTTCTTGTGGGATTAGAGACAAAAAAGGTGATCTGTCATTTAACGGAATGGAGAAAGCTCAGTGGGCCTTTTCTAGTGAGAATGGGGATATATTAGGAAGGCCTTTAAGTGAAGGTAATATTAAGAGGGATGCTAAAGCCCAACAGAAAGGAAAAGAATTAGCTCATGAAAATGAAGCTGTAGCAAAGGAGGAATTAATCATGGCAAAGGTAGTTGAAGGAAAGTGGAAAAGGCAAAGAAGAATGACATTGAAAGGGGAAGCTAATCAGCTACTTATAACCTCTATGAAGAGAAAGGGCAGTAGTATGGAAGATAATGTCTCGGGCTCTTTACCTGCAACAAAATTGAGAAAGGTTATGGAGGCTGAGAAGATTTTAACTCGAAGATCGGTGGAGGCTGTGACTCAGCCCCGCCGGGAGCCATGAAACTCATAAGTTGGAATGCACGTGGACTTGGGAATCCACGTGGCATTAGAGCCCTTCGTGACTTAGTCAAGAAGGAAGGTCCCGATATCATGTTTTTACAAGAAACAAAAGTAAACTGCAGAATAATGGAAAGAATAAAGTATCAGGTGGGATTCCAGAATTGTTTAACAGTTGATTGTGAGGGAAGGAGTGGAGGTCTTTGTTTGTTATGGAGACAGGAGATTGAGGTAACCATTAAAAGCTTCTCTAAGCACCATATTGATGCTGATATTAAGGAGAGTGATGATGAAGGTGGTTGGGAGTTAACAGCACTGTATGGTCATCCAGAAACCAACAGGAGGGGAGAAACTTGGGATCTAATGAGATCTTTAAATAGGGGTGATCATGGGAGCTGGCTGGTGATAGGGGATTTCAATGAAATTACTAGCCGAGTTGAAAAAAAGGGAGGGAAGGATAGAGCTGAATCACAAATGGAAAGTTTTAGGAAAATGATAGATGATTGTGCTTTAATAGATTTGGGTTATGAAGGCAGCAATTTTACATGGTGGAATTACAGAGAAGGGGAGAATGCTATCCATGAAAGATTAGATCGAGCCCTTGCAAGCAATGCATGGTGTAGAGCTTTTCCTAATGCACAGGTTGTTCATATTTTTGCTCCATATTCAGACCACATCCCAATTGTGTTAAAAACTGAGGGTGTTGTTCAAAAGTGTAAGGGACCAAAACCTTTCAGGTTTGAAGCAGTCTGGACAGAAAGTGAAGAGTGTGGAAAGGTGATTGAGAAGGCTTGGCAAGTTCATCAGGGTAATGGTCCTATTGGTGAAGTGGTAAACAAGATTTCGAGATGCAGTGACAGTTTGAGAAGATGGAATAAAGCCAGCTTCGGAACAATTCAAAAGAGACTAAAAATGGCAAGGATGCAATTGGAAAAAATTCAAGCTGAGAATTCAAGAAGTCCAAATAGAGAGGCAGTACAGAAAGCAAGAGAGGAATTGCAGATATGGTTAGAGAGGGAGGAAATACTTTGGAGGCAGAGATCAAAGGCATTATGGTTGAAAGAGGGAGATCAAAATACCAAATATTTCCATAGTAAAGCTAGCCAAAGGAAAAAGAAGAATACTATTACTAGACTAAAGGATGCAAATGGAGAATGGCAAGAGAATGAGCAGAGGGATGAGTTGATAATGAAGTATTTTGAAGAGATGTTTACATCAAATGGTTTTTCAACCAGAAATAATTTCTTATCTTCTCTACAAGGCAGGATAACAACAGATATGAATGAAGATCTCACAAAGGCCTTTACTGAAGGGGAAGTACAGAATGCATTACAACAAATGGACCCTAACAAAGCTCCTGGACCCGATGGTATGGCTCCCATTTTCTATCAAAAATACTGGCATATCGTAGGAAAGTCTGTGACTAAAGCTGTGTTACATGCTCTCAATGAAGGTCATTTTCCTGCTGAATTAAATCATACTTTTATTGTACTTATACCTAAAACAAAAAAGCCTGAGTCAGTATCCCAGTTTCGTCCTATAAGTCTTTGTAATGTCATTTACAAGTTGATCTCCAAGGTTTTGTCTAATAGGCTGAAACTAGTCCTTCCCCATGTTATATCCAACTCTCAAAGTGCTTTTGTACCAGGTCGGGTGATTTCTGATAATATTCTTGTAGCTTATGAAATGATTGATTTCTTGAGAAGAAAAGGAAATGGAAAAGAGGGATACATGTCCATAAAGTTAGATATAAGTAAAGCCTATGATAGGCTTGAATGGCACTATTTGGAAGCTATTATGAAACATATGGGGTTTGCTTCTAAATGGATCCAGTTAATCATGCTTTGTGTAAAAACAGTCTCTTTTTCCATTCTTATCAATGGTGAACCAGTTGGTCCTATTTATCCATCTCGTGGGATTAGACAGGGAGATCCACTATCTCCATATCTTTTCTTATTGGGAACTGAGGGACTAATATCTCTTTTGACTGAAGCTAGCACAAGAAACCAGATTTCAGGCATTCGAGTATGCAGATGGGCTCCTGTGGTGAATCAGTTGTTATTTGCAGATGATAGCATTCTTTTCTGTAAAGCCACATATCAAGAGAACATGGAGTTACAAAGAATTCTTGAAACTTATGAGCATGCATTAGGGCAAAGGATCAATAGAGGAAAGACTGCAATGGTCTTCAGCAATAATGTTCAACCAGAAATTCAGCAACAACTCCTATCTGTGTGGGGAGTTCAGAACTTCCAGAATTATGATAAATATCTCGGCTTACCATCAATGGTAGGTAGAGACAAAAGGAGAGCCTTTTCTGACATTAAACACAAAGTGTGGTCTAAACTACAGCAATGGAAGGAAAAGCTTTTATCTCAAGGGGGAAAAGAAGTTCTAATAAAGGCAGTGGCTCTAGCTATTCCAACATATGCTATGTCCTGCTTCAAGTTGCCCAGCTCCCTTTGCTATGAACTAGAACAGATGAT
This sequence comes from Carya cathayensis, assembly GCA_011037825.1. NCBI lineage: Eukaryota > Viridiplantae > Streptophyta > Magnoliopsida > Fagales > Juglandaceae > Carya > Carya cathayensis. Next base: position 604,264 of record QGSO01000344.1, read on the forward strand.
GGCCAAGTTTTGGTGGGGACAGAAAAAGGAAGAGAGGAAGATACATTGGGTAAGTTGGAAGAGGATGTGTGAGACTAAAGGAGATGGAGGTATGGGGTTTAGAGATTTAAGGCTTTTTAATGAGGCTTTACTTGCAAAACAAGGTTGGAGAATTATGCAAAATGAGGAGAGCCTTCTTCACAAAATTTTCAAAGCAAGATATTTCCCAAGTTCAAATTTTCAGAATGCAAATCTTGGTCATAATCCATCTTTTGTGTGGAGGGGTATATGGTCAGTGAAAGATAAGCTACTACAAGGATGCAGGTGGAGGGTTGGGAGTGGTAGAATGATCAGGCTATGGGAAGATCATTGGGTGCCTGGTTTTACAAGATTACAACACCCAGTAGATGATTTAACAGAAGATGACCAACGAGTAGAGGCTCTTATTGATAATAATTCAGGGTGGTGGGACATTGATAAAGTCAGAAGGCTGGTAGCACCTGAACCTGCTGATGCAATTCTAAAAATCATTCTCAGCTCAGAAAACCATGAGGACAAGTTAATATGGGATAAGGAAAGGAATGGATCTTTTAGTGTTAAGAGTGCTTATAAATTTTTCAAGAGCCTAGCTACAGCACCAACAAAGGGGGAAAGTTCTAGGAGCAGAGAAGATAAAAACTTATGGAAGGCTATTTGGAAGATGAAAGTACCCCAGAAGGTCAAAATTTTTGCATGGAGGGCCTGCATTGAAGCACTTCCAACCAGATGTAATCTGAAAAGAAGGAAGATAGTTGAAGATGTAACCTGCCAGTTGTGTTCTGCAGGTAGTGAAAATACTGCACATGCTCTTATACAATGTCATATGATTTCTGTAGTCTGAAATCAACAGCTTCCTCAAGTCATTAATGCAAGACCTCATGAGGATTTTAGAGAGATGATTATTCGAATACAAGGTAATCACTGTCAAGAGGAACTGGAGAGATTGTTTATGATTGCTTGGGCTTGCTGGTATAGAAGAAATCAGTGGGTGTTTGAGGAAAAGCATTTGGAACCAACAGAGGTAGTTAATCATGCCCTTGGTTTGCTTAAGGCTTATAAGATTACTAAAGGTACAAACCATATTGATAGTAAGAGAGTGTCTAAATGGCAATTACCACCACAAGGAACTATAAAGCTTAACGTGGATGGAGCTTTGTTTCATGCTGAAGGTAGTGCTGGAATTGGTCTTATTCTCAGAGATTGGGAAGGCAAAGTGTTAATGGCTGTAAGTAAAAAGGAGGCTGCAGTGATGGAGCCTTTAGAAATCGAATTAATAGCTATTCTCAGAGGACTACAATTCAGCATTCCTCTTGGATTACAGGCTTTAACCATTGAGACAGATTCTTTGATCCTAGCTCAAGAATTATCAAAACCTGAGCTGGCCAATGCTATGTTTGGAAATGTGGTGACAGATATTAAGCGTATGCAGACTAGAATTCCAGTTTGTTCCATTGTGCATGTCAATAGGGAAGCAAATGAATCAGCACATAGACTAGCAAGATTTGCAAGATATGTTTCTGATATTAGAGTTTGGTGGGAGTCTGTTCCCCCTTGCGTTGAACAAGTCCTTTGGACTGAGTTATCTTTGTAATTCTGTTTTGATTATGAATGAAAGTGTCTTTTCTATAAAAAAAAAAAATTTAATCAGGATCTCTACTTTAGATTCAAACATATATACAGAAGTGTGCATGGGATTTATTGTCAATTGTAGCTCTTTAATCTCATTGTTGAAACTACTTCATTACTTCTTGTGTACCGGTTTAATGATTATAAATATCCTCACCGGTTTACTCTTGGATGCCATTTGAGACTTGCCATACACATAGAGAGGGAAATGGGATAGCAGATGGCCTTGCTAAAGATGTTGCGGCTAGTGTAGGTGCTTCCTTTGACTTGAAGAACTCCCCATGAATGTACTTGGCTTGTATGCCCTTCAAAAAGCTTAGAACTTTCGACATTAGAACTCTTGGTTTTACTCTACTAGTTAAACATACATTTATTTTGGATTTTTGTAAAGTCTTACAATTAAAATCGTAATTTTATAAATGACCGATAACTCCTGCGCTTTTCTCGATTTGAGATTAGGCCCTTGTGTTTTTTAGGATTAACACCCTATGCTATCACAAGTTTATAATTAGCTCAATCCGTCACAAGTTTAGTTCATTCTACTCAACGAAATACACATATCATTCTCTAGAGTGACTATGAGTTGAATTTTTGTTTTCTTACTTAAAAAAAAAATCTAAATAAAAATAAATAATAATTTTAATTTGAAAAAACAAAAATAAAAATAAAAAACTTATTAAGAAAACGTTGGATGGAGGGGAGGGATTCTCCCCCACCAACCACCAACCAACCGAATCCACTTGGTCTAGCGAGCACTAGAGGTTAGAAAAGGGCCACCAAGTGATAGTCACCACCTGGACCACACAGGATGGCTAGCAGGGGAACCTTGCTCGCTGTTTTTTAAGATTTTTTTTTAATATTTTTTAAATTTAACATTATTGTACGTAATTGATGTTTTATTTTTATTTAAATTTTTTAAGCAAGAAAAAACATTTTCTCCCAAGTGGCAACTCTAGAGAGTGATACGTATCTTTGACGAAATATGTGATGGATGAGATTAATGCTAGACTTGTGATAGCACAAAATGTTCATCCTAAAAGAAATTGCACAATGGTCTAATTTCAAACCATATAAATCCATGAGGGTTATTGGTTATTTATCCCTATTAAAAAAATTAATACGCTAGATCAATAGATAGCTTTAACATAAATATAAGTTTCTCTCTCAATATATAATATTTATGCGAGTGTTAGAATATTAACCCTAAAATATTGATTTACTTATCATGTTACAATAGATAGTTTTTTATGGGCATAATAGATTAATAAAACTAAAAAGTTTGACTATGGTATACCCTCCTATGTAGGGGTGTAAATCGGTCCGATCTAGAGAAAATAATAAACCAAAAATTGAACATCTATAAAGACTGGACCAGACCAATAATTATCATTTTCTCAAAAACGTTTTAATAATTTTCACATCGAGAAGTTTTCTCGAGTTCCACTTCAACTGTAGTTACCACACAAAAATAATGATTTCTTTTTCTTTTTCTTTTCTCATAATAAATGCAAAGACTTCTTCTCCCTCATAGTCATAGTGCGAGCCTGCGACTAGTGCTTTATAATTTTCAGAGCATAAGCTTTATTTTCAAAAAATAAGATAATAAAACTCATTCTACTTTTATTAAATAATAATTATTGCTACAAAGCAACATAATTATTTATCATTATGTTATTATTATATTACATGCCATTAAATTAAGCCCATAAAAGTATATCTAATTAAGTTATTAAAGTATTGGAGGGTCCAAACAATGATCGGAATATGAAGAAGAAGAACACGTCTTTACTTCAACATTCAAACAATGATCGGAATATGAAGGAACGATTGCGATAATTAGATGGAATCAGCAAAGAGATTGCTTAAGGAGTTTGTATTTTCGGTTTGGGGTGGACAAGGTGAGGAGTTGCTTTTCAAGGATACATCCACAACACATTTTCATATTTTAAAATTATTTTTTCTTATTATATTAATTAAGTTGCTCCATTTATCATTCATACACCATATATTTATTACAGGAAAAATAAATAAATTAAATATAATGTAGAATGTGTAGAAATGATAAATAGAATTATTCATGTATATAAGTTTGTGTTCGTTTTAGATAGAAAATGTTCAAAAACAACCATTAATTATTTAATTTAGACCTTATTTCAAATATATATATAATGTATACTTAGTTTTGAAAGTAAGTTGAGTTAAATTGAGATGAGATAAAAGTTGAATAAATATTTTTTTAATATTATTTATATTTTAAAATTAAAAAAATTAAATTCTTTATTATATTTTATTTAAAATTTTGAAAATTTATAATATATAGATAAACAATAGAGATTATTTCACTAAACAAGGGATTAGCATGAATATGCTGAGGTCAGGCTAATTCTTTTTTCTACTTTGAATTAAACACGTTTGTCATACTTTTCTTTTCAAAAAGAGAATTTTCAACTCTTATATAAGGTTGTAAATGAACTAGTCTGCTCGGTACGTACTCGCTTGGTTAAACTCAAATTGAACTTGACTTGTGAAGAAAAGCTCGTTCGTGAAAAGAAAAATATCCAAGTCATTTATAATCGAGTTATGCTAAATACAGTCATGGATCGTACAAATGCCGCACTTTTTTTTTTTAAATGAGTGTGATCCACTATTAAAAATTTAAGAGAAATGATACTTGTAGTTATGAGTGTGCAAATGCCACGCAATCACTTTAAAAAAATAAATAAATATGGGACCTACATGAAAAGAAAATTAATCTTTTAACAGTAATCCTCACTATTTTTGGACAAAAGAATCGATTGAAAAGACAATGAATAATATAAATATATATATATATATACTTTTCCTTCCATTGCTGTAGTTTAGACCACACTTTGTGTTTAATGTCAGAAAAGGCTCTCCTTTTGTCTCTACCTACCATTGATGGTAAGCCAGATATTTATCATAATTCTGGAAGTTCTGAACTCCCCACACAGATAGGAGTTGTTGCTGAATTTCTGGTTGAACATTATTGCTGAAGACCATTGCAGTCTTTCCTCTATTGATCCTTTGCCCTAATGCATGCTCATAAGTTTCAAGAATTCTTTGTAACTCCATGTTCTCTTGATATGTGGCTTTACAGAAAAGAATGCTATCATCTGCNCTTTTATCTCAAGGGGGAAAAGAAGTTCTAATAAAGGCAGTGGCTCTAGCTATTCCAACATATGCTATGTCCTGCTTCAAGTTGCCCAGCTCCCTTTGCTATGAACTAGAACAGATGATGGCCAAGTTTTGGTGGGGACAGAAAAAGGAAGAGAGGAAGATACATTGGGTAAGTTGGAAGAGGATGTGTGAGACTAAAGGAGATGGAGGTATGGGGTTTAGAGATTTAAGGCTTTTTAATGAGGCTTTACTTGCAAAACAAGGTTGGAGAATTATGCAAAATGAGGAAAGCCTTCTTCACAAAATTTTCAAAGCAAGATATTTCCCAAGTTCGAATTTTCAGAATGCAAATCTTGGTCATAATCCATCTTTTGTGTGGAGGGGTATATGGTCAGTGAAAGATAAGCTACTACAAGGATGCAGGTGGAGGGTTGGGAGTGGTAGAATGATCAGGCTTTGGGAAGATCATTGGGTGCCAGGTTTTACAAGATTACAACACCCAGTAGATGATTTAACAGAAGATGACCAACGAGTAGAGGTTCTTATTGATAATAATTCAGGGTGGTGGGACATTGATAAAGTCAGAAGGCTGGTAGCACCTGAACCTGCTGATGCAATTCTAAAAATCATTCTCAGTTCAGAAAACCATGAGGACAAGTTAATATGGGATAAGGAAAGGAATGGATTGTTTAGCGTTAAGAGTGCTTATAAATTTTTCAAGAGCCTAGCTACAGCACCAACAGAGGGGGAAAGTTCTAGGAGCAGAGAAGATAAAAACTTATGGAAGGCTATTTGGAAGATGAAAGTACCCCAGAAGGTCAAAATTTTTGCATGAAGGGCCTGCATTGAAGCACTTCCAACCAGATGTAATCTGAAAAGGAGGAAGATAGTTGAAGATGTAACCTGCCAGTTGTGTTCTGCAGGTAGTGAAAATACTGCACATGCTCTTATACAATGTCATATGATTTCTGTAGTCTGGAATCAACAGCTTCCTCAAGTCATTAATGCAAGACCTCATGAGGATTTTAGAGAGATGATTATTTGAATACAAGGTAATCACTGTCAAGAGGAACTGGAGAGATTGTTTATGATTGCTTGGGCTTGCTGGTATAGAAGAAATCAGTGGGTGTTTGAGGAAAAGCATTTGGAACCAACAGAGGTAGTTAATCATACCCTTGGTTTGCTTAAGGCTTATAAGATTACTAAAGGTACAAACCATATTGATAGTAAGAGAGTGTCTAAATGGCAATTACCACCACAAGGAACTATTAAGCTTAACGTGGATGGAGCTTTGTTTAATGCTGAAGGTAGTGCTGGAATTGGTCTTATTCTCAGAGATTGGGAAGGCAAAGTGTTAATGGTTGTAAGTAAAAAGGAGGCTGCAGTGATGGAGCCTTTAGAAATCGAATTAATAGCTATTCTCAGAGGACTACAATTCAGCATTCCTCTTGGATTATAGGCTTTAACCATTGAGACAGATTCTTTGATCCTAGCTCAAGAATTATCAAAACCTGAGCTGGCCAATGCTATGTTTGGAAATGTGGTGACAGATATTAAGCGTATGCAGACTAGAATTCCAGTTTGTTCCATTGTGCATGTCAATAGGGAAGCAAANAGATTACATATATCTTCAAAAAGAAATGTAAGGAATACATTTAACAACAAGTCTCATCAATTAATACTCATTTTTAGAATGTGACACTGTTCAATTTATTGAAAGCTAGCAATGAGATTTGTATCTCATTCATAAGAACCACTGATCAAGAGATAAGATGGAGAAAAGGTAGCTTTCCTAGCTTAACTACAATAACATCAATCTCAGTTTGAATGAGTTAATTGTCTAATGAAAGTTGTTTACTTAGGTCCCGTCTGGTTACACAGATGAGATGAGATGTTTTAAATAGTAATGAATAAAATATTGTTATAATATAACTTTTTAATATTAATTTTGTATTGGGATTTGAAAGAGTTAAATTTTTTATTATATTTTGTATGAAAATTTGACAAAGTTGTACGTAATGATGAATTGAGATGAGATTGAATTTTTGATATTGTGTAACTAATATGGACCAAAATGAAATTACATATGCAAACACACAATCGATCGAGGTGGTGTCTTGGGTGGGCTTGTAACGAAGAAACTTTACACATATGTAAGTAGGAGCTATATATTGCATTAGTTAAGACAAATATTGTGTGGTTGTCGTTTGAATAACAAAATAATGATGGGTAGGGCTTTAGATTTTGTGTACAAGTTGAAAGCTAGCAATGAGATTTCTATCCATTCATAAGAACCACTGAAGATAAGATGGAGAAAAGGTTAAGTACATGAAGAACATCAATCTCGGTTTGAATGAGTTAATTGAATAAAGACACATACGGCCACTAGTGCTCATGATATTTAAAGGTGCAATAAGATTCTTTGTATATTAATTGAATACGCTCTTCATCATGAAATTAAACGATCGTTACTTTTTAATTGAATATTGATTTCTTAAAGAAAAAAAAAAAAAAAAAAAAAGAAAGAAGAAGTGGAACAGCATGAATTTTTGCCAAGCCACTTTCACTACAAGAAAAATAATCATATATGACGGATTATATATGACGAAAATGACTATTTAGATTAAAACAGACTCATTTAATATAAAATAATTATTTTTACAGGAAATAACTTGTCACAACTAAATAGTTTTCTTGTAGTGAATTTAGAATACCAAAAACAAACACATAAATATCATTGAAATTTGGTTTATTTAATTTTTCAAAAGAGCTATAAGTTAGTTTTCGTGTACTTTCAAAGATATTTTTTTTATTATCAAATATTCTCATATTCTTTAGGACTTGGGAAGGAAAGATTCGTTTGAAAATCAAGTCCTTGGGCTTAATTAGTTTCATCAATTTTATAATTTTGTTTGGTTTATTTGATCTGTTTTCAACTTTATGGCCTTCATCGTACTACAGTTTTTGTTTCAAGTGAGATGGTTAGAAAAGGTAGCTAGGGTAATCAGCTCTCTTGAAACAAAAACTGCATGTAGTACTTTAAAGGCCATAAAGAAGATAGTAATGCTATATTATAGCGTGCAGTGTACTTTTAGATTTATTAAAATTAGATTACTGTTTTTTTTTTTTTTTTTTTGATAGAAAAGACACTTTCATTCATAACAAAACAGAATTACAAAGATAACTCAGTCCAAAGGACTTGTTCAACACAAGGGGGAACAGACTCCCACCAAACTCTAATATCAGACATATCTTGCAAATCTTGCTAGTCTATGTGCTGATTCATTTGCTTCCCTATTGACATGCACAATACTACATTTTGAAATTAAAAATGTTTTGTTTTGCATTCCGTACTATGTAAATGGCTTATATATACATATTAGTATATATTCTCTGCTTACTGAATTATTGATAACTCACCCTTTATCTCTATAATATTTTCAGATGTTTTGGATATTTTCTATTGGAAAAAAAAAGTAAATAAATCTAAAATTATTATTTTAACAGTAATCTAATTTTAATAAATCTAAAAGTACACTGCACGCTATAATATAGCATTACTATCTTCTTTATGGCCTTTAAAGTACTACATGCAGTTTTTGTTTGAAGAGAGCTGATTACCCTAGCTACCTTTTCTAACCATCTCACTTGAAACAAAAACTGTAGTACGATGAAGGCCATAAAGTTGAAAACAGATCAAATAAACCAAACAAAATTATAAAATTGATGAAACTAATTAAGCCCAAGGACTTGATTTTCAAACGAATCTTTCCTTCCCAAGTCCTAAAGAATATGAGAATATTTGATAATAAAAAAAATATCTTTGAAAGTACACGAAAACTAACTTATAGCTCTTTTGAAAAATTAAATAACCAAATTTCAATGATATTTATGTGTTTGTTTTTGGTATTCTAAATTCACTACAAGAAAACTATTTAGTTGTGACAAGTTATTTCCTGTAAAAATAATTATTTTATATTAAAATGAGTCTGTTTTAATCTTAAATAATCATTTTCGTCATATATAATCCGTCATATATGATTATTTTTCTTGTAGTGAAAGTGGCTTGGCAAAAATTCATGCTGTTCCACTTCTTCTTTTTTTTTTTTTTTTTTTCTTTAAGAAATCAATATTCAATTAAAAAGTAACGATCGTTTAATTTCATGATGAAGAGCGTATTCAATTAATATACAAAGAATCTTATTGCACCTTTAAATATCATGAGCACTAGTGGCCGTATGTGTCTTTATTCAATTAACTCATTCAAACCGAGATTGATGTTCTTCATGTACTTAACCTTTTCTCCATCTTATCTTCAGTGGTTCTTATGAATGGATAGAAATCTCATTGCTAGCTTTCAACTTGTACACAAAATCTAAAGCCCTACCCATCATTATTTTGTTATTCAAACGACAACCACACAATATTTGTCTTAACTAATGCAATATATAGCTCCTACTTACATATGTGTAAAGTTTCTTCGTTACAAGCCCACCCAAGACACCACCTCGATCGATTGTGTGTTTGCATATGTAATTTCATTTTGGTCCATATTAGTTACACAATATCAAAAATTCAATCTCATCTCAATTCATCATTACGTACAACTTTGTCAAATTTTCATACAAAATATAATAAAAAATTTAACTCTTTCAAATCCCAATACAAAATTAATATTAAAAAGTTATATTATAACAATATTTTATTCATTATTATTTAAAACATCTCATCTCATCTGTGTAACCAGACGGGACCTAAGTAAACAACTTTCATTAGACAATTAACTCATTCAAACTGAGATTGATGTTATTGTAGTTAAGCTAGGAAAGCTACCTTTTCTCCATCTTATCTCTTGATCAGTGGTTCTTATGAATGAATACAAATCTCATTGCTAGCTTTCAATAAATTGAACAGTGGTCACATTCTAAAACATGAGTATTAATATGATGAGACTTGTTGTTAAATGTATTCCTCATTTCTTTTTGAAGATATATGTAATCGATCGGCCTCATCATGTACTCCTAATTAATAATTATTAGTTTCTTTCCCCATTTGTTTTTTATAATTTATGAATGTTTACATGCACGAGCGTTACATTAATAGAACTAATATAAGTAGATAAATAAAATTATAAAATAATTACAAACGAGTTAGAAGTTAATCATTTTCCATTTGTAAATAGTAAATATGTTTTTTTTTTTTTTCACTAGTGAATCCAAATTTGTCAAGTAAAGTTAAGGTTAGGTTTGGTAATTCAAAATTCTCATTTCAAATACAAAATTTATATCTCATTATTATAATTATTTTTAATTTTTAAATTAAATATGATAAAAAATTTAATTTTTTTAAATCTTAAGATATTAATAATATTAGAAGATAATATTTTAAATTTTCATCTATAAAAAAAAAAAGAAAAATTCATTTTACTTTCCAAATCTAACGTGTACTATACGGCCGATTGACAATCAGCTGCTTGACCAATGGCTTGGGACTTTAAATAAAAGCACGAACCATTCCTTACTCAAAATTAAGTTGTCGTACTTTGATTTGACCGATGACTTGAGACTTTAAATAAAAGCCCGAAACATTCCTTACTCAAAATTAACGTCTCGTTTGATTAGATATAAGATGTGATAAAAATATTTATTAGATATAAGATGTGATAAAAATATTTATAAATAATAAATAGATAATTTGTAAATAATAATAAATTAGTTTGAGTTATAATATTTTAAGAAGATTTGGAAAAGAAGAGGAAAAAGATTAAATAATATTAATATTATAAAAATAAAATATTATTATAATCAATTTTTGAAGATTTAAAAAATTAAGCAGAATTATTGTTTGTGTTTTCTTTAAAAGTTTAGAAAAATTATGATTAAATAATAATTAGATAAAAATTTAAAATATTTATATTTAAAAATTATAAAATATTTTTAGTATTACATAATTAATCTTCATTTTATATAAAATTATAAAATAATTGTAAACTAGTTATGAGTTTATCATTTTTCATTCATAAATATGTTTTTCTTTTCCCGAGTGAATCCAGATTTTCGACATAAGTGTTCCAGACGGCCGATTTACTCAATCAGGCTGCTAGACCAAAGACTTGGGGCTTTAACCAAAAGCACCAACCATTACTTCCTCAAAACTAATTTCTCGTTTGGTTAGATAAATAAAATAAAATAAATAAATAATATGTAACAAGTAATAAAAAAATTAAAATTAAATATTTGATTAACTTTTAAATAATAAAAAAGAAAAAATTAAATAAAAATATTATAAATATAATTTTTATTTTAAAATTTATAAAAATTGAATTGTTTGAAAAAACAAAAAAGCAAAAAACAAAATGAGTAGACTGGGTACAAAGTCTCGGTGGGAAATGGGAATATCATTTCCCAAATACTAATTCCAATAATTATTTTTATAATATTTGAGTATTAGAAAAAAAAATAGATAAATCTATGACTAATTTGAAAAAATTATTTATTTTAATAATAGACTTTATTTTTTTCAAAATTAGGATTGCATCTAGGATTATCTTTTGTGTACTAAAGCCTGATAACTTTCATATTAATTCTAATAAAAAGAAAAAGAAAATAAAAAAGTATTTTTTTTTCCTTTCTAGGCAAGAAAAGCTTGTCTTGACTCTACATATGTTCTCCATTCTTTGTGGAGCTATGATATTTAGTGGACTAAAGTTGTCAATGCTTTTCTACGAGCTAACCCTACAAGAAAAAAAATTATTTGCGACGAAAATGACAATTTGTTATGAAAACAGATTTATTTTAATAAGAATTTGCCTTTTTTGCAAGAAATAGTTAGACACAATTAAACAATTTTCTTTTAGTGTAATTAAGGGTAAATGCAACCACTTAATTATTATTAGCCTTCATCCATTATACTCCAAAGGGCGTTGTTGATACCACGTGGACCCAAAATAATACTTATATAATGACTCTTGTGGCGGAAAAGCATATAAGCAAAGATTATAACTATTTTCTTTTTATTGGATTATAACCACATCTTGTTTCCCAAAATAAATAAATAAAAAAAATAAATTCATTCACATCTTGTACGTTCATACACTACACCAAATTTTCGTAGGACGAGAAATTTTTAGAAAACTTTTGAAGGCACTTAGAAATCAAATTAGACAAAAATTAAAGTGAATTGATTTTAATTAGAATATTTAAAATTCCTTTGTTTAAGAAAAAAAGAAAACATGGGGGCAGCCACTTTGAGCTGCCCTCAATATCTCTCTCCCTCCCACTTGTTTTATCTTCTTCCTCCTTTGTTTAAATCCCTACACCGGGCACCATTTCTCACTTTCTCTCACAAAATTTCATTACTTTTTCTCTCAAAATTACTTAGACATAGAGCAAGTCTTATTTGGTTATACAGATAAGATGAGATGAAAGTTAGCATTTATAGGCTTCAGGAGGGGAAGGGGACGGGGATGGACGTTGGTTTTGGCTACAAGGAAGTAAATGTGAGTGGTGGAGGTGAGAGGTGGAGTGCTTAAGTGCAAAATGCCAAGAGAGACATCATTTGGTTCAGTTCATGAATAGGGGGCTGAAGTTTCATAATTCAACATGTAAGAGGGCTAGAAGTCGTCCATGGGTGTAGGGGTTGCTTGATTCGGATTTTCGAAACAAAAATCAACAAGACAAGCAAGCCATAGCCAACGGTTTTTGGTTTCCTTCAAAGTTATGTAGATTTTTTATCCTCTTTTGTCCCACCCTCTTTGTCTGATTTGGAGGCGTTATGACCATCATTTGAAGACTTTTTCAGGTTAGGAAGAGAGACATGAGTGGTTGCCAAGTGATCATGCTTGAGTAGAAAATGAAAGGGGCGAAATGGGTGATGGTTCAACCAAGTGATTTCAAGTGAGTGTCTCTCTTTGAACCAATCGGTTGGGCTGCCATGGGGAGCTAATTCAGTAAGCTAGCACTTGTGAAGTACTTCCAAGGGACAAAATACAAGAGAGGCCAGCGTGGTGTAGTGAACAAAATAGGTGCAGAAAATTCAATTGAAACCCATGGCCAATCAATTTGGTTTCAACTAGGATTGTAATGGAATTGATTGGGTTTCTTGAAAAAAATTCGTCCAATGCAAGAACTTAACTAGGAGGGTTAAGGTCAGGTGTAAATGATGAAATTTCCATTGATAAAATTGTGTACATGGCATGGGTTAGTAACTGATATGATGCAATGCACATGAAGGTGCACCTAGGTGCCGATTGGTGGTGACTTGGGCATTGACATTGCTTTGCTTCTATTGACATGTGTTGGGTGAAGATTAAACATCTAAATTAGTCTGAATAATGCAAATCAATAATAAAATAAATAAATTTCAGATAAAAAAATGTGGGAAATGATTTGAATAAAAATTAAGTTTAAAACTTGGTTTAAAGGTCACTAATCATGTATAAGTTGATTAATACCTTTAACTCAAGTTAGAAGCTTAATTATGGTCAAGTGGGAACCTTAGGGATGTGTGGCACTTCTTGGGCTTGAGGGAAACCAATGGTATGGTGCATGTGAACTTCAATTGGAAGAATGGAATAAAAGATAAGAGTTTGGGCTTCATGGGTTAGGCTTTGGTTGGGCCAAAAGTTCAAGCCTTGGATGTGGGCTTTGTAGTGGCTTATTATATGGACCTTATGTCTAAATCTATGGGACCTATCCAATCTTTCGGTCTTTCCTCAATTGGGTCAAAGTCATGAATCTTACTAAGTTGGTCCTAATGACCTTATGCTTACTAAGTTGGGCCTAATACCTTGAGTCTAATAAGTTAGGTCCATAGTCTTGTATCTAATAAGTGAGGCCTAAAATCTTATGTCTTCCAAGTTGGGCCTAGGGCCATCAATCTTATTAAGTTAGGCCCAATGGTTTTATGTCCTTTACATTGGGCCTATTTTCTAGTCTCCTCCAATAAAGGCTTAAAACTTTATATCTCCTAAGTTAGGCCTAAGGTTTTTTAACTTCTTATCCTTAGCCCATAACATCCTTTTTGAATTAGAGTCCTAAATTCTTATGTGCATCAAGTAGGGCCTAAAGTCTTATGTCCATCAAGTTGGGTAGCCTTTATACTAAAAAAGCATGGGTCTTTAATAAAGAAATCTCTTCAGCTTTCCTAAATCCATAAAAAATTTAACCCAAATTACTTAGTCCAATAAGGTAGCAAAATCTCCAATATGCCACTTGTCCTTCTAACATTGGCCTCTTGGCACATTTTCTCAAAATTAATTAAACACTAAAAATTCTCCTTAATAATACTACTAATCCAATTAAGATAAAAAAATTTCATTTTCCGTAGAATCAATATTGCACTAGAACCTTAATAATTCTAACTAAACCAAAAGTATACAATCTGCTTGCCAACTAAAAAATCCAAAAATGTTCTAATTCCCAATAGTCCAACTCCTAATTAACTAGTATTAAGGCTACTAAAGTCAAGGCCTTAGGAGCTTTATAGGCTGGGTGTTATAGTTAAGCATGGTCTCTATTCTGATATGATGCCTCTGATATGATGTGATATGATATAATGATGTTCAGTTATACTACGCTAAAGGACTTTTGTATATGTTCAGTTATACACATTAGGATTGCATCCAGGATTATCTTTTGTGTACTAAAGCCTGCTAACTTTCATATTAATTCTAATAAAAAGAAAAAAAATTTTCCTTTCTACTCAAGAAAAGCTTGTCTTGACACTACATATTTTGTGCATTCTTTGTGGAGCTATGATATTTAGTGAATTAAAGTTGTCAATGCTTTTCTACGAGCTAACCCTACAAGAAAAAAAAACAATTATCAGTGACAAAAATGACTATTTGTTACGAAAATAAATTTATTTTAGTAAGAAATTGTCTTTTTTGCAAAAAATAGTTAGACACAATTAAGCAATTTTCTTTTAGTGTAATTAAGGGTAAATGCAACCACTTAATTACTATTAGCCCTCATCCATTTTACTCCAAAGGGCGTTGTTGATACCACGTGGACTCTAAATAATACTTATGTAATGATTCTTGTTCCGGAATAGCATTGAACACTACAACAGAATAGGTCTTTTGGGACAAAAAGTTTTTGTATCTTGGGCCTATTTTCTAGTGTCCTCCAAGAAAGGCTTAAAACTTTATATCTCCCAAGTTAGGCCTAAGGTGTTTTAACTTCTTATCCTTAGCCCACAACATCCATATTGAATTAGAGCCCTAAATTCTTATGTCCAACAAGTAAGGACTAAAGTCTTATGTCCATCAAGTTGGGCCTAAGCCTTTATACTAAAAAAGCTTGGGCCCTTAATAAACAAATCTCTCGAGCTTTCCTAAATCTATAAAAAATTTAACCAAAATTACTTAGCCCAATAAGGTGGCAAAATCTCCAATATGCCACTTGTCCTTCGAACATTGACCTCTTGGCACATTTTTTCGAAATTAATTAAGCACTAAAAATTCTCTATAATAATACTACTAATCCAATTAAGATCCAAAAATTTCATTTTCCATAAAATCAATATTGCACTAGAACCTTAATAATTCCAACTAAACCAAAAGTATACAATCTGCTTGCCAACTTAAAAATCCAAAAATGTTCTAATTCCCAATGGCCCAACTCTTAATTAACTAGTATTAAGGCTACTAAAGTCAAGGCCTTAGGAGCTTTTTAGGCGGGATGTTACAGTTAAGCATGGTCTCTATTCTGATATGATGTGATATGATATGATGATGTTCAGTTATACTAAGCTAAAGGACTTTTGTATATGAATACTTTTGAAACTATTGCTATGATATTATGATAACATGTTTTGTTCTACATTTTGAAATTAAAAATGTTTTGTTTTGCATTCCGTACTATGTAAATGGCTTATATATACATATTAGTATATATTCTCTGCTTACTGAATTATTGATAACTCACCCTTTATCTCTATAATATTTTCAGATGTTTTGGATATTTTCTATTGGAAAAAAAAAGTAAATAAATCTAAAATTATTATTTTAACAGTAATCTAATTTTAATAAATCTAAAAGTACACTGCACGCTATAATATAGCATTACTATCTTCTTTATGGCCTTTAAAGTACTACATGCAGTTTTTGTTTGAAGAGAGCTGATTACCCTAGCTACCTTTTCTAACCATCTCACTTGAAACAAAAACTGTAGTACGATGAAGGCCATAAAGTTGAAAACAGATCAAATAAACCAAACAAAATTATAAAATTGATGAAACTAATTAAGCCCAAGGACTTGATTTTCAAACGAATCTTTCCTTCCCAAGTCCTAAAGAATATGAGAATATTTGATGATAAAAAAATATCTTTGAAAGTACACGAAAACTAAACAACTTACAGCTCTTTTGAAAAAAAAAAAAAAAAAACCAAATTTCGATGATATTTATGTGTTTGTTTTATGTATTCTAAATTCATTACAAGAAGATTATTCAGTTGTGACTAGTTATTTACTATGAAAATGACTATATTATATTAAAATGAGTCTGTTTTAATCGTAAATAGTCATTCTTGTCGCATATAATCAGTCGTAGATAGTTATTTTTCTTGTAGTGAAAGTTGCTTGGAAAAGTTTCATGCTGTTCCACTTTTTTTTTTTTTTTTTTCCCTTTAAGAAAACAATATTCAATTAAAAAGTAATGATCGTTTAATTTCATGATGAAGAGCGTATTCAATTAATATACAAAGAATCTTATTGCACCTTTAAATATCATGAGCACTAGTGGCCGTTTGTGTCTTTATTCAATTAACTCATTCAAACCGAGATTGATGTTATGTACTTAACTTTTTCTCCATCTTCTCTCTTGATCTGTGGTTCTTATGAATTATGGATAGAAATCTCATTGCCATCTTTCAATAAATTGAACAGTAGTCACATTCTAAAATATGAGTATTAATCTGATGAGACTTGTTAAATGTATTCCTCATACATTTCTTTTTGAAGATATATGTAATCGATCGGCCTCATCATGTACTCCTAATTAATAATTATTAATTTCTTTCCACATTTTTTTTAATAATTTATGAATGTTTACATGCATGAGCGTTACAATAGAACTAATATAAGTAGATAAATAAAATTATAAAATAAGTAGAAGTTTATCATTTTCAATTTGTAAATACTAAATATGTTTTTCTTTCCACTAGTGAATCCAGATTTGCCAAGTAAAGTTAAGGTTAGATTTGGTAACTCAAAATTTTCATTTCAAATATAAATTTTTTATCTTATGATCATTAGGGTCGGGATGATGAGTTGAGTTGAATGTTGAAAATTGAATAAAATATTATTATAATATTATTATTATTGTAAGATTTAAAAAAATTAAATTATTTATTATATTTTATATTAAAAATTAGAAAATTAATAATAATTAGATGAAATAAGTTAAGTTGAAACTTAACCTAATAAACAAACGCTGCCTAAATAAAAGCACGAACCATTCCTTACTCCAAATTAAGGTCTTGTACTTTGATTTGGCCGATGACTTGGACTTAAAATAAAAGCACGAACCATTCCTTACTCAAAATTAAGGTCGAGTTTGATTAGATATAAGATATGATAAAATTTAAATAATATTAATATTATAAAAATAAAATATTATTATAATAATTTTTTAAGATTTAAAAAATTAAACTGAATTATTTTTTGTGTTTTCTTTAAAAGTTTATAAAAATTATGATTAATTAATAAGTAGATAAAAATTTAAAAATTATTAAATATTTATATTTACAAATTATAAAATATTTTTAATATTACATAATTAATCTTCATTTTATATAAAATTATAAAATAATTGTAAACTGTTATGAGTTTATCATTTTTCATGCATAAATATGTTTTTCTTTTCCCGAGTGAATCCAGATTTGTGACATAAGTGTACCATACGGCCGATTGACTCAATCTGCAGGCTGCTTAACCAATGACTTGGGGCTTTAACCAAAAGCACAAACCTCAAAACTAATTTCTCTTTTGGTTACATAAATAAATTAAATTAAATAAATAAATAATATGTAACAAGTAATAATAAAATTAAAATTAAAATATTTGATTAAATTTTAAATAATAAAAAAAGAAAAAGTTAAATAAAAATATTATAAATATAAAATATTATTAAATATAATTTTTATTTTAAAATTAAAAAACTGAATTGTTTGAAAAAAAAAAGAAGAAGCAAAAAACAAAATGAGTAGACTGGGTACAAAGTCTCGGTGGAAATATCATTTCCCAAATACTAATTCTAATAAATGTTTTTATAATATTTGAGTATTAGAAATGACATTTAAAGTTTTAGAGTATACAAATCTCACACAATTCTTAAAAAAAAAATACATAAATCTACTACTAATTTGAAAAAATTATTTATTTTAATAGTATACATTAATTTTTTTTTTCAAAATAAGTGTGTAGTACTTTTACACATTACATCTAGGATTATCTTTTGTGTACTAAAGCCTACTAACTTTCATATTAATTCTAATAAAAAGAAAAAAATAAGAAATTCGTTTTCCCTTTCTACACAAGAAAAGCTTGTCTTGACACTACATATTTTGTGCATTCTTTGTGGAGCTATGATATTTAGTGAATTAAAGTTGTCAATGCTTTTCTACGAGCTAACCCTACAAGAAAAAAAAATTATCTGCGACGAAAATGACTATTTGTTATGAAAATAAATTTATTTTAGTAAGAAATTGTCTTTTTTGCAAGAAATAGCTAGACACAATTAAACAATTTTCTTATAGTGTAATTAAGGGTAAATGCAACCACTTAATTACTATTAGCCTTCATCCATTTTACTCCAAAGGGCGTTGTTGATACCACGTGGACTCTAAATAACACTTATGTAATGATTCTTGTTTCGGAATAGCATTGAACACTACAATAGAATAGGTCTTTTGGGACAAAAATTTTTGTATCTTGGGCCTATTTTCTAGTGTCCTCCAAGAAAGGCTTAAAACTTTATATCTCCCAAGTTAGGCCTAAGGTTTTTTAACTTCTTATCCTTAGCCCACAACATCTATATTGAATTAGAGCCCTAAAGTCTTATGTCCATCAAGTAAGGACTAAAGTCTTATGTCCATCAAGTTGGGTCTAAGCCTTTATACTAAAAAAGCTTGGGCCCTTAATAAACAAATCTCTTGACCTTTCCTAAATCCATAAAAAATTTAACTCAAATTACTTAGCCCAATAAGGTGGCAAAATCTCCAATATGCCACTTGTCCTTCGAACATTGGCCTCTTGGCACATTTTCTCGAAATTAATTAAGCACTAAAAATTCTACATAATAATACTTCTAATCCAATTAAGATCCAAAATTTCATTTTCTGTAGAATCAATATTGCACTAGAACCATAATAATTCCAACTAAACCAAAAGTATACGGTGTGCTTGCCAACTCAAAAATCTAAAAATGTTCTAATTCCCAATAGCCCAACTCCTAATTAACTAGTATTAAGGCTACTAAAATCAAGGCCTTAGGAGCTTTTTAGGCAGGGTGTTACAGTTAAGCATGTTCTCTATTATGATATGATGTGATATGACATGATGATTTTCAGTTATACTATGCTAAAGGACTTTGTATATGAATACTTCTGAAACTATTGCTATGATATTTTGATAACATGTTTTGTTCTACATTTTGATATTTTGCATTCCGTACTATGTAAATGGCTTATGTATACATACTAGTATATTTTCTCTGCTTACTGAGTTATTGATAACTCATTCCTTATCTCCATAATATTTTCAGATGTTTTGGATATTTCAACTAAGAATTCAGAATAGGAAGTACGGGTAAGGCTATGTGAGTATAGTGGATTAAGTAAAAAGAGTGTACTTTGACTATTAGAGAATTTTATTTAGTAGATTTATTTTATTATGTTGACTTAGTGTTTTGGAAGGTTGATGTTTATTTTGAAACTATGTAGTGTCTTAGGTTAATTATATTGGAGTAGCTAATTCGAAACAATGAGTTTTATGTTTAATAGAGAATTTGGAATATATGTGTTATGTTGTTGGGAGATGATTTTAGGTAAAAGGAAGTAATTCTCTGACCCTCCTAGTACAAGGCGTTACAATTGGTATCAAAACCAGGTTTGAAGTTCTATAGACTTTAATATATGAGGTTTTGGGTTTTTGCAGACTTTAGTAAATAATTTTCAAATTTGATGCTTAGAATTTTGCAGACTTCAAGAGATAATTTTGTTGATATTTAACGTTTGAGATTCTGCAGACTTTAAAAATGATTTTGGTGAGATATAAGGTTTTAGAATTCTACGAGCTTCAATAGATGATTTTGATGAGAGTTAAGGTTTCAAATTCCACATACTTTATGAAATTAGATTTTGGAAATATGAGATTTTGAATTCTGTAGACTTTAAGATTGATTTTGATGAGAGTTAATGTGTTAGATTTTGTAGACTTTAGTATATGAGTTGGTCAATCGAGGTTGTAGATTTTGCAAACCTTAATAAATGACATTTATGAGATTTACAATTTTAGATTCCACAGACTTTAAGAAGTGATCTCGATAAGGTTTGAGATTTGGATTTTGTACTTTTTAAGAAATAATTCATGTGATATTAAAGGTTGTACATTTTGCAGACTTTAAGAGAACAATTTTTATATGATTTACGAATTTAGATTCCATAGACTATGGTTTATCAGTTTAAAGGTTATAGAAACCAAAGACTTTGATATGTGATTTTGATCAAGTCTGATGTTATTGAGTAAGTAGATTTTAATACTTATGTTTCATCGAATCTTAGGTTATAAATTTTGCAAGCCTTAAGCACTAATTATTTTCAGACTTGTATATGGACTATGCATATTTCTGGCAAATGATTATTATCGGATCTAAGGATATAAGTATATCAAACTATTGGAAATGATATCTTTATTTGATTGATGCATTGTTCGTTATGTCCAATTGATGAGCCTTCATTACGTGCCCATGTTTGTCTTCCCATGTCTGGATGGCGTGTAAAGGTTCATTTTCCATGTCTCAGTTTGTAGCACAAACCACAGGATCCGTTCTCTGTTGGTTATCCTTTAGCGACACATGTCACTCCTTTATCTGGGGAAGTCCATCCAGCACCGATGTGCCTGGACTCCATCCTTCTTAGTTTACATTCTTTCCTACCCTCTCAATCTTTTTGAATCTCCTGTGTACTACCTGCCTCCTTCCTCTCCTTCCATCCTTTGCCTTTTTTAACCAATCCCCATTTTTCTCCCAATGCCACCCAAGAATGCTTCTTTCCCTGCTTCTCAAGGTTCACACTTGTCTTGCTTGGTGATGACCTTTAGAACCGTTGTAGGCTTGGACCCCCCTGAGGTCTGTGATATATCACAGCACTTTGAGGGATATCACTGGTCTTCAGTCATCACTGAGGCCAATCTAAGGTTGCTGAGGTCCTCAATTGGGGTGCCGAACTCCACCCTTTTTGAGATTTCATCAGCCTGTCTGGGGATTGTAGACTCTTAGGGTTACCTCATGTGGGTGGTGTTGTATCTCTCCATGTTCACCAATGGACTGCGGCTTCTCTTTGGTCAACCTGTCTAGGACGATTTGGACTTCCATCAATTGGCCTTGTTGCAACTCTCTCTACACGCATGGAGCATCCTCATCTGTTGCTGTTGTTTGGTACAAAGTGTTGGAGGGACACAGATACGGTGACGCCCTGACGGTAACCTTTGCAGCTTATGTTCTCGCGCGAGATACATGGTTGGCTGATTAGAGTATCAATTCTCTTGCATCAAGGATCAGACCAGACTTTTCTTTGTATCAGGAGTTTCCCACCCCAGAGGTCGTGTGCCACTAATTTCCCGTTTGTGGGATCTAGGGGGTCTTGCTAGATAACAATGAATTTTTCTTGACTTCGATTGGGGAGGAGGAGGCTCAGTTGGCTACTGGAGGAGTCCACACTGACACCTTGATATCCAAAGGCAACATAGGCAAATTCTTGGTCCCCTCGGTCTACACTCTCTTCGAAGGCCGCTGTATTCCAATGCGGTCCCCTATGTGCCAAGATCGAAAGAGACCCCCTAGCTAGTCGTTAGAGGGGAAGGGGAAGAAACCTCGTGCTTAGGAATCTAGTGACAGTAGCTTTGATTTGCCCCAGTTGCCTCTCCCAGGGCAACCTTCTCTAGTTGGGCAGCCCACTCTAGGTTCGTTGGGTGGCCTTATACGCACCTCTCCTTCTAAGGCTCCTCGGTCGGGGTCGTCCTTTACCTTCACAGGAGCCTCTTTGCCCACTCTCCCGGCTACTGGTTCTCAAACCGTGACTTCTTGTACCACGCTTGGCAACATGCAGTGATATTTTTCGAGTGTCGTACGGACATCCCAGGGGAGACAAGTCACTCTTGTTTAGTGGGAGCCCCCACTCCTACACCTCAGCCAATGTCGTCCCTTACCCCATCGAGCACGTTGGGAAGGCCAAGATCCTTAGTCGAGGAGAGGAGTTGGAGATGGATTTCTTCCTAGCATTCTAAGATCTGACTTTGAGAGAATCGTACATCTTCACCCTATCGATCAACTACACCCTGGATATGATTCCCTCCCCTGAGGCTGACAAGTCGGTTGGCACAAGTATGAAGGTCCCTAATGCCAGAGCTCTAAAGTCTTCGGGTGATGGCGAGGGTGTCTGCGCCCCTCACACAAGTGGGTCCTGAGGTGACCCTCTAGTTCTTGACGCTAGTGAGGGTAGAATTTCTATCGTTGAGTCCCCTTTTATGAGTCCCAGGTGCCCAAGGTCATTTCATTGGAGGTGCCTTGGGAGAAAGTTTCCCTAACCTAGGTAGGGACCTCGGGCAACCCATAGGTTGGTGGTGGGCAACCCTTGGGAGACTTGGTGCTGGAAAAAGGGTCCAGAGTGGCCTCATGGAGCCAATGGCCAAAGTGGTTTCACTTGGGGGCGGCAAGGTGTCTTTGGCTTATGACGCTGAGGTCAAGCATCAAGCTGAGGGGATATGCCCAAGTTGGAGGTCAACTTCAGCTGTGAGGCCGAGCTGTCTGGTAATGATGGATATGCTTGCTCGTCTTCGCAAGTGCTAGTACACAGCACCATAGGTGAGAGGTGGAGGCTTCTTTGGGGTTGAAGAATAGAGGAAAATTTGGGGGTGCCCCGAACCCCCTAGAGTTGGTATTCGGGCTGGAGCTTGGAGACAAGGCCGCTGAGGACTTCGAGGCCATGTCTGCATCAACCCCTACCTTGGAGAAGGGCCATGTTGATGTTGCGAGTGCGCCCGAACGACCATGGGGAGATGTCACCAATATTGAGATCTCACCCGGTCCTCTGCCTAAAAGACTCAACGGTTTTCCTTCCTAGGAACCCTTTACGCCCTCTTGGCAATTGGGACATATGGTGCTGTCCAAGGAAGCCAACCAGAGTGAGGCCGTGAGAGTTTATTTAGGGTTCGATAGGGCCCGCATTAAAGCTAGCAGCTATGAGGCTAACAAGTTCAAGGCTTTCTTTTCTTCAGTAAGATTCTTTCCTTCTCCTTTTCTCTCTTTCTTTGCCCTTTTTTCTTCTTTTTGAGCTGACTGTTTTGGCAAGGAGTGGATTAGTTGGCGACCCTCATCGTGGGCGATACGGGAGCATTGGAAGAGGAAGTCTGGGTTCTATGTTTTCTTACCAACTAGACCTGCCAGTATGCTTGTAAGGTGAAAAATGAGGAGGTGAAGATGGTGGAGGTGGAGGAGGTCCTCATCCAGCTAGACTCGAGTCAACTGAAGAAGAAGAAGAAGAAGATTGTCAAGCTCTGCTAGGAAAAGGCCAACCTTCAAGAGGATCTAGCTAGGTCCCGAGAAGAAGGCTAGTATCGCTTTGAGGCTAAACTTCATGAGGAGAATTGGGATAACATATGCAGCTAGTTAGACTGCCAAACAGAGGAGTCAGACGAATTGCGAAAGTCATGCTATAAGCTTGTAGTTGGCGAAACAACATGACTTCAACGTGAGGTCACATAATTGACTTCACAAGACTTATATGAATCTTAATAAGTCTTGGAAGCACATGTCATCCCTCCTCACATCCTGGACCAAGCAGATGAAGGACTTGGAGGTTGAGGTGGTTGTCGCCTGAGCTTATGCATATTCATGGGACTTGTGAGTAAAGGTGCTGGAGGCTGAGTTGGCAGCCTCTAGGGATGAGTTGTCTTTCCTTGACTTGGACATGGAGGCCCTGAGGTTCGACTTGGCTAGCACCCAAAAGGGAGTCGCTCACCTTACCACACAAATCTTGGTGGCGAAGGGCATCCGCAATTGAGCTTGGGCTGATGGCTTGGATAGGCTGAGGGATCATTTGTTGGAGAACTCCCAATAGGATTTGAGATTTCTTGACCTAACGTCTCTCCAACTAGACCGGGACGCATTACAATATGGCAATTCTAATAAGCAAGGATCTAATGGCAGACGCCTTACCAGATGAACCCACAGGTTGATATTGTAATTTATTTTTTTTTTCTATTTCTATATAAAGAAAATGAGATGTAAAGACATTCTCTCATTATGTATATAGAGAATCATTCTTACTTGGCTTTTCATATTGTCTCTTTTTGTCATCATTTCCCTTATTTATTTCATGCTTGAGAGTCACCTGTCTTTGATTTGGCATGTGTGTGGGAGCGATCGGGCTATCTAATGACTTATCTCTCACATGAGTGAGCTTGAGTAGTTTGAATACTTGTCCCCCCTGTTGGCTCGATGAGGGAGGCCGGGCAGTCTGATGACTTGTCTTGCCTGTTGACTCTTGGTAAGGAATAAATGAGGTTAGTTAGTTTGAAGACTTGGGCCTATTGGTACATCACGAGGGAGGTTAGGTAGTCTGAAGAGTTATTCCTTCAGCAGGTTGAGTTGTTCTTCTAGCTTTTCATCCTTGGAGCTTTAGTCGAAGTGTTGAACCCTCGGCAACACCCTTCCCTTCACCTCTTCCCTTTGAGCTACCACTCCATCATCACTTGGTAACCAATCCCCCTCCTTCCACCACTTGTAAAATCCTTCCAAGAGTGAATCATGACCTACATAAAACAACTATGAAGAGAGGAAAAGAGGATGAGTCAAGGAAATGATCAAAACTGTCCAAGGATTTCATCCTTGAACCCATCAACTTCTATGCTTGATGTCATAAACCTTTTGCTTTTAATTTTCTTCAAATAATGCACCATGGCAGCACTGCACCCTCTCCTTGTATAGCAGTACCAAAAAATGAAGAGAATCATTTGATTTGGGTCACTATTCACCTACATAAGGCGATGCAACCAAGCTAGAAACTTCACCTCCTCACACCACTGCCCACTTCACCCAATTACCATGGTATAAGGCAAACTCCCGCTCCCTCATTGCTTCCTATAAAAGGCCCCTCCACTCCCTCATTTCCTCCACACCTCATCTCTAAGCTTCTCTTAAGCATTGAGAGCCTTCTTCCTTCTAAGAGTTGAGAGTGAATCCGAAAGGTGTGTGTGCTTAAGTGTTCTCGGGAGTTCTTGAGTTGGGAGCATTAGAGGGCCACTAAAATTGTAATTTTTCTTGCCCTAGATCTTAGTTTGCATGTCAAGTCTTGGTTTTAAGTGTTGAAGTGAATTTTGGTTGAGTTTAGAAAATGTTACCATGCTTAATTCAAAACTAGGTTCATTAAGGATGGATTAAGTGTTTAAATTGTTTTAAGTGAAAATTTTAGCTATGGCATGTCTTAGCATATTTTGATATGATTTGTTAATGTCTTTGAATGATCATTGAAGGTTTAATTTTGGGATTAGAAGCATGCCATGATAGGTTTTAATTCTATCTTGCGTTGATCATCCAAGCATGAACGTTTTGATTAAATCAAGCTTATTTCATGAAGTTTTGATTTATTTTGCCTAGGCTTGATCAATTAGCATTTAGAAATACTTGTGATTGGGCTAAGAATGAAAATACATGTTTTGGGTGAATTTTGAAAGTATGCCTTTGTGATTTAGGCTAAAAGCATCATACTTGATTAATGGATGATTAATGAAGATTAAGGTTTTTAGCCATGATTAAGTATTGGGATGAACTTGGTCACCTAAGATTTAGCCTTTCTCATTTTATTAAGGACAATAGTGATTATTTCTGATTTAAGAAAATTGTATATGCATGCATTCATAGGGATCAATAGTTGAAAGTACACTTAGGCATCAACTAGAGTACATGCCAGGGGTTGTGTATGTTTGGGCTACTTCCACTTTTAATTTTTCAATTCTAAGGGTATAGATGGTTATATAATATGAAAAATATGAGGTTCATGAAGTTTGGTTAAATTTAAGGTTTTTTTGCAAATAGTGAAAGATTAAGGCCTTAATGACAATTTTTGAGATGTTAGGGGTATTATTGTAAATACTCATTTATGAAATATTTTGATTATTAACATCTATTGTAGTAGTACAAATCCTAACTTAGTATGAATTTGATTTTAGTTGCTACGATATTTCCAAACTCAAGATATTTGTAAGTTGGCTTCTAACTTACATCTTGATAAGTTATTTATAATTTGTTGATAAATGCCACATTCATGCTATAATTGTCATTTTGAGCATAAAATATTATGTTATATGATACATTAAGTACATACCTACATGACTTGTGAAAGTTTTACCATTTTTAGCATATTGCATATAAATGTCATTTTCACACGAAAGCTTGCTACACACGCATATGTCTCGACGCTTTAAGTCTTTATTCTAACCCAAGTGGAGGTTAGGGGCATCACACAAGTGATGTTGTTTGTCATAATTGTTGTTAGGACTTCAGCCTCTACCCACTTGGTGAAGTAATCCACGTCAATGATCACGAACTTTACACCTCTATTACTAGAAGTTAAGGGGCCAACCAGATCGATCTCGCATTGTGCAAACAAACAGGGCAACATGATCGACGTCAACTTCTCTAGCTGGCAATGTGGTATCGGGGCGCACACTTGGCACTTCTCACATTTTCGGACAAATTCTTCTGCATCTTTGAGGGCATGTAGCTAATAGTTCCCCGCCCTTACCACCATTCTTGCCAACGCCTTCTTGCAAGAATAGTTCTTGCGTACCCCTTCCTGTATCTCTGCTAGTATGTACTATTCTTCATCAAATGAGATGCACCTCAGGAGCAGCGTGGAGTAACCCTGTCTACCATAGTGAAGCATGCTGCTCGGTTTTTGATCCTTTGTGCTTCCCACTTCTCGTTAAGGAGTTCGTTCATGTTCAAATACTTTATTATTTCAGGTGCCTATTTTGGAGCCCTTGGCCTCACTTTCTAGATTTCAACCCCACTGCAGCTTGTTGACTGTCTTGGTAACCATCTATTCTGGTAGAGGGGCATCTTCCTACCCTAAAGCAGCTCACGCTAGCTTGTCGGCCTTTTGGTTTTCCCCCCTTGGCACCTGGTGGACTTGGAAATACCAGAACTTTCTCACAAAGTTTCATTCATGAAAGTTGTTCTTATTTGAGTCTAATTTTCGTGAGTATCTTGTTTGTTTTAGTTGATGGTTATTTGATTGGTTAATTTATTTTAACCATGAAAAAGTCATTTTAGGCAATAAATTGGAGAGTGTGTTATATTTTGGAGTTTTTGACTATGCTAATGGACATATCTTAGTCCTAAAGTTTTATGGAGCATTGTTAACATGTTCATATAATTGTTGGTAGGGCTGAGCACCGACGCAACCGGAGTCGGTATCTGGGTCCTCCGACTCCGACTCTGACTTTGTCGGAGGCCGAGTCTGACCTCCGACTCCGGCTCCGAAGGCTATATGCTCCGCTCCGGCTCCGACTTCAACTTGTCGGAGCGGAGTCGGTGAGACCGTGGGAGGGCAGTGGGCACCGTGCGATGACCCAGATCTGCGACGGCGTGGGGACTCGGGGCGACGGCCGACGGGGACTGCCGAGTACCGACTGGGGCACCTGAAAACAGAGTTTCAAAAAAACGGCCAGAAATCAAATCAACAACCAAAAGGTCCAAAACCATAACAGATAAAATCATAAAAGAGAAATCAAAGATTCAAAACAACTAAAACAGATTTCAAAGGTTCAAACCCAAGAACGAAATCGAACGATTTCTGTTAGAGAGAGAGAGAGAAAGAGAGAGAGAGAGAGAGAGGGAGAGAGGAGATACCAGAGAAAGTTGAGGAATACACATTCGGATCTATAAGATCTACCCAAAAAAATTGCAAAAACATGGGCTAAAGTTGCTATCGGTATTCGTGTGGTTGAGAGAAGAAGCAGATTGATGAAACAAGAAGAGAAAGAAGATAGGGAAAGCCAAACAGTAAGAGATGTGGAGAGAGAGAGAGAGAGAGAGAGTAGAGGGAAAATGTCTTAGGAGAAAATGGGATTATGGGAGGGGTGCGGCGTTATTGGAAGAGAGAGAGTCTTCGAATTAAATATTAAAGATTCCTAATGACTCAAAATAAATACAAAATATGGCCGAAATAGCATGACTATTTCCACCTTTTATATATGAAAAAAAAAATTTATTTGCCCGTATGTATCGCTCAGTTAAAAAAATTATTTATTTTTAATTAATAATTAAAAAAATGATTTTAAATAAATTAATATTTTTTATTTTAAAAAATACATAAATATATTTAAAAATATGAAAAAATATTTTTTACTAAACGACATAGTAGCCCCCTCTCAATATAATATAATTTCAGAGGAAGTGGTGGTGATAAATGAAGAAAAAGATTAAAAAAAAAACTTGCGGTGCTTGTCTGATCTAAAAAGCTGGCCACCGTTTTTGTTGAAAAATGAGGTTAGCGGTTTAATATTGATGAGTAACTTATATAGTAACTTATATAGTAACTATATTATTATATAGTAACTTATAGTAAATTAGTAATGTCAATTAACTATATAAGGTATAGTTATATAAAACATATAAATATATATGATTAATGCATAAAAAATACATATTATTGTAACTATATACTATATAAGCCCTTAATATATAGAGTATATATATAACTATATATTATATATTGACTTATAGTAAACTAGTAATGTAAAATATAAAATAAGCTATAGTAACTTATATAGTAACTTATAGTAAATTAGTAATGTAAATTAACTATATAAGGTATAGTAACTTATAGTAACTTAGTAATGTAAATTAAGGCACTAGGTATGGTAACTTATATAGTAACTATATTAACTTATAATAACTTATAGTAAATTAGTAATGTAAATTAACTATATAAGGTATAGTAATTAGTAACTTATAGTGTAACTAATAACTATATTAACTTTTTTTTTTGATAAATAACTAATAACTTATTAGTTATAGAACTAATAACTATATTAACTTATAGTAACTTATAGTAAATTAGTAACATAAATTAACTTATACTAACTATATTAACTTATATTATTCATTATAATGTTTATACATTATTATTTATTAGATGTTAATATATTGATAACACATATTTTTATAAAATGAATAATATAAGTTAATATAGATGGGAAGTCGGAATCGGAGTCGGAGTCGGATCGGAGCGGAGTTGGCGTCGGGACACCTCCACCTCCGACTCCGACTCCGACTTCGACTTCCAGGGGAAAAAAACTCCGACTCCGACTTCGATTCGTCGGAGTCGGAGCGGAGCCGGAGCAGAGTCGGAGTCGGAGTCAGATTTTCGGATTTCTACTCAGCCCTAATTGTTGGTTGAGAATTTGTTATATGATTAAAAATTTTGATGAAATATTTTATTAGATTTAGAAACTTAGAAACTAGAAGACAAAAAATAGTTTCTGTTTTAAGAAAGTTTGTGTCTTTTCTAGTTTAATCTTACTCCGATAGATTTGATATATTTATTTGATAATCCTAAGCCTTTAATATACATTTTATGATGTTATTTTGAAGAATTTTTATGTTCTTTTCAAATATATGATTTTTTATGTAAGAGAATACTCGATTAGGCCAAAGGTTTGAGTTTTTTGTTAGATCCATGTTTTGGTTTGTTTTAGCCATGTGATTTTAAGTTTAATGCTTGGATCTACCTTGAGACACATTTTTAAATCACGTGACATTTTGTTTTGAATATTTCATCATTTTAAGCCATGGATCAAGTGTTTGATTAAAACTAGTTAAGAGAAAAATTATATTTTTGGACTAAGTGTAGAGCCAAGTACTTCAAGTGATGTTTTGTAATTTTTGATGACTTTTATGTGATGATTCAAACATGGTTGTTCTTAGAAATATGTTAGAATAAATATTTGGATTTTTTCAGAGTTCTTGGAGATACTTTGAAATAGGTCAAACTTTGTGATTATAGGGTTTGTATTTTTAGTTGTTTGGATCTTTTTACTAAAAATTTTTGGTGTTGATGATTAATATATATTTTTTTGGATGTTTTAATTATGTTTTTAAACTTAGGATAGGAAAATCTTTGTTGCAACATTTCAGTTTAATCATGAGTTTTGAAGTTGTAAGAAATTGCCACAAAAATCAAGAGAAATGACCTATGGAAGTTTCGGCCCCATGAGAATTTACATAGTTGTGAATTATTTTAAAATTTTCTACATTGATATTTGAGTTTAGGACAAAATTTTCATGAGGAATGGTGATTTTTTAAATTAGGATGCAAAATCCATAACTTAGGGGTTAAATGGTCAGTTTTTCACATGTAAATAGTAAAATGGTAAATTTACTCTAAGTTAGCATTTTTCCATATTTCCAATTGTTAGTGATAAAGTTTTCAACTTTTAGAATCCCAACTTATAGTTTCTCATGTTCGTGCTTGATTTCTCGTAAAACACAACGATCAAGGTAAATTAGCTCTTAACTTACTATCAGTTTACTATTTATGTGTGATGGGTAAGAGAATTATAGTTTATGTATGTATATTATCATATATGTCATGTCATGCTATGTCATTACCTGTTTATCTGTTACACATAATTTATTCTGTCATGAAATAATTATCTATTATACAATCTATTCTGTCACGTATTTTTATCTATTGCAAGTATGTCATGTTATGTTATGACATCTGTTACACATATGTCATGTCACATAATATTCACTGTTACATGTTATGCAATGCTACAAAATATTGTCTGTTACATGTTATGACATGTTATGAAATATTGTCTATTACATGTTTGCCATGCTACGAATGTTCTTGTCTCAAAGTATATCATGTCTTTTGTTTTACATTCATGTCCCGTTACACTATGTCAGGACCTCCGTCCTTTCATTCCATGTCACCTTTTGTCTCGAGTACAATTTGTGTATCTCGGGAACAGTCTTTCAAGTCATGTATAGTCTATTTACATATATCTCGACCTTAAGTACTAGGATGGGATAATATCATAGTAAAACTCCTTTGTTTGCATAGGAGTATCTATGTTAGTATGAAATTCTCTAGGTTTACAAAGTACAGTCAACAAATTGTGAATGAGACCTAATTAACTCCAAGCACTAACGCCGATGACACCATATTTCATTTTATGTTATGTGTACTCATGCGAGTGCAGATACCTAACATGGAATACATACAATACATATGTCCATAGCAGGTGTAGATACCTTGGAACTAGCACATACAATACGTGTGTCCATAATAGGTGCATATACCTCTAAACTAGCACGTGCCATACGTGTGTCCATAGCAGGGTCATACGTGTGTCCATAGCAGGTGAGGATGCAGTAATCAGCAAGTATATTAATGCACTCACAATTGGTGCATATATCTGTGTTGTGATGCAGTAATCAGCAGACACACACGGTTTAAAGGGACCCGTGTAGCACCCACATTTTACTTTCATTAATCACACTTATTTATTTAGCAAGATTCTAAGTTCATGTATTTCACGTGCATGTTATGCTATACGTTCACGTTCATATTATGCTTCAAGTTCACGTTTAATCATGTTTCAAGTTCACGTTCAGTCATGTTTCAAGTTCATGTTCATGTCTTGTCAAGTTTCAAGTTCAATTCACATTTTAGTTCAAGTTATGTTAGTTTATACCATTTTATATGTCAAGTTATATTATGCTTACTTGTTACTTTGATTATACATTCATACATTAACTGTCATGCATGCATCATTACTTGTGTAAAAGTTCTCTATTAACTTACTAAGATTTGTAATCAATTCTCACTGTGGTAGTCCCAACTACCAATTATTCCGAATGGTAGACCATGTGTCAGGATCAGGAGGTGCACCGAGGTCGACCAACTGAAGACAGTTGATTAGAGGTGACAGCACAACACAAAGCTCATAGCCTCAATGCTCCAATTTATCTATAGTATTATGGCATCCTTAATTGAGTTGCGCGAGCTACTCGATGGATAGCCTAGTAGTTGCTTAGTTACTACTTATACTTAAGGGGCTCGATCTCCGGTACTCTTATGATTATAGTCATTTTGGACTCGTGCTGTAAGAATGAATATTTAGTATTTCAATATGTATAGATTATGTTTTAAATATGTGGGATAATATCAATTTGGTGCATAGTATTGCTCAAGAAAAACATTATCCTCTGTAAATATTGCATAATGCTATATGTATGTTAAGAATATTGCATCTTATATGTCATGAACGAGGGCAGTAAACCTTATGTTGTATGTCTAGACGCTTCAGATATTTGTCTGATCCTAAGCAGAACCTGAGGGCATCACATTCTTCATTATGTCTCTTGTTTCACCAACTCATGCTTAAGCCCTATACTTCTATGTTGCCAGGGGGTATATCCCATGGATACACTTTGTAGTTCCTGTATGCTTTGCAGTCTTCTTGTAAATGGTCTTTGAGATCTTTGAGTAGATAAGAACCTAAGGCTGCTTCAATACCAATAAAATGTTTGTCTAAAATCTCACATCATACTTTGTTTAAGCAGTTAATTAGTTTTTTTGTTTTTGTTTTTGTTTTTAGTTTCCAATAAACAAAAGTTGTTCTTCAAGCTTGGCCTAGTGCTTTATTTTGTTTAAGGAGAAATGATGAGCATGAATTCATCCGGTTTATACAAGTTGGCTCTCAAATGCTTTCTTGAATATCCAAAATTTTCTAATAAATTAGAATTTGGAAGGTTCGTAGGCTTTTTCTTGATATAGTTTTTCACACTACAATTTTCCCCACAAAGCATCTTGCCATGGTGTTAATTATCACCTGCTCCTTGTTTTTTCAAACTGCACCATGATACTAGGCTCTATACCTCTTGAAGAAGAGAAAAGCAAATGTTGTGCTTTAATGCTATCCAGAATATTGAAGTGGTGTTGATTTGGTTGAATACTATTGGTAATAAGTGGCTTCGTTTGTTTTCACAACCATTATGATCATATCATCTTATCTAATTCTTACAACTTTTTCAAATTTCCATACAAAATAAAATAAACAATTCAATTTTTTCAAATTCTAAAATAAAAATAATGTTAAAAAAAAATATTCTAACAATATCTTATTCAACTTTCAACTTTTATCTCAACTCATTTCATTTCATTTCATATTATCTCATCTACGAAAACAAACGATGATGAATGTTGGGTTTTAGTGTCTTTGTCTTACTTTTGATTAAAGTAGGGTATTGTGTTGTGTAATGTAATTTATAAATACCAAACAATGTCATATATAGTGAATTGCATTGTGAGTTGCATGCATTTTACATGATGAATATTGGATTTTTTTTTCTTTTACATGCATTTAGTTAAAAAAGTAATTAATTATTTATAGTTTTAGTTATGTTTTACGTAAATTTTTGTTTTTCATTTTAATATATTTTAATTATTATGGACAATGTTCAATGCAATTAATATTATGATTTTCAACATTATTTTTTCTTGAAAGAAATTTAATACATTTAGGCTTTAAAAAGGGGGCATCACTCGTTACGAAGTCACACGCATGATCGTTACCCGTGATGTGACAAAGGGAGCCAAAGTGTGCGGATGATCCCTATGGGAGATCATGGTGCATACTGTAAAAGGATAATGGACCATTTTCTGGAAAAATGGTTAGATTTGATTAAAGGATATATGTGGGCCATTTTCTGAAAAAATGGCAAATTTTGGTTAAAGGATATGTGGACCATTTTTTGAAAAAATGGTGGAATTTATGTTGAGCATTTTCTAGGAAAATAGCATATGTTTTAATGGATTGAATTTTTGGGCCAAATGGGATTTTTGGGTGCGTGGAAAATTATTTTTGGGAAATGATGATTTTCGGATCTCATGCTTATGGCATCATGTTCATGCATTTTTGTTATTACATGAATGTATTTTTATCTTGTGACTGTTTGGATTATTACTTACCTACGGTACTGTTTCTTGATGCCGTAGTTTTTTATGCAGATGAGGATGCAGAGCCTTGGGTGCGACTCGGCCAGAGGAGTGATCGGGGATCACTTTCTAGTAAGATGGGATTTGAGTCCTGCTTATGGTTATTATATTTTGGTTTATTTATGTTTTCATTGGATAACTGTATTGTTTTTTTTTTTGAAACACTTGTATTTAAGTGAATTTGTATTTAACAATTCTGGTACTTAGTTGATTGACTTTGACTTATCCGTTGCGTCTTTTATCTTACACGTGTTGCATGTGCACACACTTAGCACTAGTCGTTGGGGTGTGTGACCCGTGTTGTCATTATCTTGACGCCTCAATTTCCGTGTGTCCATAAGTGGGAGTTAGGGGCGTCACAGTATCTCCCTCTAGATCCTTTCGCTGTTACCATATGCTACTCACCACTAGAACAAAGCCCACACCTTAGCCTAGTACCATTTCTCAAGCCACCCCATTCCAATTTTTTCCCCAATAAAACCTCCCTCTTTAGTCCCCTCCTGATCTTCCTTCTCCCTCATTGTTTCCCCCATTTTTGGCTGCCACCCATAGCCGCTTGTGGCACCACTAGCCACTCCCAAACCTCTATCTTACGTTGGAAGTCAGCCATCCAAGCTGCGCCTAATTTTATAGTCATGAAGGCAGAGCAAGTCTCTATGCTCCTCAATCCAACTCCGCCCTGCACGGCCACCAATACCAGTAAACCACTATGAAAGCCCACAATGTGAGCCACCTCACGGGTTGCCTCCTCCAAGCCCCAAGCTAGAGCCCTCCTCAAGTTCCTCCACCCAAACTCACGACAAGCCCATCATTGCCCTTGCACCGAGAACATAACGCCAAATCTCCATGCTCAACCACCTGAGTCAGTAGCAACACCTACAGTCATGGCAGTCTCTTCCAAGCAAAAACCCAACCCCTCCTTGCACATTTGTAGGCACCACCACAAGACCACAAGACAAGAAGTGGCAAGCAGCAATTGCAGCCCCTTCATTTTGGGTATAAACTCCTATCACTTTATCTCAACAAATATTATATTTGTAAATTGAAATGGTGTTGTTAAGTATGCTTTGTGTTGTGCATTGTGGATTATAAGTAGTGTAGTTTGTGATGTGGTTGTGCACAGTGTGAAGTGAAGGGTTATTGGTGCAATTTGTGATGTAGGTTGTGATATGGCATTATATTGTGAAGTGATGGGATTAAATGTAAAGTTATGATGTGGTTGTGTTGTGTGAAATGATGGGGTTGATTGTGTAGTTTGTGAAGTGGTCAGATGCCATGTGAAGTGATGGAATTACTATGCATTTGGAAAGTGGTTGTGAACTGTGTGAAGTGATAGGATGTTTGTGTAATTTGTGATGTGGCTATATGTCATGTGAAGTGTCAGAATAAGCTATGTAGTTTGGACATGTTGTGTGAAGTGATATGTTGGTTGGGATTGTGTTGGCTT
This sequence comes from Carya cathayensis, assembly GCA_011037825.1. NCBI lineage: Eukaryota > Viridiplantae > Streptophyta > Magnoliopsida > Fagales > Juglandaceae > Carya > Carya cathayensis. The sequence goes on from QGSO01000344.1 coordinate 639,789, forward strand.
GTAGGAAGCGAGTAAAAACAAGTTGATGTTTTGGTAGACTGTATGTTGATCTTGTGTGATGAAAATGATAGGGTACATGTGTAAATTAGTTGGATACATGTATCGGACAGATTTACCATATGTAATAGATAGTCTGTCTTAAGTATAAATATACAATCTTTAAGCTTCAAAGTTGGCTTAATGTTGTGTATTATGCTTGGTTTGGATTATAATGAAGTGTTGGTTAATTATGCATGAATGGAGGGAGGGGATGATGGAGTTGATGTGATTGTGCCTAAACCTTTAAAGTGGAGCACAAAGATTCACTTTAAGGTATAAGGAGTCAAGGACATGAAGTTGAATATCATTTATTGGAAGTGTGACTTGAATAGGCCTAAGTGAAGGAAATCTAACTCAACGGTAGTTTCTTGTAAGTTCTAAGTTTAAGTTGCTTACGTATTTAAAAAGAAAATGACATTAAGTTATGAATACTTGTAGGTTGCCATTTGACACGCATATGAATGGATTGCATGAAATGAAAATTTTCTGGAATCTAAGTAAATATTATGTTCATACTTTTTAGAATTTTCTAATGATATGAAAATAGAAAGCTTTTATGAAAAATATTCTTTTTATTGAAGGAAAATGAAATGATACTTATAAAAGTATGCTAAAGTATTAATGTTTTAAGATATATGTATGTAATAGCCTTCTTTGGCAATTCCTTTTTATGCACCTCCAGAATAGTTGTATGCATGTGAAATGGATGTTGTATGTAGTACTATTGTCTTTATGTTCCATGAAATGAAATGATGATGTTTATGACTAAGGCTATGAAATGATACTTAAATGATGCTATGAAACGATGTTTAAAGGATACTATGAAATGATATTTATTGATGATGTTTATACTTATAATGTGAAGTGATTTTATGAAATGAATGGAATGATGAACGAAAGAAAGAAATGAAAAGGAAATGATTGAAAGGAAAGGAAATGAATGAATGTTTTAATATATTTAAAGCTATGTAACGGCCATGACTAAATGAATGATCTACCAATGGACTGAGCAAATTGCAATGCTGGGTAAGTAATACTGGTAGTACACCTAGTGCTGCCCCCTAACTGAAAGGGATTCTCAACCTATAGCCACGAGCAGAATCCAGATTCAAAAGACCGTTAACCTCAACACACGGGGCGTAACAATGTGTACCAGCCAGAGAAAAAGTGATAAGAGTAATTGAATATATAAATAGTTTAGTTTCTTTATGAATGAGTGTATAAGGAGTGCAAAACGTTTTACTAGGAAGGAAAAGCTTTTTATAGAAATACTCCACCTTGTAATGTTTTGAAAGGAAATAAATGTTTTATGTAAAGTATGTAGAGGAACCATAAATGTCTAAATGAAAACCTATATTAGAATATTTTTATAGTATGAAATAATATACTATTTTATTTTTATGTACATCCCTTCCCCTCACAGGAAAAAATGAGGACCAAGTATCAGAATAGACATGACTCCAGGGAAGGGTGACAAAAGCCTAGGCATGTAATTTATGTAATGTATGAAAGAATATTTTATAAAAAGATTGTATATTTTATTTAAATGATTTCATTCACAAACTCTTTTTTAAATTAATAAAATATGTTTTTAATTTTAACTATGGAATCTTCTATATTCTGGGAGGGAAAGAAAAAGATTTAAAAAAGTTTAGCAATTCTCATCTTATTTTTTAAAACTATTTATTAAAAGTTTCACCACAAGGACAAAAATTACAACATTTCATGGTAGCACTTCTAACCGTATAATGTATTATTTATAATCATTCTAATTGTAATTTCTCTCTTGAAAAGGACAGATCTCGATCAGCCATCTTATTCGCTGACAATAACGAAAGGTGCCTGTAATTAGGACTGTTCATCCGGGTTCCAACCCGGAAATCCGGGTACACCCGGACTGGAACCCGAGTCCCAAATCCGGGCCGGAACCCAACTCGGGTTAAGCCGGATCAGACCCGGTCCGAAACCCGGATGTATCCGGGTTTTGACAAACCCGGATTCCGGTTTCCGGGTTCAACCCGTTTTTTTTTTTTTTTAACAAAAACCTATATTTACCTGTATTATTAAATTTCTTTTAAAAGCATTTTATTTTTATCTTAAAGCCTATATTCTATTACAAATTTTTGAAGAAGAAATGGTTAAAAAGCATATTCTTTTTTATATAAAACTTATTATTATTTTTAACTAAATGCATCTGAAAAAACTAAATTTAATTTTGATCATGTAAATGCATGCAAAAAAATAAAAATGCAATCACTACATATTATATTATTTGTTATTTATACATTACATTACAAAACACAAGTACAATATATGAAATTACATATAAAAAATGGATTACATTCAGTCACCAATATATATTACATAATATATTTGCTTCATGCAATCAATGCATTCTTCCAGCCATTGTTGGTCCAAGCTTCTCTGCAAGATGTGTATTCAATAATGTTCTTGGCTGCTATATCATAGTTTCCTGTAAAAGATGCAATCATAAGAAGCAAAAAATAGATTAAAATAAACTGCACCTTTATAACCAACTAGTAATTGGGCATTAAAATAAACTTGGACTATGAAATCATATTACCCAAAACAAACAAAAAATGAAGATGAAGATGAAGATGAAAATTTGATTATGTTTTCCATGATATTGACACTTCTCTCAAGCAAATGATGAACATCACCTTCTGATATACACATAAATGCCCACTTCCCTAATCCTAATTACAAGCTATAAGTTCAATCAAAATATAGATGTTACTTGAGGCCCTCAATCTGCATAAAAATTATATACATGTGTGTAACAATGTATGGATAAGAGTCAACTTTACTATTACTATTACAGCAATTATATCATATCATTTAAATCTTGTGCCCTCTACTTGGATTAACCCTTCTACTTATGTACAACCCTAATTAGGTAATCCTTTTCAGCTTTTCATTAGTTTCTAACTCTAATGCATTCATTAGTTATTAGAATATTAGGCCTTCGGTTTGGGAAATAAAGCATTCAAGTAAGTAATATATTTCCAGGCTTCTTGTTCTAGTACTTCGCATAATACTTATTCGCAAACAAAGGCCAGTGGTTCAGTTGGCCAAGAAAAACTTTCAACAGAACCATTTTCAACAAAAACTTCTAAAGAATCCATTAGGAAAGGTATTAAATCAACCAGATGAAGAGAGAAATTCTGAGACTTCACTGATCATTGAATATGAGCAGAAGGGTCAAGAAGCCTTACTATCATTCTTATAATCATGGAGGCTGGCAAATCAAGGAGGCAACAATCAATCACTTTGACCTCACACATACTGACTAGAATCAAGAAGAGGATAAATTAGTTAATGGCCTTCTTGGTCTTTTCTATCTATCAAGCTTTCCCAAGTAGTCCAGTGGCATCTGTCCTAAGCATCAGATTGTTTCCCTTCCATTTTTATACTTGATTTACTAGAAGAAATTTTACTAACCTCTGTGAGTCTGTTATATGCCTAATTGTTACAGGAAGGCTTCCAATACCATCATGCAGAGCGAGGATATGTGATGTTAACATACTGGATACCTGAATGACCTTGCATGCTTCCTGCTAATGCCTCACATCAAGTAGGGGTTGGGGGATTTGTCATTAACGACAGAAATGAGGTAAATTTTCTTGTGTTCAGAAAATGAGTCTTTAAACTACCTGAGATGTGCATTTAGTCTTCCACTTCGTGTGCATACACTTCCACCTTACTCATCAAGGAGTTACTATTGTTTTGTATCTCAAAGAACAAAGGAATTGTTAATAAGAAAATTGATCAAATCCTAGTACTAATGAATATTATGAATACTCTACTGTTAATTTCCTATGATAAACTGGAAATCCCTTCAGTTTCAAACTCAGATTAAAGAATTTTATGAAAATTTACAGGTTCTTGTAGTGCAAGAGAAGTACTGTTCTCCAGCCTGCGTTGGTCTCTGGAAAATACCTATTGAATTTCTTCCCATTAACGCCCAATATGATTTCATAAGAACAGCAACCCAACACGCACGCAAGCTCCATCTGTTTCTAAGAAAGCTAAACAGGGCAACAAAGAACAAACTCCATGCTTGTTTGATGCATACTAAGGATAGTAAAACATTAAAACCCTGTGAAAAAAAAAAATAAACTCATAACTTAAATAAAGGGAACTAATATAAGCTGTATGTATATAACCTATATATTTGGAATACAATTCAGCAATCCCATAACAATTAGGGAAGTTACATCTCATTGTAATTAGTAGTAACTGAGGTAAAAAGAAAAGGCACAACCCAAAATTTTACCAGGAGAGGAAATCCATGGTGAGTGAGTCATCATCTTGATGCATGTTAATGACTAGTCCAGTATGCAAGCTCTGGTTAAAAGAACATCTAATCTACTTAGGAGCCATGCAAAATTAACAAGCACATGGAATAAATTTTTTATTTTTTGATAAATAACAAGCACATGGAATAACTTCCAACACATCTACTTAGGAGCCATGCAAAATTAACAAGCACATGGAATAACTTTTTTTTTTTTTGATAAATAACAAGCACATGGAATAACTTCCAACACATCTACTTAGGAGCCATGCAAAATTAACAAGCACATGGAATAACTTTTTTTTTTTTTGATAAATAACAAGCACATGGAATAACTTCCAACACATCTACTTAGGAGCCATGCAAAATTAACAAGCACATGGAATAACTTTTTTTTTTTTTGATAAATAACAAGCACATGGAATAACTTCCAACACATCTACTTAGGAGCCATGCAAAATTAACAAGCACATGGAATAACTTTTTTTTTTTTTGATAAATAACAAGCACATGGAATAACTTCCAACACCACAAAAAGAAACTTAAAGTGTGAAGTTTTCTATTACCTCACGAAGAGCATCGGCATAAGAACTCAATAAACACGTTTTTGGAGTGGCCTACAAGGTATCTGACAAAATTATTCCCACAGTAAAAAATACCAAATTCAGAAAAAGGGTCACTCTCTCCATCAAGCCATTTTCCTCGGAATAGAAAAATAGAAACATATGCAACAGAGAATGAGACCACAAACCAATCAAACCCTTCAATCCTTGGAATCAGAAGACCCACACCAGATAGTGATTCACAAACACTAAATGCTAAACACCCAGAAGAGATTACCAATTTCTATCATCTGGGTTTTGCTCAAATAACAGCATATACATTATACCCATGTTTAACAAAGTAACAAAAAATACCAGATCTATCAAAATAATAGAATATACATACCCGCATAAATTTGTTCAAAGGCATTGCTACCAGATCGAGATTGCGAGAGAGAGTTATCTAAGTGAGAGAGTTACCATTTTCGGCCAAACAAAGAGCAGGTCTCTGACGCTTAAAGGAAAAATAACAAAACAGAGAAAAATAACGCATGTTAAAGAAAAAATGGCAGATCTAGGAGAAACCATCGCCTACTTCCATGAGAAATAACACAAGAAAAATCACATTCAACAAGTTCCAAGCACAATAAGGAGACCCAGTTCACCGAAACAACAGATCTACCCAAATTTACATTCATTGTTCACAGATCGGGAGAGAGACTTACCGAAAGGTCACTGGCGAGAAAAACATGGCAGCGAACAGAGAGACGACGACCGAAGCTTGAATCAGAGAGAGATTGCCATCGGTCATTCGAAGGCTAGGGCTTGGGAGAGGGAGAGAGAGAGAGAGAGAGAGAGAGAGAGAGGCGGAAACCCTACCAAACTTGAAAGAAGCGATATATGATACGGGGGTGGGGGTGGGGTAAAATGGAGATTGCGAAACAGGTGTTTATAAAACCGGGCACCGGGTATAGAATGCGGAACCCGTGTTTTAATATCCGGCCCGGACCGTATATATCTGGATTTTGTCATGCGGGTTCCGACCTGGATTAAATCCGGACTGAAACCCATAACGGAATCTAGTTATCCAGGTTCCGGACCGGGCCGGAAAAAAATCCGGCCCGGATGAACAGCCCTACCTGTAATATTCCCACTTCGTGAATAGTAATACAAAATTGATAGCCTAGCAATTAATTAGAGTCATGTGCAGGTGGGGCCACAAAATAAATAGTTTTAAATAAATAATTAAACACTAATAGATATAAACACTAAAACTGAATGTTTTCAACTTTTAATTAGTTGAATTTGTTAAGTGAATTAACTGATCGCATATATATTTATAAAGATCAGAAGAACCATGACTAGCTAGGATACGACAATTCGCAATTCGCTTTCACCGTATTTACGATGTGTTGCACCCACTAGCATTAGGTGTGGTTACTATGCTCAGGAATCTTTAGAAAGAACCAATTTGAAGTCCGTTGATTGTACTTCATCAACCCATGAGTTATCATTCTAAATTAAGTACTCCAGAGTGGACAATGGAGTTCTACTAAGATATTCTTTCATCCTAGCATTGGGGTCGTGACAATGATTTTTCTTTTTAATACACAATCTGAAAACATGTGACATGTAAGTTATGATGAAACCATTTAACTTTTCATGTAACCATGTCATGTACTTGTGCTCAATATGCAGCAAATGTACCATGTAAATGGTTTGAAATAATTAGAACATCCGGATACATATATATGGACATAACACATGATGATTCAACATGGCATATATCAATACTTAAAAGCTCCAAGCATGTCATTTAAACCAAAATTTCAGCAAGCATCAATTGAGCATATAATAAAGATTCAAGCATACGATAGAGGAAATCGATCATACCATATGACATTTGAAAGTAGAAAATTCATTAAACAAAACAAGTAATATAAATGCAAAGTTTACACAAATACACAAATACACAAATCCAAGAGTAAGTTAGAGGCTAACTTACAAAGAGTATATAATCTCCACGGGTTAAAATAAGAGTATACTAAAGTTAGAGGAGTCCTCAATTTAAACTTCTAAAACCTAGAGAAAGTTTCACTTTAAGTCCTAAACTCTCAATATTGCCATTTGACCAAAAATCTCTCCAAGCTTAACAAACTTCGTGCAGTCCCCATTCTAGACCCATATCCAACCTCAAAATATTTCTCACACATTAAACCAAACAAAATACACATCATAAACCTTTGGTCTCAATTGTTCACTAAATGCACTACCACTCTTGAAATGACCTTATCCAGAATTAACTATTTGATCTAATTCTAGAATGGAACTCTAAAAATGTGTTCATCCTTTTGATTCACGCAATTTATGACCAATTCTAAGAGAAAACTTCATCCAACACATGTTTGAACATCAAACCTCAAAACCTGGACTTGATCTAATATGCATTGCTTCCTTTGTATTCCCGATTCTTAGAACATCAAAGTATCTAATTTTTCTAAACATAATCATGTTCAAGATCACTTTATAAGGACATCAAGTCCAAATAAACCAAGTTACATTTTGAGAGAAAATCGTATACTCTATCTAAGGCTAACTTGAGACATGCACTTTGATACTATTGAACATATGAAATTTATACATCTTCATTTCCTCGTAGGCCTGAACCAAGCAAATAATTTACAAGCCTAATATGAGTCCTTAAGCATCATATCATCCATAAAAATTCAACATTTTGGAGATCAACCTCAAATCAATTATATTCAATTACCAAGATACTAACTGTGACATGTATTGACCCTAGGTGGCATAGGCTAATGCCTCTGCCTAACACCTATCATGATGAGAACCTTCCGTGAAGGGTATTTGTAGAACGTGGATTGGGTATTGATCACATGGTTTATATAAGTTATAAAGTAAGCTTTCCATTGTCTTCCCCTTTAATTTGTTTGTCTTGGAAGCTTGGCCACCATGACCAATAATTACATGGACTTACCTATAACTTTCTTTCTTCCATGAAAAAGGATAAGACACATGAGCTTGCGCCATGTGAACACAAAAGCCAAATTATAAAAGAAAAACGTTTTGGAATGAACACAAAAGCCAAATACCCTTCACGGAAGGTTCTCATCAAGATCAAAATTTGAGAGTCTGATTCTATTTCCACCTTATAAAAGCCCATCTGGTGACACCTCCGGACCCCCTCCAAAAGACTTCTCATTTCAGCAAAATTATTAGATCCTATGCCTAAATGAACAGAATAAGCCATACAAAGTCTACCACAGTTATCACGAATGACACCCCCAGCACCAGCCTGCCCAGGATTTCCAAAACTACTACCATCTGAGTTGATCTTCACCCAATCCTGCCTAGGTTTCAACCATCTCACCACTTGAACCTTCTTAGCTCTAGGCAATAAAACCGGAATGTCCAATCTATTCAAAATGGCCACATCATGATTCGAGATATGAGTAACTTTCATAATCAATTGCAAAATACGACGGATCCAAAATTTAATAGCTTGCCACACCGAATCAACTGTGTCAATCTTATTTTCATACCGAGCTTTGCAGCGCCAATTCCAAAGCTTCCAAGACACAATCGAAGGAAGAAGACCAAAAGATAAGTTAATACTGAGATTGCTTACCCGCACGGGAAACCAAAATTGATTTGATCATTCCAAGTAGTGAAAAACACCCATATGCACACCTAAATGGATTGCTGCCAAGTGCCAAATTTTCTGAGCAAAATCCTCCATTACAAAGCACATGGTTCAAATCTTCAGAATGACCCATGAAACAACAATTACATTTTGAGACCATCGGGATACCAGTATTTCTAACCTTTTCATCAACACTCAAGCAATTATGAATAGCCTTCCACATCATAATAGAGATTTTCTTAGGGAGGTTGTTGTGCCAAATCCACTGAGCCCAAGGTAAAGGGAAGCCCTAACCCGAATGCAATCCCAAGCACTTTTGGTAGAGAAAATTTCCGTTATTATCTTTCTAACCAAATAAGAACATCATATCCCCCTCTTTACTCCGAGCTCAGATAACTGCCACAAATGAGAAGTTGTTCTATACCCACAGCCTTTCCAACAAGGAGAAATCCCAACCATTATCAAGACGGCAATCTTTAATCTTCAACAACGGATGCCCAATCACAGGATAGGTAGCACACAGAGGACCCCTATCATCCCAGTTATCGAACCAGAAAGAAATGTTACCTTCTCTAACAATCCATTTAGAGTTAGACAGAACATCTGGAATACACCTAACAATAGATTTCCAAAACCGAGTACCCTTCGTAGGCTCCAAGATAGATAAATGATTGCCTCGAACATACTTCCCTCTAAAGAAATCCGCCCAAAGAGATTTTCCCTGAATAAGACGCCAGGCTAGTTTGCAGTGTAAGGCCTTTTGTATATCATTAAAATCCCGAATACCCAAACCACCCTCCTCAATAGGCCTACAAATGTTTTTCCAAGCAAACCATTTTCGTTTTCCTCTCCCGTAGCGTCTCCCCAAAAGAAAGAACTTAAAATTCTATTCAAAGCCAAAGTCACAGTATGAGGAACCTGTAAAACTGCCAGAAGGTGGGTAGCCATACTTGATAAAACATGTCGAAGAAGAATTGTCCGACCACCAGCAGAAAGCATCTTCATCTTCCAACCCGCAATCTTCTTATTAATTTTTCCAAGTAACTCACCAAAGTCATTAGTTCTGAGCCTCCCATCCACTATTGGAACACCCAAATACTTAAAAGGAAATGTCCCTTCAACAAAACCAGTAGTACGAAGTAGGGAAGCCTTCCTATGAAACAGAATTTTACGAGAAAAATAAATAGCACTCTTTTCTTTACTAAGGAGTTGTCCCGTCCAAGTTTCGTATTGTTTTAGCACCTGCATCAACTTCCTTATAGACCTTTGTCCACCATTAGCGAAAACCACAATATCATCCGCATACATCAGATGAGATATAAGCGGGGTGCCTCTAGCTTGAGAGAACTGACCAATAGAACCATTATCAAAAGAAGTTTTAATAAGGCGTGAGAGCACCTCTTGCATGATAATGAATAAATAAGGAGAGAGCGGATCTCCTTGCCTCAGACCGCTTTTCCCTTTGAAAAAACCCAAGGATGTACCATTCATCATAATAGAATACCAAGGCGTAGAGATGCACATATTAATAAGGTTGCAAACACTAGGAGAGAACCCAAAAGCATCCAAAACATGTAATAAAAAATTCCAATCAACTCTGTCATAGGCTTTAGACATGTCAAGCTTGATGACCACATTGCCCCCGTTAGATTTTTTATGAATCGAATGAACCATCTCTTGTGTAAGACTAATATTTTCAAAAATATTTACGTCCGGGAATAAAAGCTCCTTGTTCCTGGGAATCAGCTTAACAAGCAACATTAGGTCATACGATTCACAATAATTTTAGCACAAATCTTATAAGTCACTGAACAAAGGCTTGATAGGTCTGAATTTATCAAAACCCGTAGGGTTTATCCACCTTGGGAATCAAGACAATAAAAGAGGCAGTGTAAAACCTGGGAAGAGAACGGTTAATGAAAAAATCATAAATGGCTTCCAACAGGTCATCTTTAACAATATTCCAACAAAATCTGAAGAAGCCAGAACCAAAACCATCCGGGCCCGGACTACTATCAATAGGGATACTAAAAAGAGCTTCCTTCATTTCCTCAAGAGTAGGTGCTCTACAAATGTCCGCATTATCATCTTCTGTGATGACAGGAGAAATCAGATCGCTTAACGTAGGCAAAAGACTACTTCTCTCAACACCCAAAAATTGAGTAAAATAGTCCACAGCTGCCTGATGGATATTAGAAGGGGATTCTAGCATCGTTCCATCAGATAAACACATAGTTTTAACCCTTTTATTACTTTTAGCATTCAAATATGCATGATAGAAACTTCGAATTCTGATCCCCATCTTTTAACCAGCTTTTTTTAGCCATATGGGAAAGACGGGTGTCCTCTCTAGGCCCATCCACGTTAAAAGCTCCAGTCTTGGAAGCCATGAGATCATTATCATCTTCAACTATTATAATTATTCTGAAGACTAATCTCCAAGTTCTCAATGTGGTTCTCTAGATTATTAATAATGGTAGTAGTCCTGCCAAAAACTTGCTTATTCCAATCCCTTAGAACCATTTTGAGTCTTTTCAATTTGCAAGCTAATTTAAACATACCAGAACCAGTTCCCTCCTCTTTCCACACCCCCTCAACCAAACGAAGGAAATCAGCGTGATCAGTCCACATATACTGGAAACGAAAAGGGCAAGGTCCATACCTGAAAGGGTCTGAACCCATTTGAATTACCAGAGGCGAATGATCGGAAGTCGTTCGAGCTAAAACCTGATAATACACATTAGGAAAATTATTAAGAAAATTAGAGTCAATAAGACAGCGGTCTAACCTGGCCCATCTCCGAGCTAGCCCGCCTTGACCATTACACCAGGTCATTCTCGAGCCTTGATAAGACATATCCAGCAAGCCGCAGTGTTGAATGAAGAAATTAAAATCCTCCATTGCAGCAAAAGGACGGGGGAGACCACCTCTTCTTTCTGTATCAGCTTTAATGATGTTAAAGTCACCACAAACCACCCATGGAAAATTCCCATGACCATTCGCTGCTAGATCTTCCCAAAGAGTCTTTCTCTCAAACTGACTACACTTGGCGTACACAATGGTAAGCACATAAATAGATCCAATGTCCTCAACTTTCACAGAAATAAATTGATTGGTTCCGGCTAGCCAATGAATAGAAACATTAGAGTTCCACATCAACCATATTTTACCACCATGAGCTTCATTAGTTAAAAAAGATTCACAACTGAACCTTCCCAGAAAAGAAGGAATTTTATCTTCTAATAAAAAAGACTCTGCCAGGGCTATAATATTTGGACAGAACTGCTTAATAAGTTTCCTCAAATGCACCTGAGAAGTGCGAACTCCCTGAATATTCCAAAACATAAAAGGACTAATCATAAATTCAGTTTGGATGGGCGTGTAGTCGCCCTTGTAGAGTACCTTTTATTAAAATTTCCAACTGAGTTGTGAAGTCCTTCAGGCTCAGAACAATAGTCTTTTCTCATGTCATCTTTAAGACTATCTCTCTCAGATTCTTGGTCCGAGTGAGTTTCATCTCTAGCATCCAAAGCAGGAAACGGTTCAGCATGAACTTGCAACTCTGTATTGATGCTCACGGACAGAGACTCAGAAAAATTAGTAACCTCATTCGGCCCCTTGGATTGTAGCAACTCATCATGTGGCCCAACCTCACCAAAGCCCACGGACGGAAACATAGTTACTTGCTCTATGTGCTCATTTTCAACTCTCTGATCTACAAAACCCAGAGGCTCCTTTCCAGTTCCATTTGTTTTACCTGCAGGTTGGCCCTCACTTTCATTAACAGCCGAGTCTAAGCATGCTACTGATGTACCAGGAACCACTTGAATTTCCTTTTGACCCGATTCTGAAACTGGTTTTATAAACTTCATGCCCTCCAAATCCATATTCTCATTATTACCATCTTCTATACGTTCATTTGCTATAATTCCTGCTCCCATCCCAGCAGAATCATTATCCTCTGTATTTCCACGGGTGGTTTCCGATTCATGGATCGTCACAATAGCCATCGATTCCTTAACTGTATTCGGGTTAGACAGAGCCTCCCGGTTGCTAGGTTCCCCCTGTTCTTCAGCCACTACTCCCTCAAACTGCACCAAAGACTTTTCATTCTTCTTTAGATGGCTTTCCACGTGATCTTTCTCTCCCTCAGTTTTACGGGATTTTTGCACCCATATCTTCCCAGCCTTAACCTTTTGTTGTTGTTCCCTTCCACTACACTTTAATATGTTGTGACCTTGACATCGGCAAGAAGGANACCTGGCCCATCTCCGAGCTAGCCCGCCTTGACCATTACACCAGGTCATTCTGAGCCTTGATAAGACATATCCAGCAAGCCGCATTGTTGAATGAAGAAATTAAAATCCTCCATTGCAGCAAAAGAGACGGGAAGACCACCTCTCTTTCTGTATCAGCTTTATGATGTTAAAGTCACCACAAACCACCCAGGAAATTCCCATGCCATTCGCTGCTAGATCTTCCCAAAGAGTCTTTCTCTCAAACTGACTACACTTGGCGTACACAATGGTAAGCACATAAATAGATCCAATGTCCTCAACTTTCACAGAAATAAATTGATTGGTTCCGGCTAGCCAATGAATAGAAACATTAGAGTTCCACATCAACCATATTTTACCACCATGAGCTTCATTAGTTAAAAAAGATTCACAACTGAACCTTCCCAGAAAAGAAGGAATTTTATCTTCTAATAAAAAAGACTCTGCCAGGGCTATAATATTTGGACAGAACTGCTTAATAAGTTTCCTCAAATGCACCTGAGAAGTGCGAACTCCCTGAATATTCCAAAACATAAAAGGACTAATCATAAATTAAGTTTGGATGGGCGTGTAGTCGCCCTTGTAGAGTACCTTTTATTAAAATTTCCAACTGAGTTGTGAAGTCCTTCAGGCTCAGAACAATAGTCTTTTCTCATGTCATCTTTAAGACTATCTCTCTCAGATTCTTGGTCCGAGTGAGTTTCATCTCTAGCATCCAAAGCAGGAAACGGTTCAGCATGAACTTGCAACTCTGTATTGATGCTCACGGACAGAGACTCAGAAAAATTAGTAACCTCATTCGGCCCCTTGGATTGTAGCAACTCATCATGTGGCCCAACCTCACCAAAGCCCACGGACGGAAACATAGTTACTTGCTCTATTGCTCATTTTCAACTCTCTGATCTACAAAACCCAGAGGCTCCTTTCCAGTTCCATTTGTTTTACCTGCAGGTTGCCCTCACTTTCATTAACAGCCGATCTAAGCATGCACTGATGTACCAGGAACCACTTGAATTTCCTTTTGACCCGATTCAAAACTGGTTTTATAAACTTCATGCCCTCCAAATCCATATTCTCATTATTCCATCTTCTAACGTTCATTGCTATAATTCCGCTCCCATCCCAGCAAATCATTATCTTCTGTATTCCACGGTGGTCCGATTCATGGATCTTCACAATAGCCATCGATTCCTTAACTGTATTCGGGTAGACAGAGCCTCCCGTTGCTAGGTTCCCCTGTTCTTCAGCCACTACTCCCTCAAACTGCACCAAAGACTTTTCATTCTTCTTTAGATGGCTTTCCACGTGATCTTTCTCTCCCTCAGTTTTACGGGATTTTTGCACCCATATCTTCCCAGCCTTAACCTTTTGTTGTTGTTCCCTTCCACTACACTTTAATATGTTGTGACCTTGACATCGGCAAGAAGGACAATACGCTGGCAGAGTCTCATATATGATCTCTTGCCTTCTACTTCTTTGCATTCCAGGCATACCAATCCAAAAGTGAGTGATAGGTTCCTTAGAGGCATCAATTTCTAAACACACCCGTGCCCCATCTGTGCGAGTGGCACAAGTCGTCGGATTGTCCCTTCGAATATATCTTCCCAGCGGTGCAGTAAACGTTTTTAACAGAGATGAATGGTAATAGTTCGGCGGCAGACCTGGCAAAAAAACCCAAACCGGAACGGTTGGCGGTTCAAACTCCTCATCAAAATCCGGTGTCCATGCAAATGGTCTGTAATGAACACCCTCCATATCGCATGATTCCCTCGAAAGAGCTTTTAGAAAATCCGCTTCATTAGACATGCGGATGAAGATGTTCCTGGGGCGTTTCATGGCTGAAACAACCGGCACACTAGACAGGCCCCAGCGATTACGGATAAATGCACGAATGGCATCAAGAGACGGCCTTTGTCGAAGAAACTTTAGCACCAACGAAAATCTGAATGGTTCTGCAGTTTTAGCAATTTCATCCGCTGAGAACGTAAAAAACAGTTCACCGTCTGCAAACTTTGGCTGCCGGAAAGGAATAACTGTCTCAGGCAACGGTTGGGGCACTGCCGAAACCAGGTCAGCAAACGACCGAAGAGGGCCTGCCATGGGAGGCTGGCCATCAACGGCCGCCATGCAGCGGGCGTACGTGAAGCAAAGAGGAAAAGATGAAAACCTAGCAGAGTAGATTTTCACGTAAAAGGGTATTTGGTACCTGGAAGATTATTGGGACGAATTATGTAGCTATCTTGCCAGTATGGATTACCGCGTGTGTCATGTTTATCGTGAAGGGAATTGCGTGGCTGATTTTCTTGCTAAGCAGGGTGCCAGGGGTCTCAATAAAGACTGGTATGTTGACGATGATTTGCCTAGCCATTTAAGAGGCCTTCTTCGTATGGACAGACTTGGTCTCCCTTATCTGCGTATCTCTTAAGCTGTCCCAGGTATGTTTTGTTTTGTTTTCTATATTGGTTTTGATGCGGTTTTTTGTCTTGGTCTTGGCTATCTTTGTTTTGCAGGTTCTCCTTTGGTCTTCGGTGGGGTCTTGTTTTTTAGGGCTTGTTGCTTTATTTGTTTTTTTGGTGGGGTTCTTTGTATTTGGATTGGAGTTTGCTGTTTGTTTTCCTTTTGTAAGTTTTGACGCCTGGGTTTGGTCTTTTTGTTCTTTTTCTGTATCCCCCAGGTGTCCTTTTTGTAACCACGGTTTTCCTCCGCCATAAGTGGGGGCTATTAATAAACTTGGGACGGGGCTGCTATGTGGGTGGCTACCGGCTCTTCTTAAAAAAAAAAAAAAAAAAAAAAAAAAAAAAAAGGTTCTCATCAAGATAGGTGTTAGGCAGAGGCATTAGCCTATGCCCCCTTTTCATCCGGAAATTGACGCAATGATGACAAGGAAAGAAGCTCGTGAAACTTCATCTCACCCCACCATTTCTTCGTTCATATTTCTCCATTGATTGGACAGCCCGACATGGTTTGGACCTTACTTTGATCATTATTCTTTTTTGTTAAGTCCTCGTTTGTGTTTTCGTGGGTATTTCGCAAATACACCATTTACAACGAGACTTATTGTAAATTTAAAAATATTAAAATACCAATAATCTTTTAGCACGATTGGCGTGAAAAACTTATATATGCTAGATGTGTCAAAACTAAGATTTATAAATAAATTTTCTCGAAATTTATTTTTATTTTAAATTTTATTATTTAAAAGTAATTAAATTTAAAATAAATAATGAAATTTGTGGCGTGAGTATATGTACAAAAATTCATCCAAACACGACCTTAATTTTGGGTCTATGGCGTGACATCTAGCTAGTTGCTTGCTAATCCTGTTTCTCTAGAAACCTTTACCATTCCCTTCTCTCTAGGAAACAAACTCAAGGAAACCATTAGAGGGACTCCCACCTCCCCTCTCCCTTTCATGTTAGTTTAGGGTGGCTTTTATGGGTTGTTTTGTTTTTAGATCGTTAATAAAAGCTGTTTGACCGTGACTTTGATGGGATGAAAGGCCATTACCAGGCTTGTTTCCCGAGTCCTTAACCACATTTTATCACGCTGTTTGGGCGAAGAGATTTTACATGAAGGTGGTGGAGGATCTCGGAGGTGAAGAGCTGCATGGCCCAGTCCAATGTCTCTGACCGTTTTGGCTGGTAGGCGTCATCTCTCAGACGTATAGAATGAAGGTATGCATGCTCGATGGTTTAGGGATAGTTTGCTGAAAGAATGGTCTGCTGAGGGGACAGTTTTGGAGGATTTACGATAGAAGCTGGGTTAACACGGCTTGCTCTCGGACGTGAAGATTTGCTTGCGGGTTGGATGCTTTCAGGCGGGGGTAAGGGACTCTGTTTTAACCATGGAAAACAGAGAAATTTTTTCAGTTAGCAAGTCATCGTGCAGGGGGGATAAGGTGTCTTTCAGGGGTGGAGCCTGACCATGGCTTATGGCTGATTTTTCTCTTGGATGGTGGTTGGGGAAGGGGTGACGGCGACGGTGCAGTTAGTTTCTTTGGTTCTTTTCGTTTTCGGTTTGATGGGCGTTAGTTTTATTTCCGTTTGGTTTTTTCGGTTTGATGCAGTATGTTTAGTATGTTTCTTCCTTTTGGTCTGAAAATAAGGGCTTCCGATGGCTGTGTTATGGAGTTGAGTCCTTCGGTGGCCATGGGTTTTTCCTATGGTAGTAGATCTTTCGTTGCTCTCTGAAGATGGCTCGCTTTCCGGTGGCAAAATTGTGTACATCGCATGCTTGTTGTTACGAGTCAGTTGCAGGACGAGGCAGGAGGTAGAGTAGGCTGGGGTAGTACCCTGTCAGTTGCCCTGTCATGTACAATTAGCAGGGATAGTGGGGGACAAAGTGGGGAGTATAGTGTTTTTTGTTTTTTTTGTTATACTTTGTTTTTTATTTTTTGTTACGTGAATAATTTGAAATAGGCAATTCCCTTTCCTTTTTTGAAGGAGAATGGTAGTGAGTCCCTATCATTCTTTGGAGGATGAGGGTGGAAAATCCCCCTCCTCTTTTGGAGGGTGGAGGTGTTTTGTTTTGTTTTCTCATAAACAAGTCGAGATGGACACTTTTGTTTTTACAGAGTCTCACATCTCAGAATGGCTGTTTCATTAGAGAGTTTTAGAAGTTTTTAGACAATGTCTGGCATAATGGAAATTGTGTGCGGGGGGCTTATAACCGATGAGTAGTTGGCTTGTAATCGGGGTTTATACTCGGATTTATTGGTCACAGATGTAATTTCCTTCATTCATGAATTGAATTGAAGTCTATTTAAAAAAAAAAAATCAATCCAATCCCGTGAATTATGGGACACACGGGCTAGTCGTTTGCTTACCCACCATCAACAACAATAACAACAACAAGGGTGAGTGGGTCCAGTGGAGAGTGAGTGAGGCAGGCAAGCCAACCGCATAACCATGTGATCAATACCCAATCCACGTTCTACAAATACCCTTCACGGAAGGTTCTCATCATAAATGGTTTCGTTTCTTTATGAATGAGTGTATAAGGTGTGCGAAACGTTTTAGTAGGAAGGAAAAGCTTTTTATAGAAAGACTCCACCTTGTAATGTTTTAAAAGGAAATAAATGTTTTATGTAAAGTATGTAGAGAAATCATAAATGTCTAAATGAAAACCTATATTAGAATATTTTTATAGTATGAAGTAATATACTATTTTATTTTTATGTATGTCCCTCCCCCTCTCAGGAAAAAAATGAGGACAAAGCGTCAAAAATGACTCAAGGGAAGGGTGACAAAAGCCTAGGCATTTAATTTATGTAATGTATGAAAGAATATTTTATAAAAAGATTGTATATTTTATTTAAATGATTTGATTTGCAAACTATTTTTTAAATTAATAAAATATGTTTTAATTTTAACTATATAGAATCTTCTATATTCTGATAGGGAAAGAAAAAGATTTTAAAAAGTTCAATAATTCTCATCTCATTTTTTAAAACTATTTATTAGACAAAAATTACAACACTGCATAGTAGCACTTCTAACCGTATAATGTATTATTTATAATCATTCTAATTGTAATTTCTCTCTAAAAAAGGGCAGATCTCGATCAGCCATCTTATTCGTTGACAATAACGAAAGGTGCCTGTAATATTCCCACTTCGTGAATAGTAATACAAAATTGATAGCCTAGCAATTAATTAGAGTCATGTGCAGGTGGGGCCACGAAATAAATAGTTTTAAAGAAATAATTAAACACTAATATATATAAACACTAAAACTGAATGTTTTCAACATTTAATTAGTTGAATTTGTTAAGTGAATTAACTGATCGCATATATATTTATAAAGATCAGAAGAACCATGACTAGCTAGGCTTACAAATATATATAATACTTGTTGACTCGCGCGATTCAACACAGATAATACTAGTATTCAGAACGACGTACATGATATTACAGCACTACAAATTGCAATATCTATCTATATATAGGTCGTACAAGAGGAGTATTACAAGACAGCTAGCGTACGTACGACTTCAGAGTTATTATTAAACATGATATCATGCTATAGCGTTCTCTAACACTTGCCAATTAAACTTATTTTCATTACAAGTAGGCGTAAGCACGGACGTCTTCGATCTGCAGCACTAGCGCTTCATTCCTCCTGCCACAACTGGAGCCATAGCCACTCCTTGATTGTTCTTTTGCGAGTTCCCGTCCCATCCTATATATGCATATTTAACATGAACAAAATTACGCGTGTTTCTATTATATAATGTTTAATGATTTGTATAAGCTCTGAATCAACCAGTCTTGTTTAGTTGGAGTTTGCATTTAACGATTAGCATTACTCATATATGTATATATATATATATATATAGTTATCTATATATATTCTGTTTATGTTAGAAATATTTTAATTTACCGGCAGACACATCGAAGCCCTGGTTTTGCAGCTCACGATACTCTTGACACAAGGCACACGGCTCGCAGAAACAATGAACACAACAATCCCCACAAGGGCTCTCCTCCAACATATAGAGTTTTCGCAGTTTAGCACGGTATGTGCACGAGTACAAACAACCAAAACCAGTTAAACTCTGGAGGAGGAAATATAGCAAGCCATTTCCACCGCAAGCTGACCAAAATTAACACAAATTAAAGCTACATACATCGCAGAATACACACACACACACATAAATATGTACGTATTTATATGTATATATGTGCTTTTATCCTACTTACAGGAGGATCCTTTGTCTGCAATTTCGGAGATCCGCCCGAAAGCAACGCATGGACACCAAAATGTCAAGCAACCTGTGACAGAAGTACGTAGCTTTAGTTTTAAACCCCCCACTTTAGCCAATCACTGTAAACGAGCATTTCTGTATGGATCTTCGCAGTATATAACAAGGTGAGGAAACGAAAGGCGTTAACATTATTTAACACAGAATATTAATTATAACCTGACTAAGGAACTAAAGAGATTAGAAATTTACAACTATGCATGTCAGAGAAGCAGTGAAAAAGGCCAGTTGACCAACGAACTTCACTTGTCGATTGACCAGGGTACTGGGCAGGCACCGGAACGCTGGCCATTTTAGAGCTAGCAGTCTTAATGTCTCGGTGACGTCGAGTCTTTACAGATGTGTGTGTTGGTGTGTGTATCTAAATAATATACAACAAAGCAGAGAAATGGGAGAAAGCTAGAGAAGAGAAAGCTCTGCTATAAGAGAGTTGGTTTTTGGGCTCTGCTATATTAAGAGATTGATTACTGGGAGTGTATATATAGATCAAGGAGAAGAAGGTGAGGAACGTATACATGGTAATACGAGCAAAGTCTTTTGTCTGTTTATACATATTTCTTTCTCTCTGCATTCATTCATCGAATCTACGATGGAAGGCGAGATTTCCTCATTTATTCATTTTAACCGAGTTTGTCTCTTTTTTTTAATAAAAAAATGTACATCAAAGTCTTTCATCACGTGCGTTTAAATATATGTATTTAAATAAAAATAATAAAAATGACAAATTATATATTAATTTTAAAAAAATGTATGGTGTAAGATTTTCTCACATCAAATTTTTTTTAAGATTTTCTCACATCAATTTTATAAAAATATTCATTTCTCCTCTTAAAAGGCCTGATAAGAGGAGTTTGGTAACTTCTTATAAAATTTAATATGAGTTTGTTTCTAAGTCGTGTGGAACTTTTCAATACGTCCCCTCCCGTGTGGATCAATATTTCCGATACCATCATTGTGGATAGATCGCAAGAGCCCATCATCGATCATAAGTTAACCTGCTCTAATACTATATAGAAACATCAATTTTTTCTCTTAAAAAACTTGATAGGAGGAGTATAGTAACTTTTTATAAAACTTAATATGAATTTATTTATAAATGGTGTGGGACTTTTTAATTTATTTCTTATTTTTATTTTTTCTAATATACATACAATGATGTTTGGTGGATGTAAGCCATATGTCGAAAAGGAAAAAGATAGATGTTTAAGTTGTTTATGCGCGCACTGATAAATGCTATAGGATCTCTCTATTCCTCTTCCACTTCAAACCTTCGAATTCGAATTCAGACAATAATTATAATTATGTGCATGAAGAATACTGGACAAAGTACAAACACTAGAATTAAGTGCGATGGTGATGGCTTTCCTAACGGAGATATGATGGCACTGAATTGCATGTGGATGATGCTACAGCCACTGCAGAGCTACCGTTAGATTAAAATTTTTTTTTAATATTTATAAATATTTTTAAAAAATATAAAAAATTTA
Source organism: Carya cathayensis (assembly GCA_011037825.1). Classification (NCBI taxonomy): domain Eukaryota; kingdom Viridiplantae; phylum Streptophyta; class Magnoliopsida; order Fagales; family Juglandaceae; genus Carya; species Carya cathayensis. Next base: position 660,875 of record QGSO01000344.1, read on the forward strand.
TAATAATATTAAATAATTTTTTTAATTAATTTAAAAAAATAAAAAAAATAAAAAATAAAAAATAAAAAAAGAAGAAGAAGAAGAAGCCAACGGTGGCCCCCAGCAGGAGCCACCGGCAGTGCATCTCCCTTTGCATGTGCCGTCAAATTAGATTGTCTTGCAGTGGGGTCCTTCGGGGGCTATAATTGGTCTATGAGTTGGACCGCAGATTACTCCTCGGTGCCCAATTATCCAAAAGAAGAGGCTAATTCAATCGATAAAATTGACTGATAAAAATATCTGATTGAATTTTTTTATTTTATTTTTATTTTTTTAATTTTATTTAATAATTAAGGAAGTGAATATTAATAGATTGATATTTTTTATTATTTTTTAAAAATATTTAAAACTATATAAAAAATTATTAAAAGAAAAGAAGAAAAAAAATTAAAAAAAAATAATCACATACACTGCATTGGTTCATTTCATTGGTTGTTTATCGGTACTAGTAGCATTGTCCTTATTCAGAAAGACAATATTTTAAGATGATGCCAAATGTGTCTAGCATTCATATAAATGAATTTATTTTATTTTATTTTATTTTTTAAGTATTTTTTAAACATCCTTAACTATGCATTAAAAAAATATATATAATTCACTAATAATTATTTTCTTAACCATTAAAAAAAATAAAATAAAAAATAAAAAATATAATTGCACATATTTAATAAGTATATTTGATAGTCATACTATTATTTTATTATTAAAAAAATAAGAAACTAACTAGAGCTAAAAAAAAAGTTAAAAATATGAGTTCTGCTACAAACACAAAGGAATCCTACTTACTTATGGGACAATACTATCACGTGAGAATTCTTTTTATTTTATTTTTACGTTTGGACAGAATCTGTCCATTTCCTTTCCCTTCAATCCTCCCAAGTCCAGCCTTTGAGCATCATCAACCCTTCTTTTCCTAGTATTTTTTTAGATTTTTCCAATTCCTTTGAGCTTTGAACGTCCCATTTTTCTGTTCTTCTTCCTCTGTTTTTATTTTTTTTTCCTTCTATTTTTGCCCTTCATCAGGTGCTTTTCCCTATTTGTTTTCACTTGGCATTTGTTGTCTTCGTTATTTTTTATATTTGTAGTCGTCACCGACATCATCCCTAACTTCGTCGCTAAATGTTGGTGCAAATATAGTGTTTTTGCTGAATGTTGGTGGAAATGTTGCAAAATGGTTTATGACAAGCATTTTGTGGAGATTAAATGTGTATTTGCAAAATATTAAAAAAGCTAATAAAATTATTATTAAAAATATAATATTATATTATTATTTTAATTTTAAAATGGCTAATACGATGTGAATCTATATTTCTATTGATTTAGAATTTAGACAAAAGTTTTAATTTTAGTCGAAATTTAAACTTGACACTACGCCCATTGCCAATGCTCTAAGGCTTCCAACCATATGAGCTCCCAAATATAAAATTCAGCATTTTTCTTTTGAAAAAAAATGATACACAAAGTTAACAAAAAAGAGAGAAGTTAGACACACACACACAAAAAAAAAAAATTACACACAAAATACATAGAAGTTGGCTTTATGCGTGCATGTGAAATAGAAAAGTGGTCAAATTAATGGACCAAACTCCAAAAGTAGGGTGGAAGGAGGGTGGAAGATATATGAGAAGGCCTGAAAAATACGTGAAAAGAAATGAAAATAAATAAATAACTCATTTTTACCATTATCTCTCTCTCTCATCTGTTAGTGATGTATGTTGATCATACACTCACTTTCTATTTGTCCTCAGTATACCGTGTCATCTCTCTTCATTTTTCTTTTCATTCATGATCATTTGTTTTACTTGTTGGATACATGTCTTGCAAAACAAAAAATATCTCATTTTAATTCTTCGTTTTAGGCCTCAATTTATATGGGCTGCCCCGGCTATAAACATTCGGTGTGGTCATACAAGAGCGGCACACCATCTATTTTTTACCATGCTCCAAAGTTTATGTCGCCCATTTCTTTATTCGGTTTTGAAATATGTATGCGCTAACCCGCAGTTAAGGCTTTTTTTTTAAAAAAAATAAATAAATAAAGAAATGTACTTTTATCTACTTTATTAAAGGCTAAGACAAAACAAAACAGAACGCAAAATCAACCTGAAACAGCCTAATACAACATAGATGCAACAAAGTTAATAAAAGATAGGTGTAAACACTGAATTTTAATTCGTGTCATTAATTATTCATAGGGACAGCTGTATTTATACCATTTGTGCATAAATACAGCCTATTGATTTCTTACATTGATGATTGGAGGTACAGTTAGAATCTTTAGCAACTCACTATAATTGGGGGGGGGGGGAAGGGTGACACCTTTGCACACCACTAAAAGCTTGTCCTTTTCCTCACGTTCCTTTCTTTTTCGTTTTTCGGTGGAGAAATCAAGGATGGGCTGAAAAGAATGCAAGCAGGCCCACCAGAGGCGCATTTATGTATGTTGTGGGCTCGGACTCTTGAAAGAAGGGCCTAGAGTCAGGAAAGGCATCTGAGCTATTGGGCCCACCCACCACGGCTCCAACCAGCTGATTGGGATTGGGATTTGGACTTAGGAAATATCGAGAACCTGCTTTGCAACCAATGTGGGCAGGGTGGGCCCCAACTGAAGGTAGTGAGCTGGCCCTATGGTGTATCCTCTGTGGGTAACGTGCGCCATATCCAACCATGTACGACATTCCCAATGGATTATCTCCAAGAATGTAGTCAACCTGGTAACCAAGGGAAGGACCCAATTCAAAATTATCAAAATCACCCACATTATTTTTCCAAATTCCAAAATAAGACACCTAATTACGTGGTTTGCCCTGGGGATCGAGCTGTTCAATCCGAGGACCATCTCTTATATAATGATAGATACTGTTCATATATACATATATGTATATATATATATAGCAGACAAACCTAGCCGTTGATTTTGTCTGAAGTAGAGATGGTCCACCCAGATTAAATGCTGATCTGAATCTGGATAGGAGGAGGGCCCACCAATCTTATCATAGTGGCCTATGAATTTTACCTGACGTTTAGCCAGTCGTTTGAGCAGAGCAGGGGAGGCTGATGTCTCGCCACATGGTACAATCTTATGGGCATGGCTTAGATAATTAGAATAGGCCAGAAGCAGGAAAGACAATGACGTTACATGCTGCATGTTACTTCCACCAGCCTTGAAGATCAGCCCACCTTTCCGATTAAAAGGCCAAAAACAGAAAAACAGAATGTTATATAAGAAGATTTGATTAATTCTGAAAAATATCATCTTACTTCTATTTATGTTACCGTATTGATACTATTTCTATTCTATTATGGGTAATGCCAGGAACCTAATAAGATAAAAATAGATTCGAATTAATATATGACAAAAACTCATTCATTCTGGCAGCAAATGTGAAAATTCTCTATAGAAAAATGGTCATTTATTTATCTAACGCAAAAGGTATTTCAGGGCCGCAAGAATATCCGCCAAAAAGAATGACACAGAACGTAACACATGCATGGAACGCACAATTGCTAGACTACAGTCTGTCCAATGAACCATTGCGCAATACTTTTGGTATTAAGGGCCCGTTATTCTTTTGGATTATTGTAAGGTGACAGTGATTCACGTGATTTTCTACTCAATGATTAGGTGTGATTGAGCTATCATTTTTTAAAAGGATCTTTAAGACACAGGGAAATGGATAAAGACAAAAGTACCTGGGGAATACTGGACTTGAGGATGAGAAATCCCAGGCAATAAAGAACAAATAAATCCATCTGCATTTTGCTGGAAGGACTTGAAATAATCTGCCTTTCCCCTCAATACTTCCTGATCATATAAATCATTTGAAAAGGTAAAAAAGAACTAGTTAGCTGTCTTGATCTGCCATGTCTAGTTTCAATTGCGAAACCCTATACAAACCCTGGCTCATGCCGTAAATAATCTTCGATTTTTTCTCTTGAAACATGCAAAAATGCATGTACATACTGAGTAGATTGGCAAATTACGATTTTCCCCATATATATATATATATGTGTGTGTGTGTGTGTGTATGGATATGTATCTGATAATAGTGAAAAGCCCTAAACGGGACGTCGCAATCGTGAAGAATAATGGCTCAGTATGGGATGAACCATCGTTCCAGCCTTTATGCACATGCATGCAGCAGTAACTTACTCATTTCGGGACCCACAACGGACCCAGATCTATGGATGAGTTACCTAGACTTTGAGGTAACCACCCCAAGCCCCTCATTCAAGCTTTGGCATAACTTTAATATTGATTGAGAGGACAACACACAAATGCACAAAAGCAATGGAAAAGCATCATAACAGTTCAGAAGGAAATTTTTTGAAAAAAGAAAAAAGTTAACACCATAAGACACTACCCCAAATTAATTTCTCCATCATATCAGTCATCAGACGGTAACCTACATATCCAAAGAAAACAGCACAAACTACATGACAGTACTACTAGCTAGGCTCTCCCCATTATTGTAGAACCAAACTTGAATTCCATATTAATTACATTGGCAAGAAAAAAGAAAGCAAGTCACATGAAAGCCAAATTCTGTACCAGAGATTCCATGTGCTATCATCAAATTCATACAACTTCTCTCTATTACGATCTTGACTATTGCATCAGCGAAAAAGAAAACTTTTATATATTCCATTCCATTCATCCCGATCAGAGTAGAGGGCTCCACCAAAAATGTGGACCCATAACAAGGAGACCCTTTTGGAAGTTGAATGATCACAAAGCCAAGCCTTAAGGGGCGTAGGAAGCCGCTTTTAGAACCACCACACACTTTTCCAAAAAAGATATATTAGCATATATACATACTGCCATAGTCCTCTCTTTATATAATCTTGGTTAGTATATATATTAAGCATGAATACTTCGAACATAACTGCTTCAATTCGTTCAAACCAGATGAGTTGGACCCCAATAGATCGATACACATTCCACACCACGTGATACACATCCATTGCATTAACAATGGGGTTAAAGAGCATAAAAAAGAAGAAGCCCATATATCAAACAGGAACGTAGGGACACTACAGGGAGAATAAAAAACATTAAAGTCCGACAAAAAAGCTTTTGATAAGTTAAGACATATTCATGTATTAACTTCATATTATGAAGTTCCCAAGATAAATAAATTCAGGAATTAGTGTTACCTTGGAAATCAGCACATTAATCCCAGCGTGCTTGTTATCCCAACCAAACTCGTTGATGGTTTCCCCGGCTCTCAATATCACCTCGTTCTTCGCTATGTATTCTCTGTATTCGCGCCTCCTCGAGGCCTTGTGCAACCACGCCGCTGCCCAAAGCAACTCGTCCTACACAATAACAGCAACAACACCATTCAGTAAAACCAGCAACTTTTACGATGATCCAACGGCTGAGACTCGTGAACAAATCCCCCCCACCCCCCCACCCCCCCCCCCCCCCCCCCTTCTCTCTCCCCACCTGGTAGCCGTTGACGTCGCAGTAAAAAGGGCATACTGCAGGGTGCAGGCTCGAGCTGTACGCACCCCGGTGTCTGTCAGCAAACTCGAACACCTGCGTTGTAACCGTTACATACTTACATACAAAATGGGACGAATAAAAAAATTAATATATAAAAATTACCCAACGTTAAAAAAAAAGGTAATTCAGTGTGTGAAAGGGACGTACCCTAACGGCACGATTGAGAAGCAATCTAGAGTAAGAAGGGTCACGTGATCTGAACACAATAGACGCAGCGGCCAAGGCAGCGGCGGTTTCTCCCGCCACGTCAGAGCCAGGGTGGGCCCTGTCGATCTTATACACCGTACGAAGCGTATCCATGTCCTCTGGTCTCTCCCAGCAGTTGTGATCTGAGTAGGCGTCACCCACCTGCACATAAACGACGTCCGGTACCACCGTTGCCTTCAAGAGGTAATCCGTCCCCCACTTCACGGCCCTAACGGCGTTCCTCAGCTCCGGTCCCATTGTCCTCCCGAAGTCTATAACACTCCAGGACAGCATCGTCGTGGTAAATGCCATTGGGAACCCGAACTTAATGTTGTCCCCGGCGTCGTAGTATCCGCCGGTTAAGTCCACCTGCAAAAGTATGCAATGCAGGTACAGCGCCGGTGTTTTTAAGACTAGCTCAACGAAGAAAAAGGGGAATGTTAAAGGTGTGTGACAATGTAGGTTGTGAAGTTTACCCCAGCGGTGGCCCCGTCGTGCAAACCGGAGTTCCTGCGCCATTGGACACGTTGATCTGGCGGAAGCTTCCCCGATCGTTGGCCCTCGAAGAAGAGGATGCTTTTCCTCAGGGCGTCGTGGTAGTTGTGGGAGCCGGCGATTGAACGGAGAGGAAGTAGCAAGAGGAGGAGGGTGAGGAAGCCAAATGGGGGAACATAGCCCGGGAAAGATAGTGCACTTCGCGCCATTTCTTGCTGGTTGAGCATGAAGAAGCGAAACCGTCGAGGTTCTTTATACTGGAAAGTGTCATTGGATTCCAGAGCTGGAACCAATCAGTGCCCGCCACGCGGACAGACATGACTGGATGATTGTTCGGATTCCGATACAAAGCACGCTTGACCGGGTCTTCTCGGATCTTGACCGCTGGTTGGGTCAGGCAACCCGACCCCAGTATCCCACTTGGATATTAAGAGGGTCGGTGGGACAGACCGTAGAATAAAGAGGGAAGAGGTGTGATCCACCGTCGTGTTGACGGTTTTCTAGCGCTGTTTTAGGACTTTTGAGGTAGAACTGAGAAGGCACGTGACTTTATGCTGGGTCGTTGGACGTATTTTAAAAAAATAAAATAGACATAATTTTAGGTTTTATAGGGAGATTCTATGGCTAAAATCAAGTGATTGTACGGTCCTTGTTGGTTTGGTTAACACCAAACGTCCTGTGGCCGATGTTATGTAATCCGATCCATTATGAGGATACGTCAGGTTGCTGCAGATTAACGCCCAAACCTTACTCGATTGAGACATATTTCAATTTGGTGGTGATATTAAAAAATTAATAATTCTTGTTGCAGTCGCATGGGAGAACCGGCGTGCAACTGAAAATAATGAAATAAATAGTTTCATTCTTTTCTCTCTTTCCGTGGTTTCCTCTCGTTTTCTCCTTTCTTTTTCATTCCCCTCTCGTTTTCCCTCCGTGTATTTTAAAAAAATGAAAAATTATCGCTGTGGATTGCAGATGCTTGAAAATAAAAAAGAGAAGGAGCTTAGAAATACACCGAATTGCAGAGGAAATCAAAATTAGAAAGAGAACCATAAATATACTAGTTGTGCCGACACTGTGGTTGGCAACCGAGAGGGAGGAAGTGAACACCTTGATTTTGCACAAATCTATTCAAAAAAATTTCAAGAAAAATTTCATTACACAATGAAAAGAGACAAAATATTTAAAAGAGGCTCTAACCCACACTAAATAGAGCGAAGAGCTCACCGAACGTTCATCCTCCTTCCCTAACCCAGAGACCTTTGTTAATGAATACCCCTTTCAATTATTTTTTAAGAATGTTCCACTGGCTATTTGATATAGAGACTACCTATTTATTAGTTCTATTTCATTTTTCATGGTTTTTGGGAGGGAAATGTAGAGTAAGATAGATTGGGTTCTATAGTGGATCTGCACAGGGAATGTATAGAGCAGTTGTTGAAAATGTTTTTTCCAAGAACTGTTGTTGAAGCTCAATTAACACACGAAGAGGAACTGAAACCCCCAGTGAACAAATTGAAGCTCCATGATGTTGAAAACAACCTACGAAATTTGTCACTCCGTCGATTACACACGAAGAAGAGAAGCTCCAGCCACAAAGACGAAGAGAAGTGTCTCCTCATTTGCAACCAAGTGTATTTTTTAGCATTTTTGCATTTTTTTTTCTGCAACTCAATGCCCTCCGTGAGTTGCAGTTTTCGATTTTGTTTCTTTTCGATTTCTTTTTTTTTTTCAATTGACTGATGTGGTACGTCAGCTGATTGCACCACGGTTACACAGGGTCGACTGTCCGTAGAAGAACTCAAGTAATATTAGCCTTTACAAAAAGTATTAAATTTTAAATATGAATAATATTATATATAATCCCAGAATATGTAAGTCCCGCTTGCTTATTTGAAAAATGAAACCCATTATTAAAAAATAGATTTTTTTATCTCGATTTCAAATTTGTTGATATTAAATTTTTGAAAAATAAAAAATTGCCTCTGTGGATTGCATATGCTTGAAAATCGGAAAGAGAAGGAGCTTAGAAATACACCGGGTTGCAAAGGAAATCGAAATCGGAAATAGAACCATAAATACATTGGCTGTGCCGACACTATGGTTGGCAACCGAGGGGGAGGAAGTGAACACCTTGATTTTGCACAAATCAACTCTAAACAAATTGCAAGAAGAGTTTCAATACATAGTGAAATGAGACAAAATATTTAAGAGAGGCTCCAACCCACAGTAACTAGAGCGAAGAGCTCACCGAACATTCATCCTCCTTCCCTAACCCAAAGACCTTTATTAATGCATTCCCGTTCAAATTTTTTTTTAAAAATGTTCCACGCTATTTGATATAGAGACTACATATTTATTACTTCTATTTCATTTTTCTTGATTTTTTGGGAGGGAAATGTAGAGTAAGATAGATTGGGTTCTATAGTGGATCTGCACAAAGAATGTATAGAGCAGTTGTTGAAAATGTTTTTTCCCAAAACTGTTGTTGAAGCTCAATTAATGCACGAAGAGGAATTGAAACCTCCGGTGAACAAATCAAAGCTCCACGACGTCAAAAACAACCTCCATCCCACAGTGCATAGATCGACAATGCCAACCAACGAAATTTGTCACTCCATCAGTTACGCACGAAGAAGAGAAGCTCCATCCACAAAGATGAAGAGAAGTGTCTCCTCATTTGCAACCAAGTATATTTTTTAGCATTTTTGTATTTTTTTTTTTTTTTGTCTGCAACCCAGTGCTCTCCTTGAATTGCATTTTTCGATTTTGTTTCTTTTTTATTTCTTTATTTTTTAATCGACTGACCGACGTGGTATGTCAGCTGATTGCACCACGTTTACACAGGGCCGACTATCCGTAGAAGAACTCAAGTAATATTAGTTTTTATAAAAAGTATTAAATTTTAAATATGAATAATGTTATATATAGTCTCAGAATATGTAAGTCTCGCTTGCTTATTTGAAAAATGAGATCCATTATTAAAAAAATAGATTTTTCTATCTCGATTTCAAATTTGTCCATATTAAATTTTTGAAAAATGAAAAAACGTCTTTGCGTATTGCAGATGCTTGAAAATCGGAATGAGAAGGGGCTTAGAAATGCACCAGGTTGCAGAGGAAATTGAAATTGGAAAGAGAACCATACATACACTGGCTGTGCCGACATTATGGTTGGCAACTGAGTGGGAGGAAGTGAACACCTTGATTTTGCACAAATCTACTCCAAAAAAATTTCAAGAAGAGTTTCAATACACGGTGAAAAGAGACACAAAATATTTAAGAGAGGCTCCAACCCACAGTAAATAGAGCGAAGAGCTCACTGAACATTCATCCTCCTTCCCTAACCCAAAGACCTTGGTTAATGCATACCTGTTCAAATGTTTTTTAAGAATGTTCCACTTGCTATTTGATATAGAGACTACCTATTTATTAGTTCTATTTCATTTTTCGTGGTTTTTGGGAGGGAAATGTAGAGTAAGATAGATTGGGTTCTATAGTGGATCTGCACAGGGAATGTATAGAGCAGTTTTTTAAATTTTTTTTTCCTAGAACTGTTGTTAAGCTCAATTAACGCACGAAGAGGAACTAAAACCCCCGGTGAACAAATTACAGCTCCACGACGTCGAAAACAACCTCCATCCCACGGTGCATAGATCGACAATGCCAACCAACGAAATTTGTCACTCCATCAGTTACGCACGAAGAAGAGAAGCTCCATCCACAAAGACGAAGAGAAGTGTCTCCTCATTTGCAACCAAGTGTATTTTTTAGCATTTTTGTTTTTTTTTTTTTTGTTTTTTTGTCTGCAACCCAGTGCTCTCCGTGAGTTGCATTTTTCGATTTTGTTTCTTTTTTATTTCTTTATTTTTTAATCAACTGACTGACATGGTATGTCAGCTGATTGCACCACGGTTATACAGGGCCAACTATCCGTAGAAGAACTCAAGTAATATTAGTCTTTACAAACGGTATTAAATTTTAAATATGAATAATGTTGTATATAATCTCAGAATATGTAAGTCTCGCTTGCTGATTTGAAAAATGAGACCCATTATTAAAAAATAGAATTTTCTATCTCGATTTCAAATTTGTCCATATTTTTTAAAGGAGCACGCGAGATTCGCACATTTTAAGACTATAGAAATCATTTTCTATTGAATATTAGTGTTATACTTTGCAAAGGTGAACCAACTCTTTCTTAATAGTAAAGCAAGTACTCTAAAGTCACAAGGAATAAAGAAAATACTCTAGGGAATTATGAAATTAAATAAACCCAAAAAGACAGAATAGTCATTATTCAATGCAAAACCCATGTTATTATGTATAATAAGAACCAAACTAGAAGTCTAAATTTACTACATTCATAAATTTTGTAAAGACAAATTATATTGACAGTCTTATAGTGTGTACATATCACACAATACTCTCTTTAAAAAATATGGATAAATATGAGACTTATGTGAAAATTATAGTTTTAATGATAGACTAACTTTTTTCTAAACTGAGTGTTCTGAATTGGGCAAACTCTTTATCTAATCTAATTCCATCGACATTTTAATTAAAGAATAATTTTGCTCATTATTTCTACACAATATATGTATTTTGACTTTTTGTCTTTTATATATATATATTTTTTAACAAACATGTGATGTATGGATGATGAATAGAAAAATTCAATTAATTTAATATAAATAAAAGTAAAGAAAACTTAAACATGTGTTGAGTGTGGTATAGGCAGCTGTGTAGATGTAAAGAGTGATGCTAAGTGATATAGTTGTAGAGTGCATAAGTGTATATGCAAAGAGCGATGTTATTCTTAAAGAATTAATAATTTTGAGTTGTACATTCACCTTCATTCCTGTCGTTTTTTTCTTCTTCTTAGCTTCTTCCTCGTTATTGGTTTGGGTGAAAAGGACAAGTTACCGCTATCTGACAACTAAACTTCTAAAGAAATTGGCTGTTTAGTGATCCCTTTGCCTGGAGCCAAAAAAACACTACTACCAATAGGCAATAGGAAAGGGCAAATGGAAAGAAGTTTCATCCCTCAGATACGTATATATCGAACTTATTTATCAAGGCAATTACTTGCATTTGTAATGTTGAAAATCTTATAGAAGGTGAGATGGACATTAATCATGCTTTTTCACTAAACATGCATTTATATGTGAATTTGGTCACGGTTGCAATATTACTCAGGGCCCTAAAGCCTTGACATCGAACTTCATTGTCACACAGTTCTAATCATATCGTCATATGTCATGTAATTAAAATTATTTATGTAAGCCTCAATTTTAACTGATATGATATTCTATGATAGGATGTGAGTACCGCGTGTTCATACTCTGTGACAATCACTCTACTAAAACACTTAGTCAGACTATTACTAAATTAATAATTTACTAATTACCCTATTCATATTTTTACATAAAAGGTAATTATGTAAGAAATTTTAACTGATATGACCTCTCATTATCTATATTCTGGAAGCATCTAATAACTGTAGAGACAATAATCCTTAAATAATTATAAAAGTTAAAAGCATGTACAGTACTCCATTGTCATAATGATCAGGTGGTGTTTGAGGAATCATTAGGCATGTTTTGAGACATTATAATTAGCAAGAGATGCCCTCACCTATTTGCTAACGTGATAGCAGCAGTTAAGTCTTCAATTATTTCTAGCCGATAACGGTACATGATCATGAAAGATCATGCACTCGATCGTTAATTAGTCAAAATCTTTTCATTATTTCCAACTGATTTTCGCTCATAATCACAAATGCATGCTAGACATCTCTTTAATTATATCTGCTAACATGCAATTTAGATTGTTATCCCCCTCGATCCCCTCGATCCCCTTCTCCCACCTCCTTTCTTTCTTTCTTGGTAGAAAACAGCACCCGCCACCCTGCTGAAAGATTCTCACCTGAACAATACAAAAAGAGTAGCAACCCCACCGAAAGCTTCAGGGCTTAAATAACATGATCAACACTCTCCTAATTAACTGGGTCCTGAAAGCTATCATCTAGGATGCCTCGGAGCGAGGGCCTATTCTTCGGGCCCATACGTTAATTGTCTTTTATATAAAGGAAAATGCAGTCCAAACATGCACATTTATGCTATCCTCAGGCGCCGAAATGTTGTAGTTTTGTAGATTCGTGCTATCCTCCATTATGCCTACCCGATAAATCTATGGATATGATATAATAAATATTAGAATTTATTTATTTGATTAATTTAAATATTTGAAATAAATAATAATTTAATACGGTACTGGAGTTGAGGTTCGAATTAATCCTAACTTTACACTATACTCCATTAATTAAGTATTTTAAGCATCTCATGATCTACATGTAATAAAATGTTAAAAAAATAAATAAATAAATCTATCCTCTTAACATTTCAAAAACAAATGAGAGACACTAATATGTACTATGGAGGTCATGGATATAATTTTTGATCGAGAAATAATTTAGCTACAAAGATATTTTATAAAAATAAATTTACAAATTGACGTGATTTGATATGGTATGTTAGATTATAAAATTATTTTTATTATAAATTAAATATAACTTAATATATAAATATATGTCAATTCATAAATTTACTTTTTATAAGATTTTTATTTTTATTTTTTTATTAGCTGCACTTCTCGACTCTTTGTGAACACTCTTCACTCCGCCACCGAATTTTGACCAATTATCCGAAAACATCGGTTCAAACACGGAGACAAGGCGCACCAAATTATCCCAATGTACGGAGGACATGATGCCAAAGCTTAGGACGAGGAAACCATTTTTCTTGTGCTCTATTCGAAAACTTTATCAACCCTCATTTTTTTTCTTTTCCTTTTTAACTTTTCTCTCTATTTTTATGGGATATGTGCAAGGCCGTTAATTTTCGTTTAACATGCACTTTTAGGGTACGTTTGATTAAACAAAACCAAACTATTTCATATTATCTCATTTTATATAATTATTAAAAGTTTCTTTAATTTTTATATAAAATATAATAAATAATTTAATTTTTTTTAAATTTTAAAGCAAAATTAATATTAAAAAATTATAGAATAATATTTTATTCAACTTTTGACAAAACAACTTATCTCATTTTATCTGAACTATGTAACAAAACGAGAATATTTGGATGCAAATTAGAAGTCTTACGTCCACTTAAAAACTAACCAAGGCATCTTAAATGTCTTATTACAGGGGACGAATAAGTTAAAAAGTAATATTATAGATATAATTTTAAAATGTACAAACACGGCAAACTCACTAAAGCCAATCCTTAAAATATTTTTAAAGTGAATTAGAGATTTGTTCGCTTTTTTTAAAAAGGTATAAGGTAAATTTCTATATCTTAAAATCATATAAATTATTTTTTAAAATTAAGGCTAGTTTGAATTCAGAGATAAGATAAAATGGTTTTAATTTAAAGTTAAAAATTAAATAAAATATTATTTTTTAAATATTATTATTGTTTTAATATTAAAAAAATTAAATTAAAATTTAAAAAATTGAATTGTTTATTATATTTTATATAAAAATTTTAAAAAATTATAATAATAAGATGAAATGAGATAAAATAAATTAAATATACTGTTGGATGGATCGTACCATTATATCATGGATCCAAATTGACAAGGAAACCAGATGGTAAAAAACAATGCTACCTAAAACGCATGCATGCATTGAGATGACATCGTTTTATTTTCATTTGTGCCAGAAGGCAAATCTAGCAACAGTTCCAACTAAAAAAAATGCTATATATTTGCGGTGGACATTTTCCCTCAAGTCACGGAGTCCGGTTTGCCTGTTTCTTTTCTTTGACAATGATGTTGTACCGTCGGACATTTTTTTCTTTGGAGGCCCCGAGGGTATGTACACACCTTTTCATGCCAAAATCATGAGACTGTTTGCATTATTTTTAAAGCGGAACTGTTGTGATATTTGAAGTTGTGTCTACTTCGGAAAACGTAATCTTTAAACACAGAAATCTAGCTCCCTTGTTTCCCATCCAAAAGAATTTTTTTACAAAGCTTTTACGTAAAGATAAAACTTCCGTACGTATCGTTCTTGTCCACACGGTGCATGCACACACTCCACACAGCAAAACTGTTTGAGTTTAGTTCTAATAGATTGAGTTAATGAGTAAGTCACGCCGATAAATCCGTTTAATCGAATATCATGAGCTGGGCTGCATCCACTTATTAATTCTTTAGATGTTTGCATGTTTTTTAATGTTGTTTTTGTTCACCGATTAGCTAGCTAGGCTTAGAGATAATTGGAGGATGAGATTGGATAAAAAATTTGAATTATAGTGAAATAATTAAAATATAATATTTATTCGATTTTAAAAAATGAGAGAAAAAATTGAATATAAATATTATACAATTTTAATATTGTAAGAATATAATTTTTTTAATTTTATTTTTGTTTTAAAATTTGAAAAAGTTAAATTATTTTTTATGTTTTATTTGGAAGTTTGAGAAATTTAGAATGATTAAGTAATAATTAGATGAAAAAGTTAAAAATTTAAAATTCAATAGTGTTTAGTTTGAATGATGTTTATGATGAAAATGTGATGAGAAATTTTGAAATGAGATGAAACCATCTCTATTCTCAAACAATCCCTTAAATTGAAAACTCTGAAGTCCTATATATGTGGCTAAGAAGGTTTAACTTCCACTCATCTCATCGACAATAAAACGAAACATTCGTTGTCTTTAGAAGCATTGTGATATGAAATTATTCTTAAGTTTATTGTAACACACCAGGTATATAAGGAATAAACTACATAAAATAGCGTTGCTCTCTTTGAGGAGAGTCTCTCCAAAGAAGATAGGCTAGAGAAAAAAGTTAGGGTTTTTTTATATATTAAATTACAAATGACTCCTACAGAGTGTTCCTTGGTATAAATATCACAAATGTTGTCATGCCTTCCTGTTCCCGTAGCAACCTCAGACTCCCAAAACAAAGTCTTGACCCTGGCTTGTTACATTGTTCCCTCCTTCAAAACACCTTGCTCACAAGGTGAGGGAAGGCATCGTTCGGCCGTAATAGGGTCCCCATATAGCCTCTTCCTCCGACTACCCCTACCACTTCACCAATAGCTCAACCTAAGCTTTGTTCCCAACCTTCGCCATTCAGCGGCTCAACACTATTTTGGGCTCAGGATGGAGAATCCCTTGACCATTGACTAATGGTAGCGCTGGAACCATAGTAATGTTTTTTCCGACCAACCTCTTGGGTGTGAGATGTGGAATGGTGGGTGAATCCAAGAGCCTTCCAGTAGATCTAACCGATAAGCAATCACCCATATTTTTTGTAAAACTCATAAAGGCCCAAAAAATCTTAGTGCCAGTTTAAGATTCATGCGATGTGCCATAGAGGTATGCCTGTAGGGTTGTAATTTCATAAATACCTACTCCCCAATCTCAAACTCATGCTTCTTCCTCTTAAGATCAACATTCAGTTTCATTTGGTTTTGTGCTTTTTGCAAGTTCTCCTTAAGTAGTTGAGAAATTTGGTCTTAGGATCTTAGATTGCTTTCCATTGCCTCCAGCCTTGCAGTGCCTGGCATGCAACTCACAAACCTTGGTGGTTGATATCCATATAATGCCTCGAATGGAGTGAGTCAAGTAGATAGATGGGGAGTCGTGTTGTACCACTACTCTACCAGTGGTAGCCATAGAACACAGTCACTTGGTTTGTCCTTAGTAAAACACCTTTGGTAGTTTTCAAGGGTCTTGTTCATAGCCTCTGATTGTGCCATTGGTTTGAGGATGATAGGCTGTGCTTAGGGACATTTGTACTTCCTACAGTGTAAATAACTACCGTAATAAACAACCTATGAAAGTGTCATCTCCGCCTGAAACAATAGATAGAGGTAAGCCATGTAACTTAAAATATGTATAATTAGGAAGATCTTGGCTATATCCTTGGTAGTATAAGGGTGTTTAAGGGCTATAAAGTAACTGGATTAGGTAAGTATGTCCACTACCACCCAGATACTATTAAATCCCTTAGAATCGGGCAAACCCTCTATGAAGTCCATGGTTGGGAAGTGTGACACCCCCAGATGTCGCTTGGGATCAGATGGATTTTGAAGTGTCGGGACATATAACATAAGGTTAGATGCCCCTGTTCATGACAGTTAAAGATGCAATACACCTAGTATGCATAAAATAGTATATAGTATACACATCGGATAATTTTTTTTTCTTTGAATAAATAACATTGTACTAGAATATATATCCTAAAACATATCATGATTCATAACAGAATAATAACTGTATTGATATAAAACTTGTCTGTAATGACTATAACATAAATAAATATTGGAGACAACGTTCCATAAGTACATTACCAAAAAAACATATAACTACTAAGCTAACTCCCTAAGCCGCTCATGCACTCTGCTTAGACAGCCATATTCCTATCTAAAAACTGGAGGAATGAAGTAACAATTTTCTCTAATCAACCTCATTTAGTTGGTTCTTAACTGGCTCTCTAGGTCCTGACACGCAGTCTACCTGTAACATCCCAGTCAATTTTAAAAATTTTCGAGAAGCCAAAGTGCTACCACTGACATTGACTTAAAAATATTTTATTTTATTATGAAGGAAGCCCCAAGTACAAAACTTCTATAAATAAAATCATTCTTTATTAAAATATTGAGATCATAAAATAGAGTATGCGGAAGCATTTATTAAAATTTCTCAAAATCTATTCCATGAAATTCATAATTTAAAATCTCTTGTACCACTATCACGCCCCCCTGGACTAAAGCTTTACTTTCATAAATATTCCGACCTGTGGTGGTTTAAAAATATATAAAAAAAACTAAAATGAATTGATGACTCAGTAAGAAATCCATCATAAAGTAAACATACTTAACATAAAGTTTTCATAAAATATTTCATGCTGAGGTTTTAAAATCATTCATACGTATGTTGTGACATCTATGACTTATCTTGGCTTATCTAACTTATCTTGTTTATCATATTGGCTCACGCACTTCACTCCATGTGAAAGGTTGTGCATCGGCCTCACATTCTGGGACTGCAAAGCGAGCCACTAATAGACCATGCTTACGTTCGTGGCTTGCACGTCCACCCATAAATTGCATTGGTACCATGCATCTAATGTCTATCTGATTAACTATTCGAAACTTATCTTATACTTGATTTTATAAAAGTTTACATGTCTTATGTAACGTGAGATGCATGAGATGTATAATATATACATAACTATAATATACAAAATGAAATATTATGAATGACATGCTTGCAAATATCATGACATGTGTGGTACATAAATATTGACTTTCAAATAATTGGCTTTAATAATAATATATATAACTAGCTAACGTGTGATAATCTTAATTTATGATCAAGTTACTTACCTTGTAGTGTTCTTTCCTAAAATTTTCAACACAAAATCGATCATGGTGCTGGACTAGGTATCTTGGGTTTAGTTGATGCACTTATGGATGTTTATGGTTTTTATTTTTTCAAATAAGGCACGAAAGGGAGATATTTATAAAGAGATTTGGGAGAGGCCGGGTGCCAACGAGTTCGAGTTCGGGTTGGACTCAATTGTGATCATTCAAGAAAATAGTTTGAATTTAAAAACATGATCTAATAATTCATTCAATATAGGATTGGTAGTAAATGAGACTATGTAAGAGACTTCAATAAGTGGCGATTTTAAATTGAAATAAATCTTTAATGGCCAATCTTTAAATTCTAAAAGGAGTCTAACTCATTCAATAATAAATGATATTTAACCAAATTATTGGGTCTAATTAAAACTCCTAATCAACCTCAATAATTTATCGCTCGTGGACGTATCCAATATGGTCCATTAAATATAATTTATATCCAATAAAACATTATCAATATTCCAACGTTAGAATTATTAGGTCGGGTTGTTATACTACCATTATGGGGGAATGCTAATTGGGACTACCAAGTGAGATCTGATTACAAATCTCAGCAAGTTAACTACCAACCTAACTAGCAGTATATAGATTCATGCATGACAGTTAAATGATGAATGCAATGTGACGTGAACATGAATGTATGTGGCATGAACATGAATGTGCATGATATGACTTAGCAAATAGCATGATATGTGCTGACATAAGTTGAAACTTGACATGGACTAAAAACTGTAATGAACTAAAAACTGACATGGACTGTAACTGAGATGAAATGAGCTGAACATGAACTTGAAATCTTGTTCAATATAAACATGGTTAATTAAACATGAACATGAGGATGCAACACAAGTCCCCTTGAGTTGTGTGCTTCTAACATTACCAAATCATATCACAGACATTTGCTCTAACTATGAATACATCATGATAACTGTACTGATTAAAACTGATGAACATTAGGTTGGCACCATCGGCTTTGGGTGCTTGAATATGCTCTGGTAACAAGTTACTCAGATCCTATTCAAAGCCTGTTGAAGGTACTTTTTCAACCTAGGGAATTCAACACTAGTTTAAACACTCCAGCTTGGATAATGGAGTTCCCCTAGGATAGTGCCCCATCCTAACACTTGGCATCATGATAAACATAAAAACTCTACTAACTTGAAAATAATTTTTGTGACATACTCTATCCGTTGGATATGACTTGACATGAACATGTGACAAATGACTTGGCATAACATAGGATGTAACATATAAGCATGTACTTAAATAATCATGGCATATCATATTAGAACATTTATCTATATCATAAGATACAATACTATGGCAATTATGGCTTACCATTGTACATACAAAAATACACCGAAAAGTAAGTTAGGGGTCAACTTACAGTGATGCGAGTGACGAAATAGTAGCGGGAAAATAGTTTGAACTAAATTGAGATATTTCTAAGAGTTTGGAAGTCCTACTAATTACTATAAAACATAAAATTCACTAACTTATGAAAAAATTGCTATTTTATCTCTCTACTTGTGAAAAATAACCATTTTGCCTCTAAATTAAGGATTTCGCATACGAACTCTAAATTCTATCAAAATTTACATTCATTATGAAAATTTCATCTTAAATAAAAAAATACATTCAGAAAATTTTAAATCAAAACAAAACTACACAAACTATGCATTGGCTGATTCACATCCTGGTTAGAAAATCTTGATTTTTGTTACACTTCTTTCAAACCATAAACCATATACTTAAATCCATTTATGCAACACTAAAAATCATATCCTATGTTCTAAGATAATGCTAAGACATTAAAATAATCATTTCATAAAAATCTAAACTCCGAATATCAGTAAAATGCCCAAACCATTAAGTTTTGGTCAAATAGAATACACCCTTGATGTTGTTGATCTAACAATTTTAAAATCAACTTCAGTTACTCCAAAAGTCCATAAAACACTCTTAACATGTTTATAAATCAAAACTAAGTGATAAAATGCTAGATCATACAACTAAAAATCACAAAATTCATCACCAAACAATCGGCATGCTCAGTAAATTCTAAACTGAGTACCACATATTTTTGAATCAGAACAAAAATACTAAATCTAAAACTTACATGAAGCATACCTTTAAGAAATAAAATTATATACCTTTGCAAAAGGCGATGGACGAGCCTTGTGATTGTCTTTGAGATTGGACCTATGGACCCATGGGTCATTATTGTCTGTCATACCCACCCATGCCTTAGGTGGGTTGTGGGTTAATGCCCGCCAACCTTATGATTTAGTTGCTCGTTGCATGAGGGTCATGTGATGTGTTGTCGGGAGGAAAAGTGGCTACTGCAAGCAAGGCTTACATGCAAGCTCTTAGCAGCAAGCAATCTACTATGGTGAGGAAAGTGATTACGACATTGGGATGCCATGGTGTGTATTTTCAAACTGATAGGCTTTACATGTGTTTGAAATCGTGGTGTATGTTTGGAAACCTATTGTTGGGTCATTCGTCTGTCCACATCCTATTGTTATGCAAGTGCATATCTTGACATGGTGACCAAGTTGATGGTGGTCACTGGTGCTGTCGTGTGTGGCTCAACCATCATGGAGCTAGGACTCTTGCTTTGTACATGCGTCCTCTTGCTTGCATTTTTGTGTGTCCACTTTTGCAATACTTGTTGGAAAGGCCCCACCAGTTCATGAAAGCTTTGCTTGTGGCTCTCTAGGGTTTACGCCGATGTGCACCCTTTGCATGCAATGTGTATGGAGACGAGGGACTGTATATGAGGAATTGTCAGGATTGAAATGGCAGTGCAGAACTTGGAGCCATAACTTGGTAGTGGAGCATGAGCACCAAATGGCTTTGGTAATGGTGGTGGAGGTGGCAAGATTTGAACCTGACTGTATAGGCCTTGGAGCCATGACTTGGCAGTGGAGTATGAGCACCAAGAGACTTTGGTAGTGGTGGTGGAGTTAACAGGATTGAACCTGGTTGTGCATGTTCAGCTTTACAATCTATTATGGGGGTGGAGAGGAATAGTGGGAAAGAACGGCGAGCATCTTGCTCGTCTACCTATGGGTGTTGACCTTGTGGTTGGTGGATCTCATGGCCTTGCTCCTCTTGAGGTGGAGGTCCCTGATGTGGGCGACCCGCAAACTGCCACCCACACACTTGATGAGGGCTCCTTGCCTACCGTAGAGGTGGTGAGTTGGGAAGGCCCGTGTGCTGCTTATCGGTGTCTCCTCCCCGTTACTCTCCATATTGGTGAGCTAGGTGGCATGCTTGTGGCTGTTGCCCACCATAAGTGACCCTCACACTTGACGTGGGCTTGTTGCCTGCTGCGGAGGAGGCAAGTTGGGAAGGCTTGTGTGTTGCTTGTCAGTGTCTCATGCCTGTTACTCTTCATGCTGGTGAGTTGGACGACATGCTTGTGGTTGTTGTCCACCACAGGAAGTGGTGAGTTAGACAATGTGCGAGTTGCTTGAGGGACTACCCACCATAAAGTTGCCATGTTGTCTTCATGGGCGAGGAATGGTGACGAGTTTACTCACAGGTTGTGGTTAGGAACTTTGTGGCGAGCTAGGCTTCTGTAGTTGAGGACCACCACAAAGGTAATAGAGAGTGCTGGCGAGTTAGGTGGTGGTCGCTAGTGTTCTCACATGTTCATGATTGGTTGGCGGGGCCTTTCCTTCCTGCTTCTGGGCTTCCGACGATAAGAAACCAACGAGAACAACTTCCATGGTCAAGGACCTCCTTGCTAGTGGCAGAAAATGTTGGTGGGTTTGATAGCGGCTGGTGGTGGCCATGGACGCTTGGCTTGTGGATCTCTAGGGTGCACAGCAACATGCACCTTCCGCATGCACTATGCATGGCATGCACAGCACACCACGATGGTGGGGAATTGGCAGAAAGCACCGTTGTCCCCGTTCGGACATCAGGCAGGGCAGCCGACCTTGATCTGTGTTGTGAAGAGGATGTGGTGGGTCCTCATGCCTGCCAAGATGAACCACTAGGTGCACGATGACTGGCACCCATCATGCTCATGCATGGGTCTTCACCTAACGTATACAGTGTACATCCCACGTGTCCAGTGCCCGCCATGTATTCCATGTTTTTTTTTTTTTTTGGTTGAAAGCTTGTAAGAGTGTTATAAAGAATAATAAAACAAATAATGATAGATGGAAAGTTGAGAGAAATATTATCTGCTTCTTCGAAGATGACTTAGAGAGGTAGGGAATCATCATTCTCCCATTTTCGATGTGGAGAATAAGTCAATCTCACAAAGGGCACCAATTATTAATGCGTAAATTTGCACAACAGACCAGAACGGGAGGAAAAAATCATATCCGGTCCACAAGGACAATTCGGGCCATGATGATGGTGTCAAAAAGCCTACAATGATGGTTTGGAAATTGGTATGGTACTTGAGCGTTCATCTATGGGGACGAATGATAAATAACTACATAAAATATAAACAAAGAGAGAGATTTATGTGGTTCAATGTAAAAGCCTATGTCCACGGGCTGTTTGAGAGCGAAATCCACTAATCTTGATGATTGTACAATCTCTCATTGCCTCACTTCTCTCTCAATACAATCGGGAAAATTAGAGATATTGGGGGATGATGACGATGCCAAACTATTGAAGAGAGGAAGATTTGTTGGGTCTCTATGCATAGTGAAATCTGGCCAAAATTTGAGGAGATTCCACCATTTTATAGAAATCTCTTTCCTTCCTTTGAGTAATCGAGTCAAACTTGCCAGATGGAGTCATTTCTCTGTACATGTCTTCGTCAACTTGCCTTATATCTTTTTGACTTTATCTCTAAGCTTAATTCTTGGCCTTATATCTGAGCTTGATTATTGTTTGTTGCCTTTATATCCAACGATGACCTCAAATTATTAAAAACTATATGTTATTTTCACTTAATCATCAATAATTTGATGTTACATCAAGAAATGATAGTTTAAAAGGATAATGAATTATATTTCACTTGCAAAAAATAATAGACTAAAAAACATGATCAGAACCCTTTAATTAAAAATAAGAAAGGCAAAAGGGTAATCATATAATACATAAAAAACCAAAATATAAAAATAGGCTTAAAAATAAAAAAAAAATTTAAAAAAAACATATATATATGATTATTTATATATAAGGGTGAAGGTTATGGATCTTATGGTCGGGGATTGAGTCTAGGGGTGTAAAAAAAACCAATAAACCAGTAAACTGGACCGGACCAGACCAAAACGATGGGATCGGTCCGGTCCCGAGTTTGGTTCAATTTAGTACCGGTTTTATTTTTCTTAAAACCGGTTAAAATAGGTCCAGTTTCAATTTTTCTTTTTCTAAAACAGGACCAGACCGGACCAAACCGGTTTATATATATTTAAATTTTTTATATTGTATATAATATTTATATATAATATGTAACTATATATAAAATAGTTTTGTATTATATGATAAATAACTAATTAATATAATATTAAATTTTAAAATCTTATATGATTTTATTTATTGTATTAATAGTTATACTAATATTATATAGAGCATATTAATAGTTATACTAATACCATATCACTATATATTATAATATATCATTATATTCTATATTATAATATATCATCATAGTTTATAATACAATTATAATATATTAGAATATATTATAATTATAGTATTATTTACTATAATACACTATATTATATATATTATATAATATATAATATAGTACATTAAAATCGGTAAAATCAGAGTACCGGTTTAAGAGGATAACCGGTGCGTAATTAGTTTTGAACAATACAAAATAGGTATATACCTATTCAGTCTTAAATTTTGTCCAAAATTAGATCGAATCAGATCGGTTATACCCCTAATTGAGGCCATGCATGAGCGCAAGTACGTTAGGGATGGTCCAGATGGAGGAGCAACAGTCTCTTTTCTCAACCTTCATGTATTGAACATAATATATCTAGAAGATGAGGATTGAGGAGCTAAATATTTCAATGAGAATGAGACGCACCAATATGTATACGCCCATACGTTAAATCAACGTGCGAAAGGTGATCGCACGCACGCACGCACGCTTCACTTTAGTGTACTAGTGGGTAAGTGGGGGAAGGAGAGAGTATTGCTCTCAAACTTCCCTAATCCACCACCCAAAAATGGCCTTTTGACAGAAAAAGGAAAGAAAACGAAGTTGGACAGCGAAGCAAGCAAACATTAGCAATTCACGCCGACCCCATCATTCCATCGCACTACCCCCAAACAACATGGCCCCGCACGCACTGCACACCCCACCTTCTAAACTTCAATTATTTAGTCTTTTTTCGTGCGAGGCTCATCTCTTGTATAGGCATTTTACAGCCGTTGATGATCATGTATTGCTAGCACTAACTCTTCAGCAGCTGACGTACATAGCCTTTGAGTTCCTCCGTCCACGCACAAGCTAGCAGCCGCATTCATAGCCCGCCCGGCCCTCTTGCACGCGTCATTACCTATGTACTTAAATTCACACTAGGGTGGAACTTTTAGACATCCATTCATTTTCCTAACTTAGGTGCATGCCACGTGGATAGATAACTTATATTATTGCTTACTAAACTCCGTTGAAAAAATTGTTTAAATGCAATCTTCTGAAATAGTTCAATTAATAATTGAAGGAGAAATAATCACAACATCTAATAAATGAGAACTACCATCTCTAAATAATAAATATATATAATTTGAAGGCTACTTGATCTGAAAGTCCTGCATACATAAAATATTAAAGACGTAATTTTCCTCCATACTCATGAAACTTCTTCTTATTCATTTATTAAATCAAAAATTTTATATGCAGTTATTTTTACATACTTATTACGTACTCTATTAATGTGATTGGTTGCATTATTTTTTTAATATAAAATAACTGTTTTGACCAATCATAATAGTAAAATACATAAAAAATGCGTAAAACACTATAAGAGAAGTGGGCTTTTGTAACCAAAATTTAGTGATCGAAAATACTATTTCCGACCAAAACCGTAAGAAATAGTCTTTTTGGTCACTAAATTTTAGTCACAAAAACTTACTTCTCTTGTAACGAAAGTGATTGTACCTAGCTAACAAAACTCTCAAAAAGATAAGAGACAATATGGATAGAATGTACCGACTTTTTACTTAAATTTAAAAAAAAAAAAATCAATGATGTGTCATCAAGAAGTTCCCTTTCGCTTCAGCTATATATTATGATTGCACTCTAGTTACAAAATGATAAAAATTGTCATGTTCAATTATTGGCATCGTTCATAACTTGGGCGTCTAGGCCGGACCACTCCGTTTGTTTTTCTTATCCCACAGAGAAAAATACTTCAACAATTAGTACGAGAGCCACCACTCTTGGCCTGCATCCGTCCTTTTTGTCTCTACGAACTTGACGCACTACCGGCATTCCAAATCTTCATCTACCAACATTTGGGTTGTTTTTTTAATCATAAATTATAACCTCACCTAAATGCATACACTAGCAGAAGGGATGGGATGAAAGGTGTCGACCAGACTCATTTGAATACACGTACACAATGTAGCTAGATAAAATAAAAAATAAGTAATTCATCCTACAAATTAGATATAGGCATATCTTTAGAGATGGTTGTTTGGATAGTGACAAGAGATATTTTTAATTGAAAGTTAAATAAAATATTATTTTTTAATATTATTATCATTTTGAAATTTGAAAATTTTGAATTATTTATTATATTTTATGTGAGATTTAGGAAAGTTTTAATGATCATGAGATGAAATGATATAATTTGAGAATATTTCTCAATCCAAATGCTTTCTTAATTAGTCGAGAGGGCCTTGCTCTAGTAGTAGATTTCATATAATCCAATTTGTGAACCATTAGGATGCTTTTAAATTCAAGTCATAGTCCGGGAAAAATGGAGACTACAATCTGCTGTTCAATATCATGTTATATGACCTCAAGTGCATAAGATCCTGTTATGAAATATTTTGAATCAAACATGAAACATTTATCAAGTTATATTGTATTACGTCAAGGAGATACGATCTGTTGAGTACCATAGTGAAAGCACATGACTTGCTGCGTACTACGATGAAAGGCGTACATCTGCCGTAATATAAAAGTTAGGAAGTGTGAACTGTCCTGAGTACTTAAATTCTCATTTAGAATTTCATGAATTTAGTTTACATGAGTAAGCATGCCATGTTCATGTCAAGTCAAGTTATTTTCAATCATGTCATGCTCATGTCAAGTCAAGTCATATCATGTTTATGTATAGCCATATTAATTTCAAGTCATGTCACACATGTTCAAGTTCATATCATAATACATACATGCCATATTACTGTCATACATGCCTATTTATATTGGTTGTAGCTTATGAGATTTACTTGCTGATATTTTATAAATTTTACTATAGTATTCCCAACTACCATTCTACTAGGAATGGTAGGGTAGGAGCTATGCAATGGCCCAATGGAGCACCGTGTCCCAGATTGGATGACGTCGAATAGATCAGGGATAAGCCTCAAGTACTTTAGTTTTTGAATGTGAATTCCGCATTAATAACTGAGCTGCATGAGCAACTTGGCATATATATTAGATATCTTTGAGTCTATAACTAAGGATTTTAAACTCCAGAACATTGTTTTTAGTTTGAAGACTTGTTGGACTAATGAAGTTATTTTGAGTATGCTTACATGAATGAGACGTAAAGATGTTTTGGAATTAGAATTCTAGTATATTGTGTATTGTTCAAAAAAAAAAAAAATTATTCACTATAAATACTACATACTATTAGATGTAGATTATGTGTATTGTATCTTTTACTGTCATGAACGGAGGTACGTGACCTTATATTGAATTTACTAATGCTTCAAGCTTTACCAAATCCCAAGCGAAGGAGTGTGTGTCACATATGGTGTTTGGAGATCATGTAATGATACCATAGTTTTGAATTTCATTCTGTTCTAGTTGGGACGATTGGAATTTTCTATTCTGGTGTATGTTAAGATATAAATTAAACTCTTCTAATCGGTTTAAAATTTTGAAACAAATAATGATTTCACATAGTAACAAAGTACAGATCCTGAATTTGAATCCTGACTCTACATTCTACTTTATTTAATTAAATATTCTACATATTTGGACACACTCATTGAGGAGTCTGATCCACACATGAGGGAGGTTGTTAAGATATAAATTAAAATATCTAACTCTTCTTATTAGATTAACCTTTTGGACTATTGGTGATTACAGAGTGAAGTGCCCAATATACCATACATCCTTATTCTGTTTTATTCTAAATTTCGGTCAATTTAAAGTACATTCCATTTTAGATTGTTTTAATGGAAATTTTGTAAGTTTCTTGTGTTTGGATGACATTTTGTAAAGTTAAAATCTATATGACATTCATGTCATTTCAAAATTTAAAAGAGATTTATATAATTTAATCTTTTAAACTATAAATATATCCCCTCATTTTTTCCACATCTTATCATTTTTAATAATTTATGGACTCTTTATTTTTTGAGATTCTCCACTCAAATTTGTGATTATCTTAATACAATCTTTTGATACCAATAAATCTACATTTTTTACATGTTTTGAGCGTATATTTAGTTTAGAAATATTTAATTCTTCTATATATACAACACATACACATGAATACATACATAATGCACACTTACATACATATATATATGTATTTTTTTTATATAAATATATATATATCGAATCCTAAAACATGCAGTATATCAGAACGCATGAATATAGAAATATTTCATTCCAATTCTTAAATCGAATCCGAGATTGATCACCAAAATGAAATTTAAATCATTGAATGAGACAACACGAAACTCATGCGCGAAATGGCCTGTTAGCGCGTGGTGCTCACCTCTGTTTTTTGGTTTTTTTTGTTTTTTTCCTACACTTCCAGTTTGGTCTTTGATTACAAAACACCCCATTAATCTCAAAATCCAAGGCTAGCATCAAAGTAGTTGATCTGTCGAATTTCTATGTCTAATTGTCGGGCAAAAACAACACGGTAATTAGTACTGATTATATATAAGAGTTTTATTATGTACAAATAAAGTCGTGTACTAATCTGCGTATTAATATTGATTTTTTCATATTTAAATTTTAAATTAACACTATTTTTAATAAAATCTACTTTTTGATAAATCACATTAGATTGATGTATATATTAATACGTAATTATACTTGTAACTAGATTTTATATATATATAGAGAGATGGTTTCATAAAAAAGATAACTATTAAGAGTGATCTGTAAATCATGAGTAAACCGTTTTATTAGATGCAGACGGAGATCATCACTGTTGAAGTAGGGAGTACTGGCCGAATGAAAAACTGCTCCCACGAATATTAATTAAGGTTGCAGCCATGAAGGAATTAAAGAACCCCAAGTATGGTTGGAGGAACGTTAATTAATTGCTTTTTTATTACAGGACTTTCACCGACTGCAATATTAATTCTGTCTTTCATTAGACGTACTTTTCATTGTGTATATTTTTTACATATTTTATGATCAAATGCTATAGTACCCGGACCGGTATTGGTAAAAAAAAAAAAAATACTAATTGCTCACAAAAGTAGAATGATTGACATACTTGATTACATCGTTTTGTCATGTCTCGTCGTCTTTCGTGTGAAGTGTGAACAAAATCAAATTTTTTTATTTAAAAAAATGATATTGTTCATATTATATAGATATATATATATATATATATATCGTCCCACGCATGTGACATGTATAATGAGTGGCTGTCAACCACATCTTGGCCGACTAAATAAGTCAGGGAAATGGCCTTTTGTTGTCACTTTGCCGTTGGATTTGAAGGAATAAAGTGAACAACTCATTAATATTCAATCGAGAATAAACATATATAATCAAGAAATGGCACAACAAGTTAATGGTCATGATTCGTGGAGGCGGTGGGAACACTTCATTGGTTAGATGGAGTTGAAACGACAGTTAATATTTATGCGATTTATTATCATATATAGGTAGGAGCGCGTGCATAGCCATAATCAACGACGCGTGTAAAATGTAAGTTACTACCACAGAAATACTTTTATCGGACTAGATTTTTAGGATTGAAAATTTCATTTTGTTCGCAAATAACTCATTCAGTCGTTTGTACTAAAATGAATTTTTATAACGTCAAAGTAAAAAAAAATTATAGTCCAGTTATCTAAACTAATTTAGATTTCAGTTACAGTACTTTAGTTAAAAATAGATAATTATTATTCATTCATCAAATATTAAAATATTAATTTTTCATTCCAAACAAATAAATTAAATTAATTAGAATATAATTAATATTTAACATTTAAAATATAATTATTATTAAAATTTAATAATACTTTTTTAATATTAATTTAATTTGAATATAATTATTATTAACATTTAATTAGTAGAACTACAAAATGTGATAAAATAAATTAAATAAAAAAATATAAATTTACTAATATTTTATTATTATATAGAGAATGAATGACTAATTCAATGTGAGGATTGAATTTAGATAGAATATATAAATGCAAAGAAGTGTTGATATTGACTAAATTTGAAGATGAATTTGACCAAACCAATGATGATGCTCTAAGGTGGATGTTTTGGCCATTCAAGCAATGCATGCAGGGATGAGGGACTTGGGGCTATGCATGCATGCTAATTTAAGCCTTGTTTGGATATTGAGATAAGATAAAATGATTTATAAATAATAGTGAAATAGTTTAAGTTAATTTATTTTATGGGGTTTTGAAAAATTAGACAATTTAAGTTGAATAAAAATATTATAAAGTTAAAATATTATTAAAATATTATTTTTATTTTGAGATTTGAAAAAGTTGAATTGGTGTTTATATTTTGTTGGAAAGTTTGAAAAGTTGTAATGATTTTGTAATGATTATATGAAAAAGTTAAAAAATTGAAAATTTGAAATTGAAAAGTATTTGTATTTGCGATATTTGGATATGGACAAGAGATAGAATGAGATGAAATGATTTGAGAGGATTTTGCTATCCAAACTAAGCTTTAATGTTTTAATTTTCTTCTCTTTTTTTTAAGAAAAAAGAAAAAAAGATCAACTCTAGCTTTCCAAGAGAAAGCTGAAGCATGATTGACATCCATAGTCCAACTTGGGAACAATGGTGTTTATTGTCCAACGAAGGAAAAAAAAAAACATACAATCTCACCAATGGCCAATTCTTCAACATGATTTTTAAGAAAGTTCATAGCATGCATATTATGTTCAAGTGAAGATTAGAGAAAATAGAGACAGAGAAGATAGATATTATGAACAAGACAAGATTCAAAGTAAACATGAACAAGATATGTGGAGGCTCGGCCTACCAATGCATGAAATGTTCAATGAAAACAGAGCAATGAAGCAAAACTTTCAATTATATATTTACTGAAAGTAAGCATCAAATAGATACAAGTCAAACAAGGATAAACTTACAAGCTTAAGAATTCAAAAGAAAACAAGTTTGTAAGAAGGTTATCAGGGAGTTGGGAGTTCTCTCTGGGATAGTTGCCGATCAAATTGGCTGTGTCTTACAAATGAAATGAGGAGTCCTTTTATAGAGTAAGGAAACTCCTGTACAAGATGGAATCGTCCCGTGAATCACGAGAAAGTTGGATAAAGCAAATAGTGAATAGTGACTTTTTGTCACTATTTACCCATGCTGGCAGGCAATCGTCGAAAGTAGTTTGTCTTCTTCTGTCGAAAGTGAAAAATTCTTTTTGCACCGAAAGCATTTCTGTCTTCAATCGTGCAAAGTGGTCAAAAGAGCAATTATTCCAATTATTCCATCACCTTTCCGCCCCCAAAAGCAGAAGCTGTCAGGGTGATAGTTGGATAGTGCGCTGGAGTTTCTGTGAGGAGTATCTGCAGCGCTGGATAGTTTGGTCATTCCTCAATCATCTCCCAAGTGAGGGGGATAGTCTTCTGAGTCATGGCCAAAGACATTGCTGTAGGGATCTGAGTCTGAAGAGGCTTGTGATCCTTTTGCAGCTGAGTCTTCGCTGTTGCGGGCCTTTTCTTCCTCTTTAAGTTTGGTCTGCAATAGTTGAAGTAGATCTGTACTTGAAAGATTTGTTGATGACTTGTCTTTCGAGGATGGTAATTCTGTTGAATTCTTCTTTTTAACTGAAGATTTTTTCTTCTGCTTGGATGAATAACTCTGTGATTCTGAAGCCTGTTCGCCACCTGTCAAAGTAGGATAGGGTACTATGGCTTGGATAGGTGAAGGAGAAGGAAATTCCTCCTTGCACTTCAGATTTGGTACCACAAGTGGAAAATCTGAGGATACTCTGGAGATAATTTCGTCTGAGACGAATTTATCCCACCATTTAACGAAATATTGATGGACCAATAAATCGCTACGCTTTTCATATGTCCATCTACAAATCCATGGGGTTTTGTATTTGGCACAGAAGTGGATAAGAAAAGGTAATCTGGCTTCTCGCCCTTTTACCTTATTGGATATTGAAAAATGCTTGATGACCTGCTGAAGATCATCTGGAAATATTTCAATGCTGGAACCAAAAGAGCCCCACCATCGTTGAAACCACAGAGGAAAGACATTTTTGCTTCTTTGTCCGAAGGAGAAGAACCAAGAGTGTAAAAAATTTGGGGTTTGATAAAGAAGAAATTTAAACCAGGTCTGAATATAATCATAATAATTATAAACAATACCTGTTTCCTGGACAAGAGTTTTGGAGGTAGAAGGGTGGGTGACCCATTCTTCTTCCGTCAAAACATGGTTGATCTGACAGTTATGAAAAATGATTTTTGATTTGTCAAATTTATCAAAAATCAGTTTGATAATAACGGAACTGGTTTTCACCATTATTCCGAGATAAAATTTAAGATCTTTGGCTGGATTGTCAGGGATCCAGTGAAAATCTCGTGGAAAATATTCAATTGCGATCTGATAAGGGTCTGTTTTAACTGATCTCTCAATATAAAACAGGTTATCAAACCACACTTTTTTGTGATAAGGCGCCTTGTTGGCGCTGATAAATCTGCTTGTCGGCCGGGGTCCTGTTACTACTAATGGATTAGCAAAAGGGTCACAGGGTGTGGCTAAGGTTGAAGCAAATGAGGCAGGGGTAACCAATCTGAGAACTTGCCCTAGATTGGTAAATCTATTGGCTATCTCCAGTGGGGAGGAAGCCGTGGTCAAAAGAGTTGTTGGTACTGGAGGTACTAACAACTTGGATATAGAGGATGAAGAGAAGGAACTGGGAAGTCCTCCAGGTTTCTTCTTCTTACTTATGGTTTTTCTGCAAGAAATTCACGGGTAAGAAAATCAGGGATGGAGTTATCCGATCCTTTAATAAATTCAATATCAAAATCAAAAACACTTAAAACAGCTTGCCATCGTGCAAAAATCTGTTTTGATGCAATGTTTTTAACATCTTTTTCTAAAATTTCCTTTGCGGATTTACAATCAATCCTTAGAAGGAATTTTTGGTTAAGTAAATCAGACTGAAATTTAGATATGCACAAAATAACAGATAGTATTTCTTTTTTAATAGTACTATAGTTATGTTGTGCATGATTCCAAGTTCCGGAGTGGAAGCAAACGATTTGTTCGGAGGAACCTGGTGAAACAACTTGTTTCAAGATGCTGCCATAGCCTGTGTCACTGGCGTCAGTCTAGACAATCTTGAAACTATTTAGAATAGGAATACCAAGACACGGAAGAGTTTTGACATGTGTCTTGATTTTCTGGATAAGCTTGGTGTGAACATCAGTCCACGGAGCAGGATTAGATTTTAGTCTCGCGAACAAGGGGCGACACTGTTTTCTCATATCTTGGTAGAAATCAGAGATGTAATTCAAAGAACCAAGGAATCTTTGAAGCTGGTTCTTGTCAAGAATAACATTCGGAAATTTGTCAGCAAACTCAATAGCTCGCTGGATAGGCTTAATTTTTCCTTCGAAGATGTCGAAACCAAGGAATTTGATCTTGGTCTGGAATAGTTTCATTTTCGAAGCAGAAAGGACAAGTCCATTTCTTTTGATGACTGCAAGGAACGTTTCAAGATATTTCCAGTGTTCATCAATAGATTTGGAGAGTACGAGCACATCATCTATGTAGACGATGGTGAAAAGGGTGAATGACGAAAAGATGTCATTCATGATATTTTGGAACTCACTAGGAGCGTTCTTCAGCCCAAATAGCATGACATTCCACTCATAATGACCCAGGGGGTGGTGAAACCAGTCTTGTAACGGTCTGACTTCCTAATTCGGATTTGCCAAAACCCAAACTTAAGGTCAAACTTAGAAAACACAACTGCACCTTCTAATCTTTGAATCAAGTCTTGTTTATTGGGAATATGGTACCTAATCCACTCTAAGACTTCATTCAGAGGCTTATAATTTATGACCAGACGGGGTGTCCCTCGCTCAATCTCAGCTTTTTTCTGGACATAAAACGTTGCACACGATCAAGGTGAATTGTTATACCTAATGATACATTTAGCAAGAAGATCCTTAATCTCAGTTTTGCAAAACTCAAGGGTTTCCCTATTCATTTGAATGGGTCTCGCCTTGGTGGGTATTTTAGATTCTGAAAATCCTTTTATGTAAGGCAAGGAAACTTCATGTTTCTTCCTATGCCAGAATGCAGTAGGAAGGTTTGAACAAATAGAAGAAATCAAAACCTTTTGAAAATCTGCAATCCTTGCCTGGAGCAAAGGATCCTTTAGATTTTCGGATACACGTTTAAATTTAATTTCTTGTTTAAGAAAATCAAGATGTTTTCTTTTTGCAGAAAGCAAAGACAAAGATTTTCTATAACAATCACGTTCATATTTGGAAGTAAATTTAAATTTAACTTTCTGTCCAAAGGGGTCAGTGGTGATCCCATCATGTTCAGAAAGGAAAGGGTAAATCATGTTAAGGAATGGCATCCCCAAAATTACATCATGGGAAATGTCTTTAACCAAAACAGATGAAATTTTAAAACAGATATTGTCTTGGCAGACATGAGCATTATTTAGCTCATAACGAATCTTCATCTTAGATCCGTTTGCCGAGAATAAATTCTCTTCGGACTTTTCAAAGTACTGGGTGGGAACCAATCCTTCACGGATGCAGTTCAAATCAGCACCTGAGTCAATTAAGGCAATGGTAGAGAATTTGTAATCATGAGCAACAATAATCTCTACCAAACAAAACCATTTATGCGGGGCAGAATGGCGGAGCACACAAATATCCTTATCATGGTTAGATGGTTCACCATGATCTGAATCGTTTGGTTCATCGCCTGAAGGATTTTGATCAAATTCATTTTGAATTTTTAATTTAAGTAAATCTTGTTTAAAAGATGCATTCTCAGATTTAAGGGTTTTAACCTCTTCTCTGAGTTCTGAAATTTCTTTTTTAACAAGAGAAACTTCATTTTGTAAATCTTTTATAGAAATTTCTTTGGGTTTTTGTTTTTGAAAACGTCCCAAAGTTTCTTCAAAAGAAATTTGCCCTGAAGACGTAGACTCTTTGCGAATCATATTCTTCTTAAGCTGTTTGAGATACTTCTCTTTCAGCTCAGGGTTTTCAATTTGTGCAATAAGAGATAAGAGCATATTTTCATAATTTGTGCAATAAGAGATAAGAGCATATTTTCATGTTCTTCCTCTTTTGTTAAAATCTTTTTCCCATTGGGTTCCTGATCTAAAACATGGACTGTTTTCTTCTCAGGTTTACAACAGGAATCATTACAACCAAACTTAATATTTGACGAGTTGGAATGATCAGAGTCTGAACGATAACTTGAATCGTCAGAACTTAGTTCATCCTTATCTGAAGATGTAGGAGATCTATTTTCGAGGAGTCGAAACAAATCTTCTTGATCAGCGGCATTTATATGCAACTTATTAAGTTTTTTCTTGATCTTGGGCTTCTTGGGGCACTTATCTGCAAAGTGTCATTTCTTGCCGCAAGTAAAACATGTTCCCTTAGAGGGAGTTTTAGAAAACCATTTCTGAAAGGGTTTCTTTTTTGAAACCGGTTTTGAAACAGGTTTTTGATAAAATTCATCGCGGGGTATTCTCCTGTGACTCCCACGAGATTTAGAAAACTTTTTGATAGTTTTCTTATGTTGCCAAGACACTGACAGACAAAGTTTTCTTATGTCTGTACTAAGGAATTATCAGACAAAGTGTCATCCGACAAACCATCATCATCCAAGGTTTTCACAGAAAAAGAATCATCAAAATTAACCCCTTTGCCATCTTTGTCCAAGACACTGACAGAGGGTCCTTCTTGCTTAGCTTCTTGCTTAATACTAGCAAGCATTCGATTAAGCTTATCGAGAGTGCTATCGGTCGGTGTGAAAGCAATTTTTGGCCTACTCTCTGGTAAGATAACCAAAGGTTTTTCAATCATCTTGGCAGGTTTTTGGAAAATAGGTGTTTCAACCATATTCTCTATACGGTCTAGTTGTTGACCTATTGTATGAAGAGATTGGTTGACAAAATTGTTTTGTTCGACAATCTTTCGAGTTTCCAACAAAACATTTTCTCCTGGTTTTGAAATCTTAAAAGGAGAAGCTTTTACTTCTACTCCTTGGTGAGAAATCAAAATAGTTTCCAAAGGAGGGTGGCTGGTTTTTACAACAGTCCTGCCTTCTTCTTTCGTAAAGCTTGATTTTAAAACATTTAAAACTTTCTTTGAATCATCCTTCTTTGAAGCATAATGATTCTTAAGAAAATCAAAAAATAAGATATGCTTGTTAATGGCGACCATCTTATTCATCCATTTTCTTCGAATCTTCTGTTTCTCAGGAGTTGAGTAAATCTCGCAATAAGTTTTTCTCTTATCACGGTTTTCAACAGATTTAAACTCAGCAAGCAAAGAAGCCATATCGATAGAATCATGAGTTAGTATTTCATCATCAGGATAAGATGCTCTACTCATCATCATTAGTTGAGGATGAACCAGAGCAACCATATCGGAAGTAGTAGGAGATAACGAATTGTTGTCATCCTTTTGTGCTTCTTCCTGTACGGATTTATCCTTGGCAGAGTACATGGCAGATGTAACCTGGGACTGAGTTGAAATTCCTTTCAACTTTAGATCCTTCAGATCATGGTATCAGAGCCATCTTCGGTTCTGGATATTAACTGCTGAATTCTATCTCTTTATCTTGTTTTTCTTGATCATATCTGGAGACACTCTGTCTCTCCTCTTTTCTAAGTCTTACTACAGTCTAGTTCGCGGCCGCCACCGCAGCCAAATACATTAGCGTCCAGAAGGGCTCCTAGATTACCGTGTTTTGCCGAGGGACAGGCGTTTTAGGCATGTGCAGTGAGGTTGGGTTAATGTTGTGGCCCTCCGGTATGTGCGGAGGTTGCTGCTAGGGGTAGTATTGACCTAGGTCTAGGAAGGACCCTGAGTTTTGCTTCAGTTGTGACCAAGACGAACACGATGTTTAGATCTAGTTCGTCAGTTAGTTCCAGGTCGGCTTTGCCCCCTGATATAATTAACGAAGAAGATTGTGAAATCTCAGAAAATGAGACTGGGATTGATGATATAGATCAATGGCATATGCCAAAGATCAAGGTTAATTCCTTATATCACCAACCTTGGTTTAAGTTTAATTCGAAAAGTATGTCCCAGGTTAAAACCGTGGAACAGACTTTTCCCGTATCCAATACGCAAGAACAATGCGTATTATTTAAAAAAGAATTGATAAAATCTTTTAAAGAAAAAGGTTTTAAATTCATGCATATTGCATCAGTACAAGTAGCAGTAAAACCTTTGATCTAAAAAGGAATCAATGCTTTTGTACTTTTATGTTTACGTGATGGTTGTTTTAAAGATTTTGAGGACAGTGCTTTAGGCCTTATCCAAACTTCTCTTATGAATGGCCCCGTTCATTTTGATTGTTATCCTGACTTAACCATTGATTTATATGATAAGCATGTTTTGTCTGCATTAATTTTGAATGTTTTAACCTCTGGTTTTAACATGAAAGAAGACAGTAGACCCATGATATTAGTTTACCGTATATACTATAGAGTTCTGACTTCTAGCCTTGAACCCAAGGTAAAAATCAGATCTCCAAAAATTGAGACTTTGTTGGTGTGTAGTTCTACTGAGGATGCCAACATCAAAACACCTAGGAAACTCTATTGGAAGGATATACAACTTCCAAAGGAATGGATATTTTATATAATATATATATATATATATATATATATATATATGTCATCAAGTACGTCCAATAAAAAAGGGAATGTTTCACCTTAGCTAATTATTATCACACAGACATGCGGACACATACACACTCTCTTTCTCTTCTTCCAACCATCAATTTCAACTCCCTTAACTACTCCTTTTTGATATGGGTAAGGCTACTGTGCCGCCCCAATTTGACCGCTGGGCGTACCGCCCAGTGTAAAGTTTTTTTTATTTTTTATTTTTTATTTTTTTTTATTTCACATTTTTTTAATCACTTTTTTAATCATTAAGTAAAAAAAAAAAATACCAATACACTTAAAATCGCATCCTTAATCACTAAATAAAAAAGAAAAAATATTTTTTTGCCTAGCGGTTAACCCGGGCGGTCAATCCCAGGCGGCAAAGGGGCTTTTTCCTTTAGATATATATCCACTGTATGCAATAAAAGCATGAAGTCTTAAGTTCACATGTCAAACTAACCACAGAAAAAGGATGGTGGGAAACCAGAACAAGTGGCTTTTTGCACAGATGGGAATTAAGAATCCACTAAATTTTAGCGGACCACGTTATAAGTAACTGGAATATTATCCCTAGTACATATTATAATGCTAATGCTAAAAGTCGACGGACATGGGAACAGTCCAGTATTGGTGGCAACCTTGCTATTTCGTGTACAAACAATGGGTTAATATGTATATGGGATCCAAGATTGGAGTCTACATAAACCCCCCACCACAAACCAAATTAACATTGGCACTCGCACCAATTGCAAAGAAACCCAGACCAAGAGAATCATGACAACCCAACCGCCAAGGTTTCTGTTCCTCTCCCTCTGCTTAGCAACAGTGCTCTTCGGGCTGCGGCCAGTTCCAGCCGTCGATGACACCGGGCCCGTAACCACAACCAACGCCACGGATTTCATCCGCAACAGCTGCGGAACAACCTTGTACCCGGACCTGTGCTACACCTCGCTGTCCCGCTATGCCAATGCCATACAGCAAAACCCGGCCCAGCTGGCCAAAGTCGCCATAGGCGTGAGCCTCGCCAAGGCCCGGCGCATTGCCTCCTACGTCTCCAATGTCTCCCGCCATGCCGACTACGGCGCCGACCCGCTAACGGCTTCCGTCCTCCAAGATTGCTTCACCAACTTCGGCGACGCCGTGGACGAGATCCACGATTCGCTGCAGCAGATGCGGCAGCTGGGCCCCGCCGGAGCGGAGTCGTTTAGGTTCCAGATGGGCAACGTGCAGACGTGGATGAGCGCGGCGCTGACGGACGAGGAAACGTGCACGGACGGGTTCGAGGACGTCAAGGATGGTCCGGTGAAGACGGACATGTGTGATCGGGTGGCGAAGGTGAAGAAGTTCACGAGCAACGCGCTTGCTTTGGTGAACAGTTATGTCGCCAAGGGGATCCCTTGATGTATCAGCCATGTAGATAGAATATTAGTGTGAAATTAATCATGTTTTACGTTGGAGTGAGCTAGCGAAAGCTATTATGTGCATATTTGGGGTTTTGATTTTTGATGTGCATTCCCCCTCGATAAGATTTCTTTTAGAATACTTTCTATTATTCAAAGAGATAGATCCCATATTAATTTATAGGTTTTATTGTATTAAATACGATAAAATCCATATATGGTATCTATTTCTATCGGACATAGAAAATATTTTAATAAAAAAATGATTGAAAGAAAGATCAGGAGAAGCATTTGTTCTTATTTCCATTTATATGTATGTTTTAGCTCAAACTCAAAGTGGGTGTCCAACGTCTCTAATATCTATGATCTCATCTCAGCTTTCTCCATCTTGTGTACATGACCATATATACCAGACTGATCGACTCTCAATGAAATTTACAAGTGAAAATCTTATCCTTCATTTAGACGTGATCTTCTCATGAATTTACCTGTTCGATCGTTAATGCATTTCGATCGCAAAAACAACCGTTTTCTGAACAGTCCACCTTTCTGTTTCTGTCCTCTCTGTCCGTGATGGCATGTCATTTGGACTGTGTTTCACATATATATTTGTCTTACTCAAGATTTGCATCGTAAAGTGCGAACTTTCGAGCCTTCGTCCCGTCTCTGTCTAAATGCTCGTTTGGTGTGAGAGGTTTGTGCCAACTTTTATATGCGTGCGCGCGCGCGCATTAGTCTAAACAGTACTAATATTCTAATAATGTGCATTGATCAGTAGTTGTTACAGCTACCTCCCTTTCTTCTCTAAATTTCAAATAACTTGAAAACACATCATGAAAAACCAGCTATTTAATAGTAAAATAATTATTAATATTATTTTTTAGCAGACAACATAAAAACTTGGCATCATGATTGTTTATACTCCTAATTACAAAATCACCTGATAATTTTAAGGACCCTTGTCTATTTTGACCAACCACGATTCAGGCCTCATAGTAAGGCGGGGATTGTGTATGATTTTGTTCTGATTATTGCAGATATGTTTCCCATTTCCTTCAATTATGATGTCTCCCTTTCCATTTGGTTTCTTTTCAAAGATAAAGCAGCAAATTTCATAGGATATAAGTGTTACGAACCTTGCTTTAGATCTACGACCTTGCTTTAGACAGCATTTCTACTGATGGCCTTATGAGTTATTTTCCTTTTTTCTTTTATGTCTAATCGAGATAGTTGTCTACCACATTGTATCATTTCAATCTAATATAACCGATAAATATTGATCATCCACTTTTTAACGTAAGCATAGTTTATTATATACATATATATATATATATATAGTACTTCTACATTCATAAAAGAATTACACAAAAATAATGCGACAAATTAACATGGTTTCATCTAATCTGTTAGATCTATTTTACAATAAAAATAATTTTATAATCTGACGAACCACATCAAACCACATCAGTTTGTGAGATTACTTTTGTATAACTCATTTTTGATTAGAGTATTTCCCATATATATATATATATTTATATATATTTATATATACAATTGTAGGCACTCTATCTTTTTATACCTGTCATAATGTAGAAAGGGAAATATTGCATTTTATAATTAATTTTATTATTTTTAATCACGTCGTTTGTATGATACGAGACCTTTTGTAAATGCTTGTTATTCACCACTTAAAACACTTTTTCTATGCCATAAACTTGTAGGCAAACTCATGAATTTCACCTTCCAAACTAGGAAGAATATTCTAATATATATATATATATATAAAGAAAAACAGATCCAAGTTATTGACATCGATCGCAAATGAATTAATTTATACTAACCTAATCTTGGCAACTCATTATTGAATTAAATTAATTTGTGGCGCATTATCCGATCCCTCGCTTTTGCTCTGAGCAAGTGTTGGCGATGATTATAATAATAGTAGGATCATGTACATGTGTAATTGGTAAAGTATTAATATTTTACGTTAAAAAGCATGGCTTTTTGGCACTTTCCTAGGGGTTTGTACTTTGTAGTTGTCGTACTAGGCCTTACTAAATAACATTTGTATCATTTCTACTTCTTAACGGAGGGTGATGGTGTAACAACTTAAACGAGCTAGCTAGCGTTAGTTAGTCACATGTATGGCTATACTAAATAAAATGATCATGGTTGTCATCATTAGAGCATCTTGAAATTATTATAACAAGAAGCTGAATTTTCTGCTCCCTGAAGATCAGAATCATGTGATCACATCATATATATATAAATGTATGCGCGCGCGCACACACACATGTATATATATTCAGTACTAATTTCCATACTTATATATATATAAATTGACACTGACGACATTAATTGTAATGATTCAAGGAAAATGTAAATCACATGATTTGTTTGTATATATACTCGAAAAATGAATTAAACTAGCAAATCAAATTCCCAGCTTGGAATCATTGTACGTAAAACATGAAAACTGTCTGATCATCGCGCGATATCAGTCATAGATCATCGATGTGGGGTATTTATGTCTGATCATCAGCCAATGCTAACGGTGAGAGCAAATATATATATGAATATGATCTCAGGTTTAACATCGACCACAAACTAGCTAGTACTGCAGTAAATGATAGTTTTATTGGCATCTTCGAAGAGTAGTGATACGACGACTGGTCCAGTACTCCTCCACGTACATGATATTAGAGCTTATAATTTTTTCTTTACTAAATTAGGTTTAACATGATGATCTCGAGTGACATCAATAATCAGTACTTATCTCTTCAAGCTCCTCATGTATCCGCATGGTGATTAATAAGATCTTATTTGGATGTTGACTTGAATTGAGATGAGTTGAGTTTTTTATGAATAGTAATGAGTTGATCAGATAGTGGAGTGGGTTTTGTGAGGCCTACTTAAGATGAGTTTAGATGTGTTTGGATGTTAAAATGAGTTTAGATGTATTTATGAAAAGTTGAAAAAGATTGTAGATCCCGCTGTAAAGATGTGTTGAATTAAAAAAGGCTGTGGGTTCCACGTGTAAAGATATTTTAAATTGAGATAAGTTTAGTGATTTGAAAGTTGGGTATTTGGATATTAGAGTTATGTTAAAATTAAAGTGAACCGAGTTCAGTCTAAATTCCAAACGAAGTCTTTTAATTACTGTGTTGAAACTAATAAGCCCTAGTGATCAAGGCCGAAAATTCTATCGACTTGAAAGCAGTGAGGTGTACTCGATCACTAATGACGTTTCAACCACATTGTGGAATCGCACATGCTTAAACAAGTGACAGATAGGGAGAGTATGTACGAGAGAGCGAAAGGAGCAGAAGGTTAGGACTGAGGAGTATTTGAATGCTTCAGAATTAAGTTTTGGATTTAGCTTAGGCAACACAAAGCTGCATGTGAAACGAAACGACTAGAAGCTTTGAAGGAGCGTGACATAATGGCAAAATATATATGGGTACTAAAGGACACACGACACGAGAGTACACGAGAGTTCTGTTCATGAACCAAAACATGCAGCCATATAGCTAAGCCAAGCTATCTTAGCTTTCTGGTCACGGATGCAAAAATTATTATTTACTTTTACAGATGAGAAATATCATTTATATTTATGGGTCCCCATGTTAAGAAACTCATTCCTGACAAAAGGAAACAGGATGGTTTATGTTTCTGAATGGCCATATAATTGGACTGGGCGGGGAATTGGAAATGACGGCCTCAAGATCAGCCAATGTCACCAACCAATAATAAAAGCTTTTGGATTTAGCCCCAGCTAGCAACGTCATATTCATCACCTCTCTCCAATAATAAGAAATCTCGTGCATTTAAAAAATCAAGATGAAATCATGAAGAGTGAAGACAAAAAGGTTCAAATGAATTAAGATCGAACGTCACAAAAGCTTCGTAGGAATTTGGTTGGGATCATAACTGAAGAGAGAGATATATACAGAAGTCGATCTAGACATGACTCGTAGATTTTGTAAATTATATTTTAATGAATATCGTTGTAAATTCAATTTTTTAAAAATTTTAATTATGGAATATTTTATACCCTAGAAAAAGAAGAAAAAGAAAAAGAAAAAGAAAAAGAAAGTTTTTTAAGAAGTCAATTCCCATTGCACTTTCCTGAAACAATCTCTAAAGTTTCACAAGAAGGCCGGTCATGGGTGTTAAAGATCTGCCCGAGCAAGGGGATGTGTAGAACTAGAAAGCCCGTGGGCTAGACTCAGAATAATGTCATTTATGTCCTTCGTGAAGTTTTAACTTGTCCCGTCTTGCTAGATATTTGATGATACTTGGTGTTTATGAATTTGCATGGTTACGCCAATTGAACATGGATGATATTGTGATGACTTGTGGTGAAATCTTTAAGGCTATGTGTTTGGCATCTTGAAATTAGGGGTGAAAGTTTAAACAGAAAATTGGGAATCAGCCCAAATGGACCGGACCAGATGTTGCTTGGTTTTGAATGGTCCGGTTGTGAAATCGTTCCTATATTTAAAAACCGTTAAATCCGTTCAACCAGATTTTTGGCATGGACCAGGATCTGACTAATTTATAAAATATATATAAAACTTAATTTTTAATATTATATAAAATATTTTATACATGTATATATAATTTTATATATACTATATATAATTATATATGAAATAATTTTATATTATAATTTATAACATAAAATTTTAATCTTAAATATATATATAATTTTTATTTATAACATATATAATTAGATTGACACTTAATTAAAACCGGAAGTACTGGTTTAAGAGGGTAACAGGTCCGGAATCAGTTCTTCAAAATGTAAAACAGGTGTATGCCGGTTTGGTCTCAATATTTCTACAAAATCGGACTGGTTACACCCCTACTTAAAACTAATTCAACACATATCAAATCAATTATTGATGGGACCTACTATTTTTTTAACTTCACATAAAAAAGCTAAATCCATCTCAAACTATTTCATACATTCAAACACATATATCAACTTATTTACATTTGAATAAATCTCAATGAGATCGACAAAACATTATTATTCAAAGCATTTGAGATTACCCCAGCATCCAATCGCAATGTCCACATTAATGACTTGTTGTACATATTTAGGTATATTGATATTTTTTCGTTGTATTTAGCTTATAACTTAGAAACATGCATGACACACGTCTATTTTCTTTGTTGCGAGTGCACGTGCAACCCAAAGTTGCATGTTTAACATTACAACGACACGCTCTTTTAGATAACGAGAGTTAGTCAGGATGTCACATTAGCATTTTGTTGAAACTAGAGGACGACTTCCTTGTTCGAGCAGGGAATCGTACTGATGACCACAGGCGTTACTTATGCTGTTGATGAAAGTTGAGGTCATATTGTTAGAGAAATATTTTTGACATTCGACCCAACTAGGGAATAACAACAATCCTCTAGGTAATACTCATATATATATATATGATCGAAATGTTCATTACATCCGACTTTTTTGAATTCATAAATAAAAATCCTTGATTTTGGTAGTCAGTTACTGGATCAATACCAATCATGTGCAGACACAAATGCATAATCAACACATATATATATATATATATATATTAATTTAGAATACCCAATCAACATGTCACGTCAACAAAAAGTATTATGTAATTGAAACCCATTAAAATATAATATAAAAACATAAAATTAAAATTACTATATTTTATGTGCGACCATGCACACAACCATTAGCATCTACAGCTGGAATAGAGATGGTTAGGAAGGTATAGGCGAAACTGAGCAGCTTAACCCCTGGGATGGATCAGATTAAAAACACCCAAACTGATCATGGACTTAAGGAAGATAGTGGAGGAGGTTAAGGAAGGGAAGGGACTGGAATCCAAGTAGATAGAGGATGCCGTCCTATGGTATGGTAATCGACGTTTTGTGCCTAACAAGAAGGAGATTCAAGAATTAATCTTAAGAGAAGCGCACCGATCCATGTATACAGTTCACCAAAGAAGTGCTAAGATGTATCAAGACATGCGACATTATGTTTTGGTGGAATGGTATGAAAACGGATGTAGTGGCCTATGTAGCTTAATGCTTGACTTGTCAATAGGTTAAGTTCAAGCACCAAAGGCCTTTAGAAACACTATAGCCACTCTCAATCTCAGGACGGACTTGGGAAAAGATTGGGATGAATTTCGTGCTAGGATTTTTAAAAGAACTCGGACGACATGATTCGACATGGGTGATCGTGGATAGACTATCAAAGTCAACCCACTTCATTACCATTTCGACTAAAGTATCCGGTGGAGAAATTGGTAGAACTTTATGCCAACGAAATCATTGGACTTCACAGGTCCAATCCAAAATAGTATCGGACATAGATGCTTGTCTCACCTTAGCATTTTGGAGAAGTGTAATAAGGAGTTAAGAATGAAACTGACGTACAACACAACTTTCCATTCTCAGATAGACGGTCAGTTGGAGAGGACCATTAAGGTTTTAGAAGACATGCTTGATCTGAGTATGTGCATTAGATTTTAAAGGAGTTGGGCCAAGTACTTGCCAGTCTTCGAGTTTGCATACAACAATAGCAACCTGGAGAGCATTGTAGCAGTGCCATATGAGATATTGTATGTGTGGTGCACT
Source organism: Carya cathayensis (assembly GCA_011037825.1). NCBI lineage: Eukaryota > Viridiplantae > Streptophyta > Magnoliopsida > Fagales > Juglandaceae > Carya > Carya cathayensis. The sequence continues at coordinate 705,829 of QGSO01000344.1, forward strand.
CAGGACTCGGTAACTTACTTGCAAGGTACCATAGTGCCCCAGAATGTTAGTTGGCCGGTGACACCCCCATCATTCCTAGGAAAAGCTTGTGTTCATACAGTAAGCACACGCTAAGTATAATAAATTGTAGTAGAATATGTAAGGGGATTAGTCTAAGACTAATGCTAAATGTACTAGAGATGTATATAAATAAAAAACCTTTACTAATAGTAATATCCATATGTTACTATTACTTCATCTCAAACAATATTGTACACCATCATCAATTCATCACTTACGTCAAAATGTAACAAACCATAAAGTGTTTGCCACCTAACTAAATAAACATCTTATAATACAAATTATTCACTAATTGGAAACGGGCATCCATAGCTACTCTTTGGGTTGGAATAATTTTCTTGGGCTAAATCTACATCAAGATCTACGGCTCCAATGAATGTAACTGCAGGTGGGACCACCACGGTGACAATTCTAAGAAATTTCAGTAAGTTAAAACTCATGACAATTGTGACGCTCCCAAATTCCGCTTGGGATTAAACGGACATTTGAAGCGTCGAGACATGCAACACAAGGTTACCTGCCCCCGTTCATGACAGATAAGATGCAATGTTCCTAACATGCATCTAGCATTATGCAATATTCGCAGCGGATAATTTTTCTCTTTAGCAAAACTATGCACCAAACCAAAAATATCCCAAATACTTGAAACATATTTCATACATAAAGGCATACTAAAAAGCCGTGATCACCACACTAGTCTAAAATGGTTGTGATCAAAAGAATACTTGAGATACAACTCCAAAAGTACAAGTATTAACCTAAGTTAAATACTATACCATCATCAACATCGCACCGTGGCCTAGTCGACCGTATTCAGTTGGTCAGATTCCAATTCTCCTTTGGGTCCTGTAACAAGATCTACCATTCGGGGGGAATGGTAGTTGGGACTACCACAGTGAGATTTGATTACAAATCTCAGTAAGTTAACATAAAACTCACACACAGGTTAAAAATGCATGCATGGCAGTAAAAGCATAAATGCATAATTATAGTCATACATAAACATAGTATAACTTGACATATAGCATGACTTAACCAGAACTTAAGCGTGAACTGAACTTGACTTAAAATGGCATGAACTTAAGCTTAAAACATAACATGAACAAACAACATAACATGAACATGAAACATAACATGGACTTGAAATATAGCATGAACGTAAACCTGCATAACATAAATAAGAACTTGAAAATAACATAAACTTGAACATAACATGTACGTGAGTATAACATAACATGGACTTGATCTAAAACTTGACTTATCATGTATTTGATCTGAAACTGGACTTAACATAAACTTGAAATCTTATTCAATTGTCTTGATTAATAACGTGCGTTAATACGTACTCCACAGTTGTTGTGGCCCTACGTATTCAAGTAACATAAAACATAATACGTACTCCACAGTTGTTGTGGCCCCACGTATTCTACATGTCACAATTGCTGTGTCTCATGTAGTGTATGCTCCACAGTTGTTGTGGCCCCATACTTCATGCTCCACAGTTGTTGTGGCCCCATGAATACACATAACATAAAATATAATACGTACTCCACAGTTGTTGTGGCCCCACGTATTCTACATGTCACAATTGCTGTGTCTCATGTAGTGTATGCTCCACAGTTGTTGTGGCCCCATACTTCATGTAACATAAAATATAATACGTACTCCACAGTTGTTGTGGCCCCACGCATTATAAGTAACATAAATATAATACGTACTCCACAGTTGTTGTGGCCCCACGCATTATAAGTAACATAAATATAATACGTACTCCACAGTTGTTGTGGCCCCACGCATTATAAGTAACATAAATATAATACGTACTCCACAGTTGTTGTGGCCCCACGCATTATAAGTAACATAAATATAATACGTACTCCACAGTTGTTGTGGCCCCACGCATTATAAGTAACATAAATATAATACGTACTCCACAGTTGTTGTGGCCCCACGCATTATAAGTAACATAAAATATAATACGTACTCCACAGTTGTTGTGGCCCCACGCATTATAAGTAACATAAATATAATACGTACTCCACAGTTGTTGTGGCCCCACGCATTATAAGTAACATAAAAATAATACGTACTCCATAGTTGTTGTGGCCCCACGCATTATAAGTAACATAAAATATAATACGTACTCCACAGTTGTTGTGGCCCCACGCATTATAGTAACATAAAATATAATACGTACTCCACAGTTGTTGTGGCCCCACGCATTATAACTAACATAAAATATAATACGTACTCCACAGTTGTTGTGGCCCCACGCATTACTAAGTAACATAAAATATAATACGTACTCCACAGTTGTTGTGGCCCCACGTATTATACGTAACATAACATGTCTTATCTTTCTTAATGCATGAGATATTATTTAATATCATATACTTTTCTAACATGGCGTATCTTGTAAATGGCACAATATGATTTAATCATAAACATTTAATGGCATACATGTATCATATGGCATACTTAACATGGCATACTTATAACATACAAATTGTATGACAGAAAAGATTAGTGTAACAGATAATATTCATGAGAGATTAAATCATACTTAACAGATAAACATGTAATGACATAGCATGACATGGCATATACGAGTAACATACATACATAAATTTAGTTCTCTTACCCATCACACATACACAATAAACTGATAGTAAGTTAGAGCTAACTTACCTCGATCGTCGCGTTCTATGAGAATAGAGCGCGAAACACGAGGAACTGCACAACAGCTGGAAGAGGAACACTCAAGTCCTTAAGATTTTCACTTCTGAACTCAATTGCCATATTGTAAGCACTTGCAACACCACGGCCAACTTGAGGTTTCACTATACTCGGAAGAGATAAATTGACTTCAGAAAGCCTTTGCACTAAAACAAGTTCATTAAAATTATCAATAACAACCAAACAAACAACTCATTTCTCAATCCATATACTCTTAGCCATAGTCAACCACAAGATGACACCAGTCATCCCGGACTATAATCCATATCATCACTGCTTCGGGACACTGTCATACAGTTTCCCAACATTACACCATACGCTCCACACTTCTCTGCTACGCCATTCAACCCTTCGTGACACGCCATCCGGTGTATCACGACTTAGTACAGAGTACACTCACGTGAACTCTCTTCCATTCACACTACAAAACCCATCACTGCGATACACGTCTCACGGTGCATCGCTACGCGACACGGAGTACGCGCTACGCGTACTTCCTTCGCTACAACACTCATCAACACGATGCACATCACACGATGCATCGCCATACCACACGGAGTACACTACATGCGTACTCCTTCCTTCTACGACCCACATCACTACAGCGCATGTCGCGCGGCGCGTCGCTGCATTACACAGAATACGCTACACGCGTATTCTCTTCACACAACCCGCCGTATCACATCTACGGCATCCATCTCACGCCTATACTTCACAGCACAGTCCACAAAACTACAAAATCAAGCCTAACACTTCACAACCACACTTCGTTTCACAACTACGCAGCGAACTCCACAAACACTAACTACACAGTCTACAACCAACCAAATCAACTATGTTAAACATAAATAACTAAAGATAGAGGGTTAAGACGAGAGAGATGTGATTGCTGTCGGGAAAGAATCCAAAACTGATAATTTTAGCGGGCTGTTACAACAATACTAATAATAAGAGACAATGACAATGAGTATGCATGCGCCGATTTCTATAAATAAACCTAAGAACACACATTGATATGCATGGTGAGGAATCACCCTTTTTCAGAACATATGTATTTTTAGTTATGGCAAGGAATCATCATGTGAGCAAATCATAAGTATATAAGCATGACGATGAATCACCTTATGAGCAAATCACATATATGCACATTGATTATCGTGGTGAGGAATAACTCCACACAAACACCTTAATGCAATAGGATGCCCTTCAATGAATGCCATTGGGTTCTAGTCAAACTAGTGTATACTTTCTGCAACAAACTCAACCCCCCTCAAGAATCAAATCTGGAATTTTAAAACACTATAGGGACAACAGATGCACCTTAATACACATTCAAAATAGAAATGGTACACTTAAAGTTTAGTCGAGTACCATCATGAACTTACACCATTCAGCAAACAAAATCAATCATATTCCCACGTCATAATCTTTGTTTCTAAGCTTGGATTAGAGTTCCAAAATTCTGACTTGACCCATACACATCTTACTTGGTCATAAAGATTGAAGGAAGGTGAAAGAAGCCAAATTTGTCTTCTCAGCCAATGCACATCTCTTCTATCTTCTTTCATTTCTTTCACAAGTCTAAGCCGAGTGTCCCTTACCTTCACCACTCTCATTCACAAGAAAGGAATACCTTTGCACCTACATAGACCCTTAGAGCTAAATTGGTTAGGAAACAAGTGGTATTAGGCAATGGTTTTGGTTTAAGAGGAAAGTTTACATAGTTAGCCGATTCTTTTGGGAACTTGAACACCTCTGAAAAATCTGAATCCCGCACCCCTCCCACACTCAATGGAGTCTTCAACCATAGGGAGACAAAGAGGTTCTACTAGTTGCACATGAGAAAACAAAACGAAATACAATCATAACACCCTAGCCAATTGCATCGAGATGAGTTTCCTTTCTTAATTTCAGACAAGGCGTGTGATGTTTAGCTTCTTACATAATTTTCTTCTTCTCATGAGCCCTATAAATAGCACCCTTCATCCCCTGCCTTCATCTAGGCCACTTTCAAGAGCATAAGAGCATTGTGTGAGACAACCTCCATAAACACTAGTCAAGAGAGAAATTGAGCACCTTTGCAAAGGAGTTGGTTGGTATTGAGTGACCTCTAAAGCTTTGGATTGGTAAGTTGCTTTGCCATGACTCTTTATTAAAATATGGGTTAACATGTTAAGCTTTGATTTGTGATATAAAAGTGAGTTTTGGGTTGAATTTGGTAATGATAAATCATTGGAAAGCTTGCTTAGTGTAGATTTGATATTTGGTTGGTTTCTTGGATTGATCATCAAACATGTTTAAGTTTTTACTTAGTGAGTTGCTTAGTGAGTTTTAAGTTGATATCCTGGATTGATCATCAAACATGTTTAAGTTTTTACTTAGTTGAAGCTTATTATGTGAGATTTTGGTTAAGTTTCTCAAAGCATGTTTAGAGGCATGTTCTTAGCCTGATTAGAAATTGGACTATATGATTCCTCAAAGCTCTTATTGTTCATAATCAAAGTATAAGCCATAAACCTCATAAGTAGTCTTGGTTTTGTAGAATGATCTTCGTGATGATAGCAGTTATGTTATATGATCATGATATGATCATAAAGGATATAAATCTAAGGTAGTAGTATGATAATAAGTTCTGTTTTGATGACTGATTTAAGTAATAGATTTCAGCTATTGGCATAAATTACATATGAAAGGGATATGATGATATGCATGCCACGGGTTCAGTAGATTTCTCATAGTAAGAGTATGATTCTAAAACTTTATATGGATTTAGAATATGGTATATGTGAAGTTTGTGAATTGTGATGAAGTTTCAGGATCAAAATGCAAATGCGAAAAGTTTTGGGTGATATATGCAATTTTGAGTAATGTGTGTACAAATTTGCTAATTTGGGTTTTTCATAGTAAACTTTGTAAGGCCTAACTTTTGGTATATCTATTGTTAAAGCCACACCACCCTTAGAACCCGAAGAGTTGTAAGTTGACGCTTAACTTACTCTAACAAAATATTTATACGATTTTGTATAAACACCATATTCATATTATAAATGTTATTTTGATCAAAAAATGTTTTATGTTACATGATGAGCATTCGGTAATTTATATGACATTTGTTGATTAATTCTTAATTTTGCATGAACATGTACTATTGAGCATGATATATGGAAAAATGTCATTTTTGCACGAAGCATATCACATGTTATGAAAAGAAGCACATGTCATGAGCATAGCTTGAAAAGATATGTTTATCATGACTTAATGCTACGATAGAGGAATATCCTAGTAGAACTCCTCTACCCACTCTAGAGTGACTAAAAAAGGAGTGGTAACCCCTAGGTTGATGAAGAATAGTTAACCAGTTTGACTAGTTCCTTTATAAAGGATTCCAAGACGAAGTCATGGATATGGCATCTAATGCTGGTGGGTGTACAAGTATGAAAAATTATGATTAATGCACTGAAAGATATCTTTGCACAGGTCTGATGATGTAGTTGCAACTAAAGTTGTATTACGGTCACCGATAGGTATCAAGGTGCAAATGGGGAGCTATGATGTTACCATATGATAATGATGCTAATAAGAGAAATGAGATGTTTTGAAAAGATGAAGTATGAAATGTTCTTTGTAAGAAAATGTGCATCAAAGTTTTTTGAAAGATAATGAGGAATCTAGATGGGAGACAAATATATTTTTTTTGCATCTCATACAAGCATTGCATGTTTATTATCCGTCATGTTCATATTATCTATGTGTATGTTGATTGTGAACATACTGAGATTTCAAAGAATCTCACTATGGTAGTCTAAGCTACCATTCCCCCGTAATGGTAGAAGTTGTGAAAGAACCAGAATATGGTGAACCCTAACCCTTAGCTAAGAGATTGAGGATGAACCTGACCCCGACCACAAGCGGAGCCAATAGTGTCCTTCTTAGTGATGGTCTTTTACACCATACAATGCATCAAGGAGATGATTTCGAAATGCTTTGTTTTGAAATCCGCTATGAACCTAGTTTGTAATAAGGAGATGTGTTTTCTATAAAAATGTTGAACTATTTCTTTACTACTTGGACACCTACTAAGTAAGGTATTTGCCATGCTTAATTAAAAGTGGGGATGTTTTAGTTCATTATGGTACACAAATTTCACAAGTCACCTTTTGGCTGTGAATTATTCCATATGGCTAGAAAGATACTAGAATGTATTGTAGTCATAAACAAGGGTGTGTAGTCTTATGTTACATGTCATGATGCTCCAAATCTCTGTTCCATACCAAGCGGAGGTTAAGAGCATCACATTGATGTTCTTCTACCTCTTAATACGCTTGAATGAGAGACCTACAATCTCAACTGTCCATTTTGCCTCTAGACTAGAAGAATTGTAGAGACTGAATGACTGATTGGACAAGGTGTGCATGTTGCTGCAGCTTCCCTTGGGTCCAATCCTATGGTCGTTCCCTTAGTAAGGGTATCCCATGTGGCGGTAGGCTATACATATGAGGTAAGACAATATGGCTTGCAGGTTTGCACGTAGTCTGTCTTTCCCTAGGCTTACTCCATACGTGACATCCTTGATGGAGCATGTGCCTTTGGTATGACACTTGTTGCCCTTCTGAGCACCTCCATGTTATCTTGAAGAGTTCCCATCTTTGCATTGATCTTGTCCTTGCTTGTTGCTTGCCTTTGTGTAGTTAGCACATCATTTGCTCGCCTGGTGTTGAGCGAACCATCCTTCATCGCCCTGTGTTGTCCCGCATCTACCAAGCTCTTTAACACATGCTACTTGCCTTTCTCTTTGATAGGCTGCATGTTGCCCGCCTTGTTACCTCCTTGTCCCTAACATTTTTCCCGTAGGAGAGGATCTATTCCCTCGTTTTGGTGTGTTCCTCCTTAACAAGATGTTTCTTGAGGACTATCCCTTGCTATGGAATTGTGAGAAATGTGCCTAAGATAGTGTGGTGCCTCGTTCCTCAATAAAGGGTTTGACGAGGGTTCGTGGTGCAAAGGGTGCCTACTGGTCGGTAACACCCTAGATCTAGATTAGCAATAGGCATGCAATTTTTACAAGTACATGTGTAAGCAAAATAGACATGAATGCATACGTCACACCGGACTAAGTAAAGGATTAGTTAGAGACTAAATGCTATTTGTACTAGAGGTCTAAACCATAAAGAGGTTCATTCATTAACACAATATTCATATGTCACTGTCACTTCCCAAATAATATTACACAGTTCTATCTATTCATTTCCAGCATTCAGGTGCAACAGACCAAACATGATTTGTTGCCTGACTAAGTAGTACACCTTCCAAAACTACAAACAACTATTAATTAAGTCATGCTTCCATTACTGATGTTCGGGTGGGTTCGATCTTTCTTCCTTGGGGTCCTTTCTTGGGGCTACTTTTGCATCAAAGTCTACGATTCCGATAAACTAAACCTGAAGATGTAATGCACAATTTCATATAAAGATTTGTGAACACATATATTTGTGCATGGCAAGGAATCACCCTCTAGGAAAACATACATTCATTGATATTTATGGCAAGGAACCACCCTATGAATTAAACACAAATATATAAGTATGGCGAGGAATCACCCTTTGAGAAATTCTTCTCTGGGAAAATCTCAGGTATACATATTTATCACAGAGGCAAGGAACCACCCTCTTCTCAAGCACATAAAACTCATCATATCTCATCATATAAATCTCAAAGGAAATCACTTCACCATTCATTTTGGACCTCACCCCTAGCCAGCCAACATGCAAGCTAGCTTGCATGTTTCAAATTGTACACCACATACACCGAGATATACTGGATTGGTCCTGGGATACATTCTACCCAATCAATTGACTCGATATCACACATGATACGCATGGGGAATCTCTCAACCCCTCTATCAAGTGAGGCTAATATGATAGCGTTCCACTAGGACCATCACGAGGGCCCTTGTTCCTTCATATGAAACTTGTGGCAACATGTTATAGAATAAGCTTTTGATGATTTTGACCAAGTTATTGGCAAGATCTTGGTCTGATTTGTTTATGGAGTATAGTTAACATGCTTATATGAAAGTTTGATGAAGAATCATTTCATTTTATAAGCTTTGAGAAAGTTTTACTTGGATCAAAAAAGTTGAAAATTGAAAGGAGTAAAACAGTTTCTGTTTTATGTAAACATGAATCTTTTGATGAGAAAAAAAAATCCAATTACTTTCATATTCTTATATGATGATCCTAAGACTTTTATTTATAGCATTTTAGTTTAAGGATTTTTTTGTGTTGGTTTTGAAAATATGATATTTTATACATGTAAAGGTTGGATTAGGTCACATATTAGAGGTTTTTGGATAGATCTATATTTTGGTTTAATTTTGGCCATGTGATCTTGAGTTTAATGCTTGGATCTACTCTAGGACATGATTTTAAATCATATGATGGTGTTGGTTTATGATTATTTTCATGAAATTTTTTAGATTAAGTTCTTTGATCAAAACCAAACCGTGAGGAAATCGGTTTTGGTGATAGCGTTGAGGCGGAGTACTTCAAAATGATTTTTGTAATTTCCATGGTTTTTGCTTGATTAGTCAAAGCATGATATTTCTTAGGAGTATGTTATGAATATATTGGAAGTGTGTTTTTGAACTTTTGGAGTTCATGAAGTTGTTTTAAAAAGGGACAGAACCTTGATAATCAAAGGTTGTGTTTTTAGTTAAAAAGCTTGGAACTTTATTTGTATTAAAAAGGTTTGTGATTTTGTGAAGTGAGTTTTGTTGGTCGTTCTGATATGATATTTGAACATAGGATCTGACTACATATGTTGCAATATTTTGGATTAAGCATGAGAAATGATGTTTGATAGAATTGTAAAAAAAAATCAAGAGATTTGGCCTTTGAGTGATTCGACCTCGGTGTGTTTGATATAGTTGTGATGTGTTTTAATTTTTTCTACTTAGATATTTGGATTTAGGACAAACTATATATGAGGAATGTAAATTTTGGGGAGTTTTGGAGTTAGGATGTAAAATCATTAAGTTAGAGTTAGAATGGTCAATTCCCCTCATGTAGAGGGGTAAAATGGTAATTTTACTCTAAGATAGTATTTTCATGTTCCTAAACTATTAGTGATAAAGCTCATAACCTTTAGAAATCCCTACGTATAGTTTCTCATGTTATGCACATTTTTACTCCGTAATGTCATTATCACTGTAAGTTAGCTTCTAACTTTCTGTCAGATTATTGTGTATGCATGTTGGTTAGGGAACAAGTGGTTATGTTCTTATGTCAACATATGTGCTATGCTATGCCATGTCACTTCATGTATGCCTGTTACATATTTTTTCATGTCACAAAATGTAACTTTATTACACACTTTACTAGGTCAAGAAATGTATATCTATTATACATTATATTATGTCATGAAATGTATATCTATTACCCATTATACTACATTACAAAATGTTTATCCGTTATACATTATATTATTTCAAGGAATGTTTATATGTTACATATTATGCCATATCATGAAATGCTTATCTGTTACATGTTATGTCATGTCATAAAATATTATTTGCTATACGTTATTACATGTCACGAATTGTTAATCTTTTTCACGTCATACAATGTCATTCATTTCTTAGACCTGTCACATTACGTACGATTTTGTATAAACACCATATTCATATTATAAATGTTATTTTGATCAGAAATGTTTTATGTTACATGATGAGCATTCGGTCATTTATATGACATTTGTTGATTAATTTTTAATTTTGCATGACCATGTACTATTGAGCATGATATATGAAAAAATGGCATTTTTGCAGCAGCATATTACATGTTATGAAAAGAAGCAGAGTCATGAGCATAGCTTGAAAAGATATGTTTATCACGACTTAATGCTAGGATAGAGGAATATCGTAGTGGAACTCCTCTACCCACTCTGGAGTGACTAAAAAAGGAGTGGTAACCCCTAGTTGATGAAAATAGTTAAGAGTTTGACTGGTTCCTTTATAAAGGATTCCAAGGCGAAGTCATGGATATGGTATCTAATGCTGGGGGTGCACAAGTATGAAAATTATGATTATCCATTGAAAGATATTTTGCGAGCTCTGGTGGCGATTTACAACTAAAGTTGTATTACGGTCACCGAAGGTACTCAAGGTGCAAATGGGGAGCCATGATGTTACCATATGATAATGATGTAATAAGAGAAATGAGATGTTTTGAAAAGATGAAGTATGAAATGTTCTTTGTAAGAAAATGTGCATCAAGTTTTTTGAAAGAATGAGGAATTTATATGGAGAAAAATATATTTTTTTGCATCTCATACAAGCATTGCATGTTTATTATCCGTCATGTTCATATTATCTATTTGTATGTTGATTGTGAACATACTGAGATTTCAAAGAATTTCACTATGGTAGTCCAAGCTACCATTCTCCCGTAATGGTAGAAGTTGTGAAGAACAGAATATGGTGAACCCTAACCCCTGGCTAAGAGATTGAGGATGAACTTGGCCTTAACCACAAGGGAGCAATAGTGTCGTTCTTAGGGATGGTCCTATACACCATACAATGCATTAGGGAGATGCTCTCGAAATGCTTTGTTTTGAAATCCCCTATGAACCTAGTTTGTAATAAGGAGATGTGTTCTCATAAAAATGTTGAACTATTTCCTTACTACTTGGACACCTACTAAGTAAAGATTTGCTATGTTTAATTAAAAGTTGGGATGTTTAGTTCTTATGGTACACAAATTTCACAAGTCACCTTTTTGCTGTGAATTATTGCATATGGCTAGAAAGATGCTAGAATGTATTCAGTCATAAACAAGGGGTTGTAGTCATTTGTTACATGTCCTGATGCTCCAAATCTCTTTCCATACCAAGCGAGGTTCGAGCATCACATTAATGTTCTTCTACCTCCTAATACGCTTGAATGAGAGACCTACATCTCAACTGTCCATTTTGCCTTTAGACTAGAAGAATTGTAAAGACTGAATGACTGATTGGACCAGGTGTGCATGTTCCTGTAGCTTTCCTTGGGTCCAATCTATGGTCCTTCCCCTAGTAAGGGTATCAACGTGGGGTAGGCTATACAGTTGAGGTAAGACAATATGGCTTGCAGGTCTGCACGTAGTCTGTCTTTCCCTAGGCTTACTCCATAGTGACATCTTGATGGAGCATGCACCTTTGGTATGACACTTGTTGCCCTTTTGAGCACCTCCATGTTATCTTGAAGAGTTCCCATCTCTGCATTGATCTTGTCCTTGCTTGTTGCTAGCCTTTGTGTAGTTAGCACATCATTTGCTCGCCTGGTGTTGAGCGAACCTTCCTTCATCGCCTTGTGTTGTCCCGCATCTGCCAAGCTCTTAACACATGCTGCTTGCCTTTCTCCTTGATAGGCTGCATGTTGCCTGCCTTGTTACCTCCTTGTCCCTAACATTTTTCCCGTAGGAGAGGATTTATTCCCTCGTTTTGGTGTGTTCCTCCTTAACAAGAAGTTTCTTGAGGACTATCTGTAACAGCCCGCTAAAATTTAGCCTTATCTCCTACCCTTCTCTTTCTTTTTCGCGCATTTAGACAGCACGGCAATCAGTTTTGGATTCTTTCCCGACAGCAATCACTATCTCTCTCGTCCTACCCTCACCGAAATCACGTGCATAATTTATTTTTTTCCGTAAATCACGTTATTTTGTTCTTCACCGACAACTGTAAAATCATGAACAGAATTATCCTAAGCGTTGTACCTCGATGGCGTATTCCGGATCTTATCCACCGGATTTCAAAGTATTAGATAAGCTTGTTTTTAAAGTAGCACAATTATAATAATTTAATGAGCTCTGAAAATATTATAATTGTGGATAATTACTTAGATTAAATATTTTAGTTGTTTTAAGATATTAAGAGGTTTAATTTTACGTTGAAAACTCTTATTTAAATTAAATGGTTTTATCATCTTTGAGTGATTAAAGATACTTTATCATTTTAATAATGATGAAGAAATATTATTTTATAAACTTAGTTTATAAAATAATAATCTATCTTAATTCCTCTCAGTGTTTATTTAAGTGTTTTATGCACTTTGATTAATTAATGATACTTTATCATTTTATATAATGATGAAGAAAATATTATTTTATAAACTTTAGTTTATAAAATAATATTTCTTCATCATTATTAAAATGATAAAGTATACTTTATCAGTGTTTATTTAGGTGTTTTATGCACTTTGATTAATTAATGATATTTTATCAATTAATGATACTTTATCATTTTATATAATGATTAATGAATCCATTGGTGGTGCTTGGGGCCACAACAACTGTGGAGTACGTATTATATTTTATGTTATGTGTATTCATGGGGCCACAACAACTGTGGAGCATGAAGTATGGGGCCACAACAACTGTGGAGCATACACTACGTGAGACACAGCAATTGTGACACGTAGAATACGTGGGGCCACAACAACTGTGGAGTACGTATTATATTTTATGTTACTTGAATACGTGGGGCCACAACAACTGTGGAGTACGTATTAACGCACGTTATTAATCAAGACAATTGAATAATATTCCAAGTTTATGTTAAGTCCAGTTTCAGATCAAATACATGATAAGTCAAGTTGCAGATCAAGTTCATGTTATGTTATGCTCACATACATGTTATGTTCATGTTCATGTTATGTTCCAAGTTCACGTTCATATTATGTTATGTTCACGTTCACATTATGTCTCAAGTTCACGTTTATGTCATGTTATGTTCAAGTTTATGTTATTTTCAAGTTCTTATTTATGTTATGCATGTTTACGTTCATGCTATATTTCAAGTCCATGTTATGTTTCACGTTCATGTTATGTTGTTTGTTCATGTTATGTTTTAAGCTTAAGTTCATGCCATGTTAAGTCAAGTTCAGTTCACGTTTAAGTTCTGGTTATGTCATGCTATATGTCAAGTTATGCTATGCTTATGTACGACTATACTTATGCATTTATGCTTTTACTGCCATGCATGCATCTTTAACCTGTGTGTGAGTTTTATGTTAACTTACTGAGATTTGTAATCAAATCTCACTGTGGTAGTCCCAACTACCATTCCCCCCGAATGGTAGATCTTGTTACAGGACCCGAAGAAGAATTGGAATCTGACCAACTGAACACGGTCGACTAGGCCACGATGCGATGTTGATGATGGCATAGTATTTAACTTAGGTTACTACTTGTACTTTTGGAGTTGTATCTCAAGTATTCTTTTGATCACAACCATTTTGGACTAGTGTGGTGATCACGGCTATTTTAGTATGCCTTTATGTATGAAATATGTTTCAAGTATTTGGGATATTTTTAGTTTGGTGCATAGTATTGCTAAAGAAAAAAATTATCCGCTGCGAATATTGCATAATGCTAGATGCATGTTAGGAACATTGCATCTTATATGTCATGAACGGGGGCAGGTAACCTTGTGTTGCATGTCCCGACGCTTCAAATGTCCATTCAATCCCAAGCGGAATTTGGGGGCGTCACACTATCCCTTACAATGGAATTGTGAGAAATGTGCCTGAGATAGTGTGGTGCCCCATTGCTCAATAAAGGGTCTGACGACGGTTCGTGGTGCAAATGGTGCCTACTAGTTGGTAACACCCTAGATCTAGATTGGCAATAGGCATGCAATTTTTACAAGTGCATGTGTAGGCAAAATAGACATGTATGCATACATTGCAGCGGACTAAATAAAGGTTTAGTTAGAGACTAAATTCTATTTGTACCAGAGGTCTAAGACTAATGCTAAATGTACCAAAGATGTATATAAATAAAAAACCTTTACTAATAGAAATATCCATATGTTACTATTACTTCATCTCAAACAATATTGTACACCATCAACAATTCATCCCTTACGTCAAAATGTAACAACCCATAAAGTGTTTGTCACTTAACTAAATAAACATCTTATAATACAAATTATTCACTAGTTGGAGACTGGCGTCCGTAGCTACTCTTTGGGTTGGAATAATTCTCTTGGGCTAAATCTACATCAAGATCTACGGCTCCAATGAACGTTACTGCAGGTGGGACCACCACAATGACAATTCTAAGAAATTCCAGTAAGTTAAAACTCATGACAATACTAATTATAAGAGACAATGACAATGACTATGCATGCACCAATTTCTATAAATAAACCCGAGAACACACATTGTTATGTATGGTGAGGAATCACCCTTTTTCAGAACATATGTATTTTTAGTTATGGCAAGGAATCACCATCTGAGCAAATCATAAGTATATAAGCATGGCGAGGAATCACCTTATGAGCAAATCACATATATGCACATTCATTATCGTGGTGAGGAATAACTCCACACAAACACCTTAATGCAATAGGATGCCCTTCAATGAAGGCCATTGGGCTCTAGTCAAACTTGTGTATACTTTCTGCAACAAACTCAACCCCTCTCAAGAATCAAATCTGGAATTTTAGAACACTATAGGGACAAGAGATGCACCTTCCTGCACATTCAAAATAGAAATAGTACACTTAAAGTTTAGTCGAGTACCATCATGAACTTACACCATTCAGCAAACAAAATCAATCCTATTCCCACTTCATAAACTTTGTCTCTAAGCTTGGATTAGAGTTTCAAAATTCTGACTTGACCCATACTCATCTTACTTGGTTATAAAGATTGAAGGAAGGTGAAAGAAGCCAAATTGGTCTTCTCAGCCAATGCACATCTCTTCTATATTCTTCCATTTCTTTCACAAGTTTAAGCCGAGTGTCCCTTACCTTCACCTCTCTCATTCACAAGAAAGGAATACCTTTGCACCTAGATAGACCCTTAGAGCTAAATTGGTTAGGAAACAAGTGGTATTAGGCGATGGTTTTGGTTTAAGAGGAAAGTTTACATAGTTAGCCGATTCTTTTGGGAACTTGAACACCTTTGAAAAATCTAAATCCCACACCCCTCCCACACTCAACGAGGTCTTCAACCATAGGGAGACAAAGAGGTTCTACTAGCTGCACATGAGAAAACAAAATGAAATACAATCATAACACCCTAGCCAATTACATCAAGATGAGTTTCCCTTCTTAATTTCAAACAAGGCATGTGATGCTTAGCTTGTTACATAATTTTCTTCTTCTTATGAGCCCTATAAATAGCACCCTTCATCCCTCGCCTTCATCCAAGCCACTTTCAAGAGCATAAGAGCATTGTGTGAGACAACCTCCATAAACACTAGTCAAGAGAGAAATTGAGCACCTTTGCAAACGAGTTGGATGGTATTGAGTGACCTCTAAAGCTTTGGATTGGTAAGTTTCTTTGCCATGACTCTTTATTAAAAGATGGGTTAACATGTTAAGCTTTGATTTGTGATATAAAAGTGAGTTTTGGGTTGAATTTGGTAATGATAAATCATTGGAAAGCTTGGTTAGTGTAGATTTGATATTTGGTTGGTTAATTGTGTATTAGACTTGGAATATGATCATGAAATGTTTAGATATGAAGTGATAAGCTTAACTAAGGTCTTGGAATAATAACTAATAGTTGATATTTGAAGAAAAAGCACATGCCATGCTGAGTTTTAAGTTGATATCCTGGATTGATCATCAAACGTGTTTAAGTTTTTACTTAGTTGAAGCTTATTATGTGAGATTTTGGTTAAGTTTCTCAAAGCATGTTTAGAGGCATGTTCTTAGCATGATTAGAAATTGGACTATATGATTCCTCAAAGCTCTTATTGTTCATATTCAAAGTATAAGCCATAAACCTCATAAGTAGTCTTGGTTTTGTAGAATGATCTTCGTGATGATAGTAGTTATGTTATATGATCATGATATGATCATAAACGATATAAATCTAAGGTAATAGTTTGATAATAAGTTCTGTTTTGATGACTAATTTAAGTAATAGATTTTAGCTATTGGCATAAATCACATATGAGAGGGATATGATGATGTGCATGCCACGGGTTCAGTAGATTTCTCATAGTAAGAGTATGATTATAAAGCTTTATATGGATTTAGAATATGGTATATGTGAAGTTTGTGAATTGTGATGAAGTTTTAGGATCAAAATGCAAGTGAGAAAAGTTTTGGGTGATATATGCAATTTTGAGTAATGTGTGTACAAATTTGTTCATTTGGGTTTTTCATAGTAAACTTTGTAAGGCCTAACTTTTAGTATATCTCTTGTTAAAGCCACACCACCCTTAGAACCCGAAGAGTTGTAAGTTGACCCTTAACTTACCCTAACAAAATATTTATATGCTTTTGTATAAACACCATATTCATATTATAAATGTTATTTTGATCACGAAATGTTTTATGTTACATGATGAGCATTCGGTCATTTATATGACATTTGTTGATTAATTTTTAATTTTGCATGACCATGTACTATTGAGCATGATATATGAAAAAATGGCATTTTTGCATGCAGCATATTACATGTTATGAAAAGAAGCAGAGGTCATGAGCATAGCTTGAAAGATATGTTTATCACGACTTAATGCTAGGATAGAGGAATATCGTAGTGGAACTCCTCTACCCACTCTGGAGTGACTAAAAAAGGAGTGGTAACCCCTACGTTGATGAATAATAGTTAATGAGTTTGACTGGTTCCTTTATAAAGGATTCCAAGGCGAAGTCATGGATATGGTATCTAATGCTGGCGGGTGCACAAGTATGAAAAGTTATGATTACTCCATTGAAAGATATGTTTGCGTAGCTCTGGTGGCGCATTTACAACTAAAGTTGTATTACGGTCACCGACAGGTACTCAAGGTGCAAATGGGGAGCCATGATGTTACCATATGATAATGATGTTAATAAGAGAAATGAGATGTTTTGAAAAGATGAAGTATGAAATGTTCTTTGTAAGAAAATGTGCATCAATGTTTTTTGAAAGACAGTGAGGAATTTATATAGGAGAAAAATATAGTTTTTTTGCATCTCATACAAGCATTGCATGTTTATTATCCGTCATGTTCATATTATCTATTTGTATGTTGATTGTGAACATACTGAGATTTCAAAGAATTTCACTATGGTAGTCCAAGCTACCATTCTCCCGTAATGGTAGAAGTTGTGACAGAACTAGAATATGGTGAACCCTAACCCCTGGCTAAGAGATTGAGGATGAACTTGGCCTTAACCACAAGTTGGAGCTAATAGTGTCGTTCTTAGGGATGGTCCTATACACCATACAATGCATTAGGGAGATGCTCTCGAAATGCTTTGTTTTGAAACCCTCTATGAACCTAGTTTGTAATAAGGAGATGTGTTCTCCATAAAAATGTTGAACTATTTCCTTACTACTTGGACACCTACTAAGTAAAGCATTTGCTATGTTTAATTAAAAGTTGGGATGCTTTAGTTCGTTATGGTACACAAATTTCACAAGTCACCTTTTTGCTGTGAATTATTGCATATGGCTAGAAAGATGCTAGAATGTATTACAGTCATAAACAGGGGTTTGTAGCATTGTGTTACATGTCCTGATGCTCCAAATCTCTATTCCATACCAAGCAGAGGTTGCGAGCATCACATTAATGTTCTTCTACCTCCTAATACGCTTGAATGAGAGACCTACGATCTCAACTGTCCATTTTGCCTTTAGACTAGAAGAATTGTAAAGACTGAATGACTGATTGGACCAGGTGTGCATGTTCCTGTAGCTTTCCTTGGGTCCAATCTTATGGTCCTTCCCCTAGTAAGGGTATCAAACGTGGTGGTAGGCTATACAGTTGAGGTAAGACAATATGGCTTGCAGGTCTGCACGTAGTCTGTCTTTCCCTAGGCTTACTCCATATGTGACATACTTGATGGAGCATGCACCTTTGGTATGACACTTGTTGCCCTTTTGAGCACCTCCATGTTATCTTGAAGAGTTCCCATCTCTGCATTGATCTTGTCCTTGCTTGTTGCTAGCCTTTGTGTAGTTAGCACATCATTTGCTCGCCTGGTGTTGAGCGAACCTTCCTTCATCGCCTTGTGTTGTCCCGCATCTGCCAAGCTCTCTAACACATGCTGCTTGCCTTTCTCCTTGATAGGCTGCATGTTGCCTGCCTTGTTACCTCCTTGTCCCTAACATTTTTCCCGTAGGAGAGGATTTATTCCCTCGTTTTGGTGTGTTCCTCCTTAACAAGAAGTTTCTTGAGGACTATCTGTAACAGCCCGCTAAAATTTAGCCTTATCTCCTTACCCTTCTCTTTCTTTTTCGCGCATTTTAGACAGCACGGCAATCAGTTTTGGATTCTTTCCCGACAGCAATCACCATCTCTCTCGTCTCTACCCTTACCTGAAATCACGTGCATAATTTATCTTTTTCCGTAAATCACGTTATTTTGTTCTTCACCGACAATTGTAAAATCATAAACAGAATTATCCTAAACGTTGTACCTCGATGGCGTATTCCGGATCTTATCCACCGGATTTCAAAGTATTAGATAACCTTGTTTTTAAAGTAGCACAATTATAATAATTTAATGAGCTCTGAAAATATCATAATTTTGGATAATTACTTAAATTAAATATTTTAGTTGTTTTAAGATATTAAGAGGTTTAATTTTACGTTGAAAACTCTTATTTAAATTAAATGGTTTTATCCTCTTTGAGTGATTAAAGATACTTTATCATTTTAATAATGATGAAGAAATATTATTTTATAAACTTTAGTTTATAAAATAATAATCTATCTTAATTCCTCTCAGTGTTTATTTAGGTGTTTTAGGCACTTTGATTAATTAATGATACTTTATCATTTTATATAATGATTAAGATAGAATATTATTTTATAAACTAAAGTTTATAAAATAATATTTCTTCATCATTATTAAAATGATAAAGTATACTTTATCAGTGTTTATTTAGGTGTTTTATGCACTTTGATTAATTAATGATATTTTATCAATTAATGATACTTTATCATTTTATATAATGATTAATGAATCCATTGGTGGTGCTTGGGGCCACAACAACTGTGGAGTACGTATTATATTTTATGTTATGTGTATTCATGGGGCCACAACAACTGTGGAGCATGAAGTATGGGGCCACAACAACTGTGAAGCATACACTACGTGAGACACAGCAACTGTGTCTCACGTAGAATACGTGGGGCCACAACAACTGTGGAGTACGTATTATATTTTATGTTACTTGAATACGTGGGGCCACAACAACTGTGGAGTACGTATTAACGCACGTTATTAATCAAGACAATTGAATAATATTCCAAGTTTATGTTAAGTCCAGTTTCAGATCAAATATATGATAAGTCAAGTTGCAGATCAAGTTCATGTTATGTTATGCTCACATACATGTTATGTTCATGTTCATGTTATGTTCTAAGTTCACGTTCATATTATGTTATGTTCACGTTCACATTATGTCTCAAGTTCACGTTTATGTCATGTTATGTTCAAGTTTATGTTATTTTCAAGTTCTTATTTATGTTATGCATGTTTACGTTCATGCTATATTTCAAGTCCATGTTATGTTTCACGTTCATGTTATGTTGTTTGTTCATGTTATGTTTTAAGCTTAAGTTCATGCCATGTTAAGTCAAGTTCAGTTCACGCTTAAGTTCTGGTTAAGTCATGCTATATGTCAAGTTATACTATGTTTATGTATGACTATAATTATGCATTTATGCTTTTACTGCCATGCATGCATTTTTAACCTGTGTGTGAGTTTTATGTTAACTTACTGAGATTTGTAATCAAATCTCACTGTGGTAGTCCCAACTACCATTCCCCCCGAATGGTAGATCTTGTTACAGGACCCGAAGAAGAATTGGAATCTGACCAACTGAACACGGTCGACTAGGCCACGGTGCGATGTTGATGATGGCATAGTATTTAACTTAGGTTACTACTTGTACTTTTGGAGTTGTATCTCAAGTATTCTTTTGATCACAACCATTTTGGACTAGTGTGGTGATCACGGCTATTTAGTATGCCTTTATGTATGAAATATGTTTCAAGTATTTGGGATATTTTAGTTTGGTGCATAGTATTGCTAAAGAAAAAAATTATCCGCTGCGAATATTGCATAATGCTAGATGCATGTTAGGAACATTGCATCTTATATGTCATGAACGGGGGCAGGTAACCTTGTGTTGCATGTCCCGACGCTTCAAATGTCCGTTCAATCCCAAGCGGAATTTGGGGGCGTCACACTATCCCTTCAATGGAATTGTGAGAAATGTGCCTAGATAGTGTGGTGCCTCTTCTCAATAAAGGGTTGACGAGGTTCGTGGTGCAAAGGTGCCTACTGTTGGTAACACCCTAGATCTAGATTGGCAATAGGCATGCAATTTTTACAAGTCATGTGTAGGCAAAATAGACATGATGCATACAGCACGGACTAATAAAGGTTTAGTTAGAGACTAAATTCTATTTGTACCAGAGGTCTAAACCATAAAGAGGTTCATTCATTAACACAATATTCATATGTCACTTTCACTTCCCAAATAATATTACACAGTTCTATCCATTCATTTCTAGCATTCAGGTATAACAAACCAAACAAGATTGGTCGCTTGACTAAGTAGTGCACCTTCCAAAACTACAAACAACTATTAATTGAGACATGCTTGCATTATTGTTGTTTGGGTGGGTTCAATCTTTCTTCCTCGGGGTCCTTTCTTGTGGCTACTTTTGCATCAACGTCTACAATTCCGATAAAGTAAACCTAAAGATGTAATGCACAATTTCATATAAAGATTTGTGAACACGTATATTTGGGCATGGCAAGGAATCACCCTTTATGAAAACATACATGCATTGATATTTATGACAAGGAACCACCCTCTTAATAAAATACAAATATATAAGTATGGCGAGGAATCACCCTTTGAGAAATTCTTCTCTGTGCAAATCTCAGGTATACATATTTATCACAGAGGCGAGGAACCACCCTCTTCTCAAGCACATAAAACTCATCATATCTTATCATATAAATCTCAAAGGAAATCACTTCACCATTTATTTTTGGGACTCACCCCCACCCAGCCAACATGCAAGCTAGCTTGCATGTTTCAAATCGTACATCACATACACTGAGATATACTGGATTGGCTCGAGGATACATTCTACCCGATCAATTGACTCGACATCACACATGATACGCATGGGGAATCTCTCAACCCATCTATCAAGTGAGGCTAATATGATAGCATTCCACTAGGACCATCACGAGGGCCTTGTTCCTTCATATGAAACTTGTGGCAACAAGTTGTAGAATAAGTTTTTGATAATTTTGACCAAGTTATTGGCAAGATCTTGGTCTGATTTGTTTATGGAGTATAGTTAACATGCTTATATGAAAGTTTGATGAAGAATCATTTCATTTTATAAGCTTTGAGAAAGTTTTACTTGGATCAAAAAAGTTGAAAATTGAAAGGAGTAAAACAGTTTCTGTTTTATGTAAACATGAATCTTTTGATGAGAAAAAAAAATCCAATTACTTTCATATTCTTATATGATGATCCTAAGACTTTTATTTATAGCATTTTAGTTTAAGGATTTTTTTGTGTTGGTTTTGAAAATATGATATTTTATACATGTAAAGGTTGGATTAGGTCACATATTAGAGGTTTTTGGATAGATCTATATTTTGGTTTAATTTTGGCCATGTGATCTTGAGTTTAATGCTTGGATCTACTCTAGGACATGATTTTAAACCATATGATGGTGTTGGTTTATGATTATTTTCATGAAATGTTTTAGATCAAGTTTTTTTATCAAAACCAAACCGTGAGGAAATCGGTTTTGGTGATAGTGTTGAGGCCGAGTACTTCAAAATGATTTTTGTAATTTTTATGGTTTTTGCTTGATTAGTCAAAGCATGATATTTCTTAGGAGCATGTTATGAATATATTGGAAGTGTGTTTTTGAACTTTTGGAGTTCATGAAGTTGTTTAAAAAGGGACAGAACCTTGATAATCAAAGGTTGTGTTTTTAGTTAAAAAGCTTGGAACTTAATTTGTATTAAAAAGGTTTGTGATTTTGTGAAGTGAGTTTTGTTGGCTGTTCTAATATGATATTTGAACATAGGATCTGACTACATATGTTGCAATATTTTGGATTAAGCATGATAAATGATGTTTGATAGAATCGTAACAAAAATCAAGAGATTTGGGCTTTGAGTGATTCGAGCTCGGTATGTTTGATATAGTTGTGATGTGTTTTAATTTTTTCTACTTAGATATTTGGATTTAGGACAAACTATATATGAGGAATGTAAATTTTGGGGAGTTTTGGAGTTAGGATGTAAAATCATTAAGTTAGAGTTAGAATGGTCAATTCCCCTCATGTAGAGGGGTAAAATGGTAATTTTACTCTAAGATAGTATTTTCATGTTCCTAAACTATTAGTGATAAAGCTCATAACCTTTAGAAATCCCTACGTATAGTTTCTCATGTTATGCACATTTTTACTCCGTAATGTCATTATCACTGTAAGTTAGCTTCTAACTTTCTGTCAGATTATTGTGTATGCATGTTGGTTAGGGAACAAGTGGTTATGTTCTTATGTCAACATATGTGCTATGCTATGCCATGTCACTTCATGTATGCCTGTTACATATTTTTTCATGTCACAAAATGTAACTTTATTACACACTTTACTAGGTCAAGAAATGTATATCTATTATACATTATATTATGTCATGAAATGTATATCTATTACCCATTATACTACATTACAAAATGTTTATCCGTTATACATTATATTATTTCAAGGAATGTTTATATGTTACATATTATGCCATATCATGAAATGCTTATCTGTTACATGTTATGTCATGTCATAAAATATTATTTGCTATACGTTATTACATGTCACGAATTGTTAATCTTTTTCACGTCATACAATGTCATTCATTTCTTAGACCTGTCACATTACGTAAAATCAGGTCCTATGTCATTTCATTTCACGTCACGTTATCTCTTGAGTACAAAGTGTGTCTCCAGTAATATTAAGTTTACAAACCTTTTAGACTTATTGTGTTAAGTGTGATTTTTTGGCTTTTGTGGTTTTGGTTGATGATTCAAAGTATGATAGTTCTTAGGAATGTGTTATGAATGTATAGAGAGTATTTTATTGGAATTTTGGAGTTCTTAGAGCTGTGTTGAAAATGGATAAAACCTTGAACATCAAGGATTGTGCTTAAGGTGATATACTTGAAGTTTTGTATTAAAGAAATTTGAGATTTCTGTGATGAAATTTTTGTTAGTTGTTTTAGTATGTTATTTGAGCATATTATATGATTTTTGTATGTTACATATTTTTGTTTAAGCATGAGAAATAATGTTTGAAAGAATTGCAAGAAAAATAAGAGATTTGGCCTATACATATTTTGGCCTATGCATGTTTGACCTAGTTGTGATGTGTTTTAATTTTTCTAATTAGATATTTGGAATTAGGATAAAACTTACATAAGAAATATAAATTTTGGTGAGTTTTGGAGTTAGGATGTGACATGTGTATATATTGTGGTAAGAGACCATCATCCATATTTATTGTGCTTATTATAAAAGTCATATTATGCCATATTATGATTTATCTCAAGTACATATTTATGTATGAGTAAATTAGCTTCTAACTTACTGTTTGAATATTGTGTATGTGTTGGTAAGAGAACAGTTGTTCATGTTCTTATGTTTATATATGCTATGCTATGCCATGTTATTACATGTATATCATTACATATTTTATCACGTTACAAAATGTATCTTTGTTACACACTTTACTATGTCACGAAAGGAATATCTGTTATATATTATATTATGTTATGAAATGTATATATGTTACACATTATACTACGTGATAAAATGTTTATTTGTTATATATTATACTATGTCACATAATTTTTATCTATTATTAATTATGTCATGTAACGAAATCTTTATTTGTTACATTTATGTCATATAAGGAAATTTTATTTGGTATTCGTTACTGCGTGTCACAAAATGTTCATCTATTTCACGTTATGTCATGTAATTAATTTCACGTACATGTCATGTTACGTTACATCAGGTTATTTGCCATTTCATTTCATGTCACATCATGTCTTGAGTACCGAGTGTCTTAAAAGAAGTTTTTTTTTTGTCATGTCACATTTAGAGTATCTCCATTGATAATTCACCCATGGTACTTCTGGCGTAATCGTTTTAATTGTTTGAATATTTCTACTCAAATGCTCATGACGTAATTATTCTTATGTAAAATACTCTTAGTGTAATAATTTTGATTGTTAGGGTATCTAATTTAAACTACTCCTGGAGTAATTTTTTATGATTGTTAGTTATTCCTAATGAAACAGCTAGCAAAATCATTCTGATCGTTAGAGTTTCATACTCAGTTCATGTTCAGTTCACATTCAGTTTTTGTTAAGTTTTAGTTCAGTTCAAATTTCATTCATGTTCAATTCAAGTTATTTCACGTTCAGTTCAAGTCACGTTATGTCACATTCAGTTTTAGGTTTCATTAGTTCAATTCATATTAATATATATCATACTATTTGTCAAGTCACATCAAGTTACTCAAGTCACATCAAGTTAATATATGTCATGCTATTTGTCATGTAAGAACACCTTGCATGGGTACCGAGTGGCACTAAGGTTGAGCAACTAGGTACCAGACTCGGTATCCGGGTATACCCGGCCCGGAACTCGGATTCCAAATCCGGACTGGGTTCCGGCCCGGATATACCCAGGTCATAACCCGGGCTGGAACTCGGATTGATCGGGGTTTTTACAACCTGGAAATCCGGGTTCCGGCCTATACCCGGGTTTTTTTTTTATTTTTAACAAAGCCTATATTACTAAATTAATTTTCAAGAAAAAAATAATACTGAAAGCCTATATTATATTACACTTTTTTCAAGAAAACATATTCAAGAAAAAATAATGCTGAAATTGAAAGACTATTCTATATTCATCTATATTATATTACATTTTTTTCAAGAAAACATATCATAATTACATATTCAAGAAAAAAATAATGCTGAAATTGAAAGACCATTCTATATTCATCTATATTAACTACTAAAAAAATTACATAATTCCCAACAACTAGAAGTGATTTCACCAAATTTTTTATGCCTGCTGAAGGTTACAGATTCCTGCATGAACACAAATCATTATATTCATATAAATATACATACACCTACACTTGCAAACACACGCTAGGCAAATATTGGGCTATCTACATTTGCCATCTGCTCATACAGATAGAAATCTAGGTTTCAAAGCTTTCCTACAAGCCTCTGTCAACAAAATCTAGTCATCTCCTCATACAGATTTTTCTATGATTAATATGCATTAGATAGTTGAAATTAGCTCATATAAAAAGCAGTAGTCCCAAAGTTTCTCTACCATTTTTCAATTTTTTTAGTGGATACCAGCCTTGATTAATGGTTGCAGTAAATGCATGTGTCCAGGATCATAAGGAAGTACAAGATTTAGCTTACATATTGTTAAAATTTAACTAAATACATCTTGTTTGAAAATGAATTGACAATAATGTTTTAAGTAGAAAATCATAGTATCAGCCCTTTTGAATTCTTCATTTGATGATGAGAATAGTGAAAGAAGCAGTGTTGGCATTCTTGCATGTTTGGAATTGGGTCCAAAGCAAATACAAAAAAAGAAAAAAAAACCTTTTGCCGAATAAGCCAACAGCATTACACCATAGGGATACTTTGAATAAACTTAGGAGTACATATAGGTTACAACACTACCAAAAACCTTTTCTCTAGAGAAAAAGTAAATATATGCATGCACACACTCATTTCATCAGAGTATTGTTTAACAGACCTCCTTACTCCTGATCGCCATATGTCCTGGTGGAGGAGTAGGTAGTGCTTGCGAAGGTAGAGCGACCGACTTATCCCATCCAATCTTCAACTCATATCCATAAACAACAACTCTTGCATATAAAATATTTTTCTTCAATCCCTTAACATCATTCCCTCAGACATAGTTATATATAAAAGGAGATGTTATTTCAAGTAAACAACAAAAATCAATCATAGTCATGAGTAATGACTCAGACAAAAAATATATTTTTTTATAGGTGTAATGACTCAGAAAATAATGACTACACTAGTATAAAAAAAAAACTTTGGTATCCCAATTATGAAGGAAAATGTTATTTGTTAGAAGGGTAAAGTTGTGCTTTGTAGCTGCAAACAAAATTATAAATATAGCAGGCAACTCAACATAAGATATAACAAGCAATATTTGAGAGCAATCATCCAAATTATGGCAAAGATGAACACATTTGAAAAAACCAGACCTTGCATTTCATCCTTTGCAGCCTGTCCATTAGCTCTATTCATGAAAGCTACAAAGCCACAGTTAAGAGTATATCCATCTAAAGCATGGGAAATTCAAATAGCATGAGGATTGAGGAATTCAAATAAGCATTACCAAATGGTTGCACAAGTTGCTGAGATATGGTGGCAACAGGAACCCCCCAGAACGAGCAAATAAGCACAAAATATGTCAGAACCTACATGACAGAACCAACAAACAAATACCCCAAAAGCACCTTAAAAAGAAACAGAACTTTCAGTTGCAAATCTCTTACCTTTTCGGCATGAATGGGAATGAAGACTCACATCAACCTCGATTGAAGATGAAGCTAGATGATCATCTAAAAAAAATTAAAAATTGAGTTAGATATATAATAAACCGAGTTAGATAGATATTAACAAAAATATTTCACGTTTCAAACTTACCTTCAAGGTCCATTGACTGTATGTATTCTTTCGAATCCCGAATGTTGATTGGTTTGGTCCTTAACCAATTTTGGGTGCAAATGAGAGGTTCAACAGTTTCTGGAGATAAGGAACTCCTAAAAGGATCCAATATGCGTACTCCAGTACTAAATGCGGACTCCGAGACAACAGTGGAAATGGGGGTGGCTAACACATCACGTGCTACCTTAGTAAGGATAGGATAATTAACGGTATTAATTCTCCACCAATTTAAGATATCAAAATCAAGCGAATTGTCTATACAAGTCTCAGAAAAATATCTATCTAGCTCCGATCTAAACTCCGTAACACCTCGTTCCTTAAGGAAGTTGGTGAACATGATCTTAAATTTAGTAGGAACCGGTGCTAGCTCATTACTAATATTTATATTAGTAGTGCTTGGCCTCCCTTGAGCCACATTAAAACTCCTCTCACTAGCCACACGAAATGTGTTATATTGCTCAATCAAGAGGCCTAAAAGAAGTTTAACCCTATCCTTTATCTTATTCGCCAACTCACACTCTTTGCATTTTTGCAACCAGAAATTCATTGCCATCATTTTATATCGTCAATCAAGCACAAAAGCAACATATATCATCATGTTGAACCAATTTGTGCTACCCCAATACTTCTCATACTTGTTTCTCATATTTATGCCCATGGTACTAGTGATAATATCATCACTCAAGCACATATCATTTAATGCATCCTCAATTGTGCAAAGTTGCTCAAAATAAACATTAGTTGTCACATACAAAGAACCATAAATGCTCAATGTAACATCATAAAAAACTTTCAGCAACTCCACAAAAATCCATGCATTTCTCCAATCATTGTTGGTGGGGTTCACGAATTGGTCATCCACAAATGCATATTGTTCAAAGGCTTGTTTGTGTTTTTCAGCGATACTCAACATCAAATATGTGGAGTTCCATCTAGTAGGAACATCCAAGCAAAGCATCCTTCCACTAATTTTTTCCTTTACTGCACAAGCCTTGAACTTGGCAAATCTTGAAGGTGAGGATTTCACATACCTGACGGCATCCCTAATATTTGATGCAAAATCAATTACATCCTTCAAACTGTCCATAACAATCAGATTAATATATGGGCAGCACACCGCATGCAAAGAAATTCACCACCCAGTATAGTACGATTATTGTCTTTTATTCTCCTCCTCATGTAATCAACATCAACATCATTTGAGGATGCATTATCAACTGTAATGGTTAAAATTTTATCAACACCCCATTCATGCAATCTAGAGTTTAATACCCTCCCAATAGTTTGTCCCCTATAGTTGGGAATTTGGCAAAACTTTAGTATTTTTTTGTGCAATCTCCAATTGCAATCAATAAAAGGTGCGGTAATGCACATGTAGTTCTGATTTTGCACCGACGTCCAAATATCGGTGGTAAGACAAATTTTTTGACCATCCAACAATTTTTTTAGCTGTATCTTCTCTTTGTTATACAGTTTAATACAATCCCTTTTTAAAGTGGCTCGGGATGGCAAAGTAAATCAAGGCACTAAATCCGTTACATATTCAATAAAACCTCATGCTCTACAAGCCTAAAAGGCAATTGGCATCTAATAAAATACTTAGCGGTTGACACCCTAAGTTTTCCTGCATCGTACTTCACTAGGCCTTGCAGACTACACACTCTTCTCTCAGCATCTCTCTTAACACTAGAGGATTGACTTCTTCCAACTCCTTTAACTCTAGGAGGGGAAGTTTCACATGCATTATGTAGGTGGTGTAACATAGATAAAGTGCCATTTTTGTAGTGGCAACTGTATAGCTTAGAGCAATAATTGCACTGAGCTTTTGGGTTATCGGGGTCAATAGGTTGCAGTCTAGTATAGTGTTTCCGTACCACAGATTGGTTGCTAGGTGTTTTTTTGGATTTCTTGGGTAAAGGTGGGATGGAACGGGTAGGTTGTTGTGTATGTGTGGATGAAGAAGGGGTTGGAAGAGTCCCAAGCTCCTCTACATTCAATGGAATAGAAAAGGAGTCACCAACCCCTTGGGTTGTACCGACATTACAACTTACGAATTTTCTTCCATCTGTTAAAGTTACAACAAAATCAAAGAAAAGCAGGAAATTAAAACACAAGTATGACAAATTACTACCATTCAAGTATGACAAATTACTTTGCAATTATATGGGATAAGATAATATTGCAAGTCATACCAGCACTCCTTTGCAAATTCTAACCCACATTCTGTCTATGCTAATATATATAAAGTACTTAATAAGTTGAGCTTCGTGGGGGGTGGGGTTTCATGTTGATTGTAAGTATCCAAGGAGCTCCTAGTTTTGCTATCCATACATAGGTTGAACACTGTTCTTTTCAGTGCAACCATTTCCATGGGTGTCAAAATTAGCAATTGTGGTGTTGTTTTCTGAGTTTTCAATGCTAAAGAGAAACTGCATGAATTTGTTAATTGTCATGTATCATATGATTCTATTTAGAAAAGAGTTACTTCTTGCCATTCTCTCTCTCTGCGATTAAACTGTCAAATTCTTTCGGGAACAGTAAACTCCATATATATCTAACAGAAATCAAGGCATCAAGATGGTATTTTTTTATTATTTCATGCTCCAGCAAAAGTAAGACTCCATTGCTATATTATATCATGCTACAAGATTTTATTTTCTTGGTCGTTTTCAACCATTTTACATTTCTAAAATTCAGAAATGCATGTAATCAACAAGAGTTCACATCAGACTCGTTTAAAGTCAAACTAATTTCAGATTTCAAAAAGTTAACATCTTTATTTTAGCTATCCACATTCTAATGCAAACCCCCCACATCCCATTTTCTGAAATTTTCTCTACTCCATTGCTAGTCATTATTCTTGAAAAAAAAAACACCAAAATATAATTTATGGACCTTGCTTCTATATTCAAGCAATTGAGCACAATATGAAACATTTGAATGGCTTTTAGTCAAGATTTTTGTGAGTTAGGACATATAAGTAGCCCAAAAATCTTGATGGTAAGTGACTGTAGAGTGAGAAAAGTGAGGAGAGGAGGGCTCTGAAAGTGGGCACATGGGAAGTGGACCTAAACAAAAATAGACATAAAAGAGCAAGGGATCACATGGGTAACTTGTTTGACCCCATTCAATTGCACAAAATGGCAAATCTGAATTTAACATGATGGGCAGAGACATACGAGAGCATAGGGGTCCCAATTTCAGAGTAAGACAGGCAAAGCCTACCATCACTGCAACATTAATTTGCATGCTTAATTTCACTTGGGCTGTTACTAGCCCTACTCCTAGATAATGTATAGAATAATGGTTCTTGTGGTTTTGTGTTTTAAAATACTTTAGTTATTAGCTGAAATTGAGATTGAGTTGGATTGAATATGACAGGTGATCTGTATATATAGTACTTAATAAGTAGTCTTGTAATACGAATACATGATTTCATCCTATAATTAAATGCAATATCAGTTAAAATTATGGCTTATAGAAATAAGTTTAACTATATAGGTATAGCCAATTAGCTGGAAGTTAAGAAAGACACTATGATATTCGACACAAACTGAAAAACAAGAGAAGAAAATGATTACATTTCTAGATAATTCCTTGTCACTTTGGTGTCTGCTAATTATGTGTAGATTTTAGAGAAGTTAGACAAAACAACAGGAACTCAAAATTGACTCTACTGAAATCCACCAATTCAGATCTAATTGAAGCGTAGATCTAATATACAATGCACAGCACCAACTTCATCCAAAATTCAAAATCAAGAAAAGCAAACTCAAAGAAGACCCAAACAATGGATGAGGAGGAAAAAAAAAAAAAACACAACCACCACCGACCTTGTACGCCAGAATGGTAAACACCCCTTCCAGAAACCCTAGCCTCATCTCATCGTCGTTGTCATCTCTTCGTCGCCGTCATCCAGTCGTCGCCCTCATCCCGTCGTCGCTTTCATCTAGTCATCCTTAAGTTAGTTTTTGATTTGTTTAGTGGGTTTTTTTGGTGTGGTTTTTGTTTTTGGGTGTGATTTGTTTGTGGATGTGATTTGTTCCATGTGGTTTATGTTTTTGGGTGTTTACCATTCTGGCGTACAAGGTCGGTGGTGGTTGTGTTTTTTTTTTTTTTCCTCCTCATCCATTGTTTGGGTCTTCTTTGAGTNGTCCGATCCGGTCCCGTCGAGTCCCCGTAGGCTTTTTTTGTCCGAACTGACTGATGATCACCCTACTAGAGCATGCCACTTGGTGCCTTACTCATGAGAGACTCTTTGATTTCCATAGAGAATAATCATAAAGAAAACATTGACGAATTTTGGCTAGTGCCACATAGGGCTGGGCAACTGAGCCGATACCCGGTTTCTAAAACCCGGGTGTACCTGGGTTTTTTTAAAACCCAAACCCAGTGCCAAAATGACGCCATTTTGGCACTGGGTTATATGCCTATTTCCCGAATTCCCCCCCTCCCCGATCTGTGAAACCATTTGGTCTGGTCTCGGTCCTAAAAAATGTCAACCGAAACCATTCAAACTGTTTCCAGGATCAATCAATTTCTGACTTGATTGGCCTGGACTGAATTCCTACATATATTTTAAAAATATTTTTAATAATTTAATATATTATTTTTATATAGTAATTATATAAGTTAATGATGTAATTTTCATCTAATATATTATCATTGACCATATAAAATATTTTTTAATGAGTTATTTACATAATATATATTAATAATTCATTTAATTTATTAATTTAAATAAAAAATGTTTTATTAATTATTTGGGTAAAAAAAGAAAATAAAAAATAATTGGATTGGACCGACCAAACCGATAGCTTCCGTCCGGTCCGGTCCCTATGAATGTTTGGTCTAGGAAAAATGATGGACCGAAAATTTTGATCCAACACTGAACTAGACCGCCAACCCCCTATGCTATGCCATCACCAAAACTTCTCTCTTACACCCATCATTATTTTTTCCTTGAAAATGTATAAAAACATCCATGCATGGTTGCCATGTGGTACCTCCTCTTGGTTAGTCAAACCTTCCATGCTTCCCATCATTAGATTCTTTTTGAAAACTCAAGGGACACACATGCTTAGTTGCCAAATGTCACCTTCTTGTTGTTGTCGAGTATCTCCCCCCTTTATGCCAATCTCGAGATGCACTTTCTTTATTATTCTTAGATGATAATTTTCAAGATCTCACATGATTACAAAACCTTCAAAAATTAAGAGATGAGCCATCTTGTGCATGAGTGCCTAGTGGCGTTGTTGGGCATGGATGGTGTCATGTTGTGTGCCTCTTCTCCTTTCCTTCAATCAAACCTTACTTCATCTGATATCAATGATTAGGCTTGCTGAACCCTAATATGATAGGTTCTCTTGTACCAAGCGGGTCTCTTGTAGCAATCAAGTTCCAACTATATTAACCCTAAGCCTATTAATCCTATATTTACTTAGGCCCAAAAGAGACCAAACATGACCTCCTCGCCCTAGCTTATATATGGGGTATCACAAACCGAATAAAATTCAATAGATGAATTTCTTTAGACTTTAGTAATGTCATAAAATTCCAAAAGGATTTCATCAGTTGATCGATCGATTAGGTTTTAGCCTGTTAGTGTATTCGGATTTCGATCCAGTATAGAGATGGAATTGCCCTTTTATTTAATTAAGGCAATTAGTAGTAAAATTTTATGAAACAAATTACAGCATTAGACTCGTGTGAATATTTAGGATTTTACGATGCAATAAAAAGTCTCGAGTTTTTTGGGTGAATAGTAACCCTACGAGAGAGTGCCACATGGCATCTAGTTTAAACATATGTTAAATTACCATGTAGGATATCTAAATCCACTTAGGGTTATTAAAAAACCTTTTTGGACATATGACACAATGTTAGCCATCCACGTGAAAATCCTATGAACAATTCTCAAGAGGAGTACAAGTGTGTAAGTGATCGAGTGTCAATCAAGACCGATCATCATTTCTCTTACACCATTCACCATTCCATCTACTGAAATACTATTTGGTCAACCAAAAAACCTCAAATGGAATGGGTAACCAAACCCTAAACCACACACTCGGTTTGTGACTAAGTGTTTTCCCACTTGGTTAAGCCACTTCCACAAGTAATCATCCACTCAAGTACATGTTCTTACACCTTCATCTACTCTCTTACACCTTGGTAATTTTATTTGACTAAGAAAAACTAGAATTGGACCAAACCCTTACTGAAACCCTTTTTCAACCCCAAATGGTTGCATTTTGGTTACACGTCTTAGTCCATAGAAAACACTTAGTTCTCCCAATCTTCTCCCACAAAATTTCTCCCACTTGAGTGACCTTCCCTTGGCTAAATTCCCACCTAGTTTTCAGCCCCAAATAATTTGACTTATGGCAAGTCAAACAAGCAACTACAAGCCCCTCAAAGTCACCATTCGACCTGTGATGACCCGTTTTTACGTGTATTTTTACTGAAGATGTGTTTTTAATTTAATTAATATATTAGCTCTTTTATTTTAAATTATTGTATTTTAATTGCATTTATTTAGTTGTAATATTTGTTTTGTGGAGCTTTCTTTATATTAATTATCGTTTTGATTTTAAATTGCTGTGTAATTTATAGTTTGTTTTTGGATTTAAAATTATGTTGTTGTTTTTATTAGTTATTTATTATATTTTGGTTTGATGTGGTGTTTAATTTATTTTAATCGTTTAATAGTTTTTAAAGTTTCTTTTTTCGTTGGATCAGTTTCTTGACTCGATATGTGAGAACTGGATCTCACTTTCTTTCCTTCCTTTTTCTTTTTCCTCTTTTTCTTTTCTCCTTTTTTCTTTTTTCTTCTTCTTTCTTTTTCCTCCCCTGCTTTCCCCCCCAGCCCGTGCGACAGCCCCCTCCCCCCTCCTCTCCAGCCGTTCGGTCCAAGCTCCCAGCGGCGCCACCTCCAGCCGCCGTGACCCACCTCCACCTCCGGCATGTCCCTCCCTCACCGGCGAGCTCTACTGCACCGGTGGTGTGCAACGCCGGCCACCCAATCTCTCTCCTTTCTCCTCCAAACAAATGGGTCTTCAAGCCTTTTTCTCCTCTTTGAGCCACCATACACGGCCAAATCAGCCACCAAGCACCACCAATGGATTCACCACATCAAGGGCTTCCTCCCCATGTCTTTCTTTTCCCCTAACTCTCTCTTTTTCTCCGATGGGTCTCCATAGCTAGAGTTTCGGTTGCACCACCATACGCAGCCGTACACGGCCACCCATGGTGTTTTACCACCACCAACTTGTCCCTCTCATCACCATGACCTTCCCCAAGAAATTTCATGACCAACGGAGTTGTGTATAGCTCTCACTCTCCCTCACTCTCCAAGGCCAAAATTGGCTTCAAGTGGCCGATCCACCACCGTGCGCCGCCACCCACGGCCAAAGCTCACTTCCTCCAGCTTCATAAACATCCCTAGACCCTTCCCTATCAATTTTGTGTCTTGGTTTGTCCCCGTTCGAAAGTGGGTAATTTATTACCCAAGGCAACAGTGTAAATTACACTGTTACGTTGCTCTTCCTCCGCCTTTTGCAACGTCGCGAGCCTTCAAAAAATACTGTATAGCGCTGTAAGTATTTTCCAAACTCTACTTTTAGAATTAAATGTATTTTTCTCTTACAATAAATTATCTGGTTGGTTGGTTGATTCCGGACTGAGTCTGAGGAGTTCGGGGGTCGGATGGATTGAGGACGGAGTTGTTTGGTTGATGTTGATATTTGTTTAAAATATTTGTGCCTTGATGTTTGCATTGTATAGTGCTCACTTTTCCATGTTTAAAAAGGGAAAACCGGGTTTTCGTGTAATTGCATGCATGTACATGTGATTGTGAATGAAAACTGGGCTTGTAAGCGAGAACTGATTTAAGATATATGTGAACGATTAGATTGTAGGGATGGTGGTAAGCAGGGATGGTGGTAGAGTCCCGCCTGTGATTCCCGCCTACTGTGCACGACGCGTAGGAATGGTGGTAAGCAGGGATGGTGGTAGAGTCCCGCCTGCGATTCCCGCCTACGGTGCACGACGCGTAGGGATGGTGGTAAGTAGGGATGGTGGTAGAGTCCCGCCTGCGATTCCTGCCTATGGTACACGACGCATAGGGATGGTGGTAGAGTCCCGCCTGCGATTCCCGCCTACTGTGCACGACGCGTAGGGATGGTGGTAGAATCCCGCCTGTGATTCCCGCCTACGGTGCACAACGCGTAGGGATGGTGGTAAGCAGAGATGGTAGTAGAGTCCCGCCTGCAATTCCCGCCTACGGTGCACGTGTAGGGATGGTGGTAAGCAGGGATGGTGGTAGAGTCCCGCCTGCGATTCCCGCCTACAGTGCTCTGATGTTTTGGTTAATGGGCCATTTTCTAGGAAAATGACGAGACTGGTTTTTGGGCCATTATCTGGGATATTGGCAAGGATATGATTAAAGGAAATGCTTTTGGGCCAAATGGGATTTTGGCGTGCGTGGAAAAATGTTGTTTTATGGGACATGTGCGTTGCATTCTTTCATGCATATTGTTTGAGTTATAATATGTTTTTATCTAGTGGTATTTGGATCTTACTTACCTGCGGTACCATTTTGGTACCGTAGATTTTGGTGCTGAGATCGAGGAGGAGGAGCAGGCTGAGCCAGGGGATGCGGCTCTGCCAGAGTTCTGAGTTGGAGTTTATGCTTTGCGCTTGGCTTTAAATCAATATTTGTATTTGTAATATTTTATTATGTATGTTTTGAACCGCTTTGTATTAAACTAAGAAAAATTTTGGTACTTAGTTATATGTCTTTGCTATCTGCTGCGTGTTTCTTCGTGTACATTTGTCCCTTGCACACACTTGGCACTTGTCGATAGGGTGGTGACCCGTGTTGTGACCATTTGGACGTCTCGATTTCCCCGTGTCCGTACGTGGGGATTTGGGGGCATCACACGACCAGCCCATCAAGCCCTCACTTCCCTCAGTTTTTCCTTATCTTTTTCACGAGCCAACTTCAACTCCAATGTCAATCACTCAACTACTAAGTTTGGCCCTCTTATACACCCCATGCCACTACCATTTCCTCCACTCTTGGTTCACTTTTTTCTTCAATTTCCAAGAGAAAAATCGAGAGAGCTAGAGAGAGAAAAAAATGCATCTTTGTTTGCTTGGTTTGAACTTTTCTAAGTATTTCCCTTGGCTTAAATCTCTTATATTGTAGTTTAGTATTGAGTCTTGATTACTTGGGAGAGTATTGGTTTAATTTTCTGGGAGATTTGTTGGATGAAAGTTGGTGTTGATGGTGGAAGGGTTTGGTTTGGATGTTTGTTGATGAAGCATGAAAGTTTTATGTTTTTTTATGAGAAGTGGTGTAGATCTCGGTTCTATAAAGTGTTCACATGATTTTTATGCAAGTTATGTTTTGCTTCAAAGCATGTCAGGTTTTTATAAAATGGTTTTGTATGATCTATGGAGTGATAGAAATCCGTCAGTCAAAAAGAGTTTTTGTTTGGTTTAGTTTGTGATTTTAGCCCTAGAATCTTGTTTCTATGGTTTTAATTTTTGTAAATCTTGTTCTTAAAGATTTGATCTAAGAATTTAGATGTGATTTTTGAAGATTTATGACTTAGGCCATAATTGGATTGTTGACGGACATGCAAGAATATCATTTTAAGCATGATTTAGAGGCTCTTGGGTTTGATGACTCATTTATGGATTATTTGCTATGACATGTTAGATTTGATGCTTAGGATAAGTTAGAATTATGATGTGGGTATATGGTTGATTTATTTCAAGATTTATTGCATGTTAATCAAGGATCCAGACAGTATGATTCAAGTCAAAAGCATGCATGTTTAGATTTCAATGTTTTCCATGCAAACCGATTCTAAGTTATTGTGTTTTGTGATTTTAGAAGTTAGTCAAGCATGCTATCACCTATGTTTGATTGATGAACATGTTTGAAATGTTATATGTGGACTTTTGGAGTCCTTGGGGTACTTGATAAGAAAGTTTTAGACCAAGAACACCAAGATTTGGTTTGGTTTGACCTAATTTTGATGTTTTGGATTTTTTGTTGTAGTGTTGTGTTTAAGGTTTTGTGAAATGTGTGATTTAGTGTCTTGGCATGATTTTAGAACTAAGAATGTGATTCCTGTAAGTTAGTAATTTTGGGCTAAGCATGTGAGTGTGTTAAATGGCCAAGTAGCAAACAAAATCATGTTTTTAGCCTATAAGTGAATTGGCCAAGAGGGGTTTTCATACTTGTGATTAGTTTTTAAAATTTCTATGCTCATAAATAGATTTAGATTTAAATTTAACATGAGGAATGTAAATTTTGATAAGTTTTGGAATCTATTTGCAATTTCTTAAGTTTAGGGGTAAATTCATAACTTTTCAAAAGTTAAGTGGTAACTTTGCAATATTTGCCCAAAGTTAGAAAGTTTTATTTTTATGAGGATTAAGTGAGATAATCTAAACCTAGAACGTCTCTCATTTTTGCTTACGCTCTTTTACGTTATGCTTATGGTTACATGACATTTTGTAGATTAACTCCAAACTTACTTTTAGTATATTTATGTATGTAAGGTGGAAAGTTCATGCACATATATTGATGTTATAATTTATGTTTCATTCATTTGAAATATTTACGCCATGCCATGTTATTTGGATTATATGATTGTTACAGTTACAATGTTTATACGATGCCATGTTAATGTGATGTTATGATTGTCCTATCCGCAATGTCATCCTATGCCATGTAGTTGTACTAATATGAATTCTATATTTGTAATGTTATGCCATACCATATAGTTATAATGATATGATTTTTGTATTCACAATGTTATGCCATGCCTTGTCTCATAACGATATGATTGCTACATTAACAATGATTAGGCCATGCCATGTTGTCATATGTGTTAAGCATGAACATCTGTCACATAGCACGAGTACATGTCATGAAGTATAAGAGTCTGTCATGAAATATTTTTTAGTTAAGCATGAAACATTGATTAAGTTAAATTATATTACAGTGAAGGATATACGATCTGATAGTAAAGGCATGTAAGCTGTTGGGTATTATGGTGGAGGGAGTAGGTCTACCGTAATATAAAGGGTACTCTTGGTGAAGGTGAGCGAGCTTGTAAAGCCCCGTGCCAAAATGTGTTAGTGAGTTACTACTTGCCACCTATAACCATGTCTCCCATTGCAAATATAATTTCCAAAGGCTAAAAAACAGAACATAAATTCATTAATTTCATCTTAATGCATAAATTCCTTTACAAGGTCATTGATGCCATAAATCCAATAACATAATTCAATGTTTCCACCATCTCCCAGTAACCTCAATAAAATAAACTGATAATTACATAAGTCTCAATAAATCAACTAACATAATGAAATCCAGACTACCAAATAAAAATCCTCTACTAGAAATGTACCCTTAGGTACTCAACTTCCTATCTACAGCTAATCTTGCTCCCTTTTCCTATTCTCAATCTGCAGCTGAACCATCATCATCATCTAAAAATATTTTGAAAATAAGGGATGAGTTACCAACAACTCAGTAAGTTGGAAATATATACTAGTATGTAAACATGAGCCTTTTTACAAAGTTCAGAATTTAGAACAAAATATTTTAATCTCAGAATACAGATCCAAAACATGTTATCAGAATCTCAGAGTGACGGTTCAAAATGTTCATGTTTAAAAACCCTTTGGCATAGTATAACTAAACATCATCATCTTATTATATCATATCATGTCAGAGCATTATATTAGAATAGAGACATTGTTTAACCCCATGGTAGGGTTTAGCTATCCCTGGTGGCCAAACCAGGTAGTATTAGAATGGTTTGTCCCCTTTTGCGATAGGTAGGGCCCTCACACCCTCCTTCCCACAATCATGACCTTCTACACTATCCTCCCTCAAATTCCCACTCTCTCTCCATCACTTCCCTCTCTTCTCTATGATTGACACTCATCGACGTGCATAGCTTCACACTGTTTGTCTTAGTTCGTGCCATGAAGCTTTCCACAATTCTGTTTGCCGACATCGTGAAGCTCCGCCGCACCAAGCCTCTATTTCCCTAGCCCGATACTCTCCTCTATGTCTCCTATGCACCTTCACTCACTATGGAACATCAAGCACAGCTGCCTTCCTCTCAATTTTCAACACTGGAAAGTTACTCCATCTCATTCACCTCTTTTCATTTCTTTCTCTCTCTACTCTCTCTTTAACTCTTTATTAATAACTCCCTGTCTCTCGCTAGCTCTTTGTTAATATCTCTCTATCTAATTCTTTGTTGATCTCACCATTTTGATAGTAGTTCCCTGCGTGACCAACGAAAGCCCCAAAGTCAGCACTCTGCTCCACCACCAAGGTATGTCTTGACTCTTCTCTCTCTTTCTCTCTGTCTGGTTTTTGCTCACCAAATCTGAAATCTCTCTCTCTCTCTCTCTCTCTCTCTCTCTTGTGTGGTTCCTCGACATCTCAAACTCAATTTTATCTCGTTGTCAATGTCACAGGGCACCTATACAGCACCACCTCACTCTTGAATCCAATAGATGCATCATAACGAGTTTTGGGTAAGGTACCCCCACAATCGCTACCCTTGTAATCGCACTATAATTTTTGTGAATTGTATGATTGGTGCCTATAGGAAGTTACGTTGTCTCTATTTGTTTGTTGGAAATTGTAAATTAAGAGATTTCTTGACTGGTTGGTGTGTGGATGGGCCCATGTTTGTGAAGCCACGAGTAGAGGAGGTTGGATGAAAAATGTGTGTTAGTGTTTCGAGGTGTTAGGAGTAGCGAGTTGTTGGCTGTTTGTGTTGGACATGTTGTGATTGTGGGCTGTTTGTGTTGGACAAATTGTGATTGTGGGCTGTTTGTGTTAGACATGTCAAGATTGTGGGCTGTTTGTGTTTGATTGACATGTCGGGAGGGTACAAATCTACTGGCCTTTGGAGATCTCCCACTTTAACCATGTGCGATATTGGAATGCCTTTTCCTCCTAGCATTTCAATTTGAATTTTGGCCTCAACCAGATCATCGATGCTGAATGTCTCTTCATTAATAGCTATTAGGGGAAAAACTTGACACCACTTCACTTTAGAAAGTGGAATCTCAATAGTGAGGTTGTTTATGAATATAACCGTTCATTGGCTCGTACCATTCTATCGTTAGGATTGTGGAATTTTTGTTCTTGAGGTTTATGTGATTGTGTGGATTATTAATGTATGTGAAAATATATTTCTAATTTAGGTTATTGTGACATGTCTAAAATATAGTCTTAAAACGTAGATAATACACTAGAGGAGTTAGGTAAGTGGTGCTCTTATACTAGAATTTGTATAAAAATGACTATGGGTGACTTTAAAAAAACCTACATATTTTGTTGTGAAAACAGCCTCAGTTATTTTCTGCACTAGTCTTTGTATTTAATCTCTAAAATCTAACAATTTACCATGACTGGTGTATGAAAACTCTGAGGCATAAGATTTTGTTATATCTTGATTTATGACCTTGAACGAGATATAATAATGGCCCTTGGCCCTGCCATGGGATATATAAAGTGGCCTTTGGCACTGTTACGAGATATAATAGTGGCCTACAGCTCTACTACGGGATATAATAGTAGTCTCAATTTTGAGTGCAATCATTTTGGTGACAAAGTAGTTTATGTTCTACTTGGCTATCCACATAATACACAACCCTACCACAGGGCTAAACATGGCCTCTGTTTTGAGTGCATCTCCTTGGCGACAAAACAGGGATATATTTTGCTTGGCTAACCGCAGACACGCACAACCATACCACATGGGTAAACATGGTCTTTGCTTCTATTTATAATGTTCTTTGAGTTATGCTTGTGCTTATGGCATTTTGTATATTACTATTGAAATGAAAATTTTTCTGAAAATACCATTGCCATATTTTGTGAACTGTCTATTTCTGCATTTTGTAACTAGCTCATGTTTATGTAGTAGTATAAGCTCACTACTTATTGAGTTATTGATAACTCACCCAACTATATCCATTATTGTTCAGATGAGTTGGATGTTTTAGCTGGGATCAAGAATAGAAAGCATGAGTGAGATTAATTGAGTATAGTGGTATAAGTGCCAAAGGTCACAAGAGTCTATAAGGGAATTTTATTAAGGAAACGAGTCATTTTTATGTGTTAGTTTGGGTTATTGATGTTGTTATTGATACATTGTGTTTTTCTTAGTTAATTATGTTGGAGTTGTTCATTGATGTTCTTGTAAAAGAACGTAAAGTTTAGGTTGAACTGAAGTGTATTATGTGTTATTGAGATTTTGGAGTTTATACTTGTATTGTGAGATGTGATTTTAAGTGTTGAGAACTAACTCCCTGACTCCCTGGCACTCTACCAATTCACTGCCCCTCCTTGGAGTAGGTTGCTTGTATATAACACCTTCAGATCCTCTGTGCATCCGTAGACCTCAAAAGTTCCCTCGATATCCATAATCCACCTTTTCGCCTTTATCAGTCTTTCATTTTCAAAGAAACATAGATACCAATAAGCTAAGATCCGCTCGTAAGTACAACCTCATTGCTCAACATGTGAGTGGTTGATTTTTTGTATCTCCATCTACTGCTAGAAAACTCTTGTTGCTGCTATAACACTTCTATGATACGGTTGATAGCTTGTGCTACTTCGTTGTCTCCCTCACCACAAGGCTGATCTCCCTCACGCTCACCCATGGGTCGTCTATTATGTGGAGCTCTAGATTGCACCATAATAAAATCCTACCACAACCCAAATCTTTTACTTGCTTGCTTAACCCTTGCATTCTTAGTATAGATGAAGGCTATTATAGTAAAATTTAGGTGTATAACACTATGGATGAAATCCTATTACTCTGGCACTATTCCTAGATGAGATTATGGATTTTACCTAAGGCCGTGAAAAGCTCTAATATCAAGTTGTGGTGCCCTTGTTCCTCTATAGTGCACTCGGCGAGGATCTTAGGTGCCAGTGGTGCCAGCTGATAAACAACACCCCAGATCTCACTAGGGATTGGGCATGCGTTCTCTATAGAACACATGACAAGTGAATTATATATAACGTAGTGGAACTAAGTCAAGAGGCTAGTCGCAGACTAATACTATATCTGCTAGTATGAAAATCCAATCCTTAATTATTACATATGTCATGGTCACTTCTTCCTAAACAATATTGTACACTATCCTTAGCTCATAGCTTACATCAAAGTACAACAAACCATACATGATTTTTCACCTAACTAAAATATATATCTTAACAAACACAAATGTCTACTAATCGGAGATAAGCCTCTGTGTCTATCTACACCTTGGGGGGGATTGGTGCTTTTTCCTCGAGGAACTCTTATTGGGATGAATCTACATCAAGATCTACGACTCTCATAAATGAAACCGCAGGTGGGACCACTACAATGAGAATACTAACAAATCCGAGTAGGTTAAAATCCATGACAGTATTATTAATGAGGGACAATGGAAATGAATATGCATGCACTGTTTCATGTAAATAAAGTTGTGAACACATATATTCATATATGGTGAGGAATCAGCCTTTGGGTAGAAACACGTGTATTCATAGTCCTGGAGAGGAATCCCATGGCCTCGCACTTGGTGCTGGACTAGACCCCCTGAGATGAGATGATATGTCCTATAGGTTTGTAATCTTTTATGAATGGGCTCACTCCAAATGTAACATCTCTTTTGGGGTATGGACCTCTATATATGATTGACACCTACCACCATCTAAGCACCTCTATGTTATCTCGAAGAGATCCCACATCTCCATCGAGCTTGTCCTTGGTCGATGCAGACATGGAGTGAGCCCTTTATCACCTGGTGTTGAACCATGTTAGCTAGGCTTTCCACATAGCACAGCTCGCCTTTCTTCGAGACTAGCTGCACTTTGCTTGCCTCACCATCTCCTTGTTGCCTACCTTTCATCATCTAAAGAGGATTTATTCCCATGCATCGATGCAGTCCTTATAGTGGTGGAGCTGGCTTCAGAGCTACATGTGTCAGTGGAAATGGTGCAGAGGGATTAAGATATGAAAGATTTGGAGGTGA
This sequence comes from Carya cathayensis, assembly GCA_011037825.1. Taxonomy (NCBI): domain Eukaryota; kingdom Viridiplantae; phylum Streptophyta; class Magnoliopsida; order Fagales; family Juglandaceae; genus Carya; species Carya cathayensis. The sequence goes on from QGSO01000344.1 coordinate 749,482, forward strand.
GGAGTCCAATTGTGCAGCATGTGTGGCGGTCAAAGGTTGGAAGAGTACGAAAGGCTTGGGTGGCATATGTGGGTGTTTAGTGGCTTCTCCATTGGGGCTAGGAAGATTTGCAGCTGCCGGGCACTGTGGTGGAGCGCATGTGGTAGGCTAAAGGCCAAAATGAGATGGATTTGGAATGTCTGATCTAGTAGAAAAAATAAAAAAAAATAAAAAAACATCTCTAATGTAGCGGCTCAGGAGGAAGAGGAGGAGGGGGAGGAACTGAGTTGTTCCCTCATCTCTGGCAAAAGGTTTACGGTGGAGGTTTTGGTTGAAGATGTCGGCCGGGGATCTCATGTTACTAGAGACAAAATGCTAAATTCTAAATAATAATAATAATAATAATAATTTATAACCGATCATGTCCTTTAGTTTACATTCTCTACACAATTCATTTCTCATTTGAATACTTTCGCTGCAACCGTAAGTAATTAAATATTTTATATTTTTCATAAAACTTAATAGCACAAATAGACAATAGCTAGCTAGTTATTATGTGTCCGATGTCTCAACAAACCAGAAGGTTAGGTGAGAGGAAGTTGGGGTATAACTTTATCTATGCACTTGTTTATGATATTAGAGAAGACAATCACCTTTTTTTTTTTTTTATAACTTTTATAAAAGGTTTATAATCACCTATTAATTGTTTAAAAAAGTAATTCGAATATATTTTAGTCAAAAAAGGAGAAGAAGAAGATGCACCATGATGGTTAGATTTTTACTGCTAATGTCATCAGCAAGGCGTTAATTTGGTAAAGAATGCCCTTAAGCGAGGTCATCATCGTATGATGTTCTTGGCCGGGGCCAGTTTAGACATGCAGTGGTAGTTTATATATAATATAAAGGACTAGTATAGCCCATATAAAAAACCTTTTTCTACCCCATCTCTTGCGAGAAACTTGATTCAACCTATTTAAGTGTAACTTCATAATGGTGAAGAGTGGAGCGTTTTTATTTCTTTGTTTCTTGTGAACAAATATTATACCCTCTAAGACGGTAGTTTGCAAAGGATTAAGTATGGAGATGAACTAAGATTTGGCATTGCAGCCTCAAAATTACGAACGTGAATTAACTCTCCTCTTTTGTTATTCACTATTGAAATCAGAGGAGGTGTGAGGGAATATTCTTCTAGTAACTGGCAGGAGGAAAATAACAGTGACCTCGTGCATGACGGGGGAGGAGGGTGGCGGAATGGAGGGACTAGAAGACTTATGGGGCAATTTAAAGCTAACAGAGGAAGAAAACGAGTAGATTGAGATTGGAAATGGTATGGTAGATACAATAAAAGAGAAAGGGGATAGAAGTGTAATCGAGAAAATTTGCTTGGAGAGGCAAATTGGGAAGGAGGTGTGAGTTGCTACGATGTTTCAAAAGGTAGGGAGCAATGTTTATGTGATAAGTTTTAATAACCATGTAGAGAAAGGTGAGGGTTATGATAGGGAGATCGTGGCTATTTGACAACCACTTGTTCATCCTCCAACTGTTCCATGGTTATACTCAACCAAACAAGTGGGTTTTCGAAAGAGAAGTCTTCTGGGTAAAGTGATGGAGGTGGATGTACCGAGTGATGGTGTGGCGTGGGGGATGTTCATACGTGTGAAAGTAAAAGTAACTTTGTGTAAGCTAATTGCGAGGGGAAGGAATGTAAGGGTGAATGGAAGTAGAGTGTGGGTTGATTTCAAATATGCAAAACTGACACATATGTGTTTTAAATGTGGATGGATCTTACACGGAGCATGGTTGTGAGTTGGGGGAGAGGGATGGGAGGAGAGGGGACTAAACAATTTGGGTCGTGGTTGGGAGCATAAAGTAGCAATGTGAGGAGAACCTTTACAAAAAGCCCAAGTCAAACATATGGGAGAAGGTTTGGAGATGAAGGGGGAAATGCAAGGCAGAAGGGATAGGTTGATGGAAAGGGATAGTAGGGGGTCAGAAAGGAAGGAAAATATAGAGAGTGGAGGAAGGAGGGTGATCTTGTTAAAGAGAAAGAAATGGAAGGGAGTGAAGAAGAAAGGAGGATGGTGGTGAGTGAAGTTGAAATGGGGAGTGAGGGGAGCTTGAAAGGAAGGGGGGGAGGGGGCGGGGGAGTCCAAAACAATGGGGTTGAGAGGAATGGAAAAATAAGGGAGGAAGGGTCAATGGGTGAGAAAAGTGAAGTGATGGATAGAGTGATAATCCTAACTCATGAGGAGGACCAAGTATGTAACATGAGCAATAGAAAAGGCAACTGGAATTGTAGAGCAAGGGGGACACGTATGAATCTGAACCCATCTGGAGTAGGGACAAGAAGAAAGAGGGGAGGTAAGCAAAGATAGTAAAATATTGGCAAAGACTATTTTTGTAACGCCCGTCCTTATGGTGGGTCATTCTCATATTCGATTTTGATAAAAATCGACGGGAATTACTATTCTTTTTACAATTCTTTTCCATCCATGCGAAGATACAAAAGACTCCATGCTATAAATAAAATTCATCTTTCTTAATTAAAAGATTACAGCGGAAAACATTAAATTTCATAATTTAAGTTTTCATATAAAAAACATTTTGCCTAGGCCTTCGTGCTCTTCCCCCTTAGGCTGTGCCCGTCCTGACCTGTCATGCTCATCTTGTGCCTGGCAGGGCACACATAAAACTAAAATGAGTCGACGACTAGTAAGCGTTACTTCATACAGTCAAAATATAATAACTTAGATTTTCAGTCATGCATTCATCATTCCATGCATCCATATCGTACTTAGCATGCATACGTCTTTCTTTTAATTTTAAAACATTACGAGGTGGGGTTTTTCTTTATAAACATGCTTTTTTTTCTTTAAAACAGTTCCCCACGCATTGCTACCTTCATTTCTTAAAGAATGTTTTCATGCATTCATTGTTTTACATACATTCATGCATACATGCATTCATTCATTCATCTTTCCCTACTTACATTCGTTCATGCATTCCGTTCATCCATACATACATGCATTCCTTTCTTAACATGCATCCGTTCATTCTTTTCACTTTCATTGGCCATTTGCACACTGTTATGCCCCGTGTGCTGGGGTTAGCGGTCTTTTGGACCTGATTCCGCCCGTGGCCACAGGTTTGGGAATCCATTCCGTCAGGGTGTAGCATGGGGTGCACTACCAGTATTACTTACCCGACATTGCAATCTGCCCCTTTACAGTCCATTCAGTTGGTACCATTCATTTTTCAGTCCATGTGGCCGTTACGTATTTTCATACATCATCCATTCAGTCCAGTCCATTCTTTCCTTTATAGTCATTTCCTTTCCTTTACAGTCCATTCTTTCATTTCAGTCCTTACAGTCCTTACGTTTCTTACAGTTCTTACATCTCTTCAGTTCTTACAGTTCATAAAGTTTTAATTAAGAAAATAGTTTTCTCTCTTTTATTTTGTAAAAGTATTTATTTTTTTAGAAGAAATCCCTTGAAGAGAAAATGGTTTTCTTTCTTTTCTTTGAAGAAGAGCTGTTCAAAAGAGTTACTTTAGGAAAAATCTTGTTTTCTATGTTTTCTTTTCTTTTCTATTCATTACACCTTCAATCCTTGCATTCCTTAACGGCTCTTATGTCTTTTAAGGCTTCCTTTCATTTCCTTTTCATGAACATACATACAATACATACTACTTATAGCATCCATTCACATGCATACACGTACATACTTTGGTTGCGTAAAAAGGGGTTGCCAAGGAAGGCTGCTACGTACTTATACTTTAAAACTTACATTTTGTTTTCATTTTCCTTTTTGAGAAAAGCTTTCGCCTTTTTCTTCTTTTCTATACATAAAAACTCTAGAAGAGTATGAACGTAATACTTACGTGGACTTCATGCCTTACTCAATCCATGCAATCCATTCATGTGCGTGTCAGATGGCAACCTACATGCATACACATAACCTTATGTCATCATCTATCTAATGCATAAGAAACTATATTAAAATAGAACTACGCCTCACTTGGAACACTCTCCGTCCATTCCTGGGCTCTTATGTGCCATTTACTATACTAAAACCTTTCGGGTCTTATTCCTTAAAGTGAACCTTCGTGATTCACCTTAGGGTTAAGACACTAAGACGTCCGTCTCGTTCTTCTATTCCACAATCTAACGCATGATTCTGACCGACAGAGTCATGTGTCCCAACCTTAGACAACTTACCCATACTACCTTCACATATCCTAGCCCATACTACATCCTCATTCCCATCCATTCAGGCTGCACAAATTTAGCCAACTCTCAAGCTAAAATACCATGTAACCATGATTAGGACAGATTACCCATTACATATGGTACACCTGTCCGGTACACGTGTCTCGCCAGAGACACCTGTATCTCATCCCTTTTTATCACCTAAGAGCAACTTATAGCTCCAATTAACGCCCGCTTGTATAAACAATCTCCATACTCCAATACCAACTTGCTCAGACCCGGTTGATAGGATTCTTTCTACTTCCCAGCCCTGTACAAGTTCATCCCAACACTTGATAGGAGAGGACTACATTCACCAATGCAACTCTGTCACATTATGCAGCTCAAGGCACATTCCCAATTAACAGAACGATGCCCATCATGCTTCCGCTGCACTCTCTGATACCTTTTCACCGCTTCACACTTACTTTCAGCCATAAGTTAGCCTCAAGGCATTACTCGTTACCTTGGACTATAGCTACATTACTTCGGGACACTGTTACACAGTTTCCCGACGATACACCATACACTTCACACTTCTCTGTTACACCATCCAACCCTTCATGACACGCCATCCGGTGTATCACGACCTAGTATAGAGTACACTCACGTGAATTCTCTTCCATCCACACTACAACACACATTACTATGATACACGCCTCACTGTGCATCGCTACGCGACACGAAGTACGGGCCACGCGTACTCCTTTCGCTACAACATTCATCATCACGAGGCACATCACACGGTGCATCGCCATACAACATGGAGTACACTCCACGTGCACTCCCTTTCTTCTACGCCACACATCACTACAGCGCAAATCACACGGCGCGTACTCTCTTCACACTACACGTCGTATCACAATTATGGCATCCATCTCACGCCCATACTTCACAGCACAATCCACAATACTGCACAATAAAGCCCAACACTTCACAACTACACTTCACTTCACAACTACGCAGCAAACTCCACAAATACTAACTACACAGTCTACAATCCAACCAACCAACTATTTTAAACGTAAATACTAGAGATAGAGGGTTATACCATCAATGGGATAACCCGTGCGTTGCTCACTGCTCGTCACGATCAAGCGTCGGAGGAGCGTACGTGGGGGTAACACCGCGTGCGGTGGCTGTCTACCACATAAAGTGGTAGTTTGTGCTTGAGAATAGCTAGGCGTGGTCTTGGAAGGCTCACGGTGGCCTCATGGTGGTCAAAGGTGGCGGAGCATGGCGGCATCATGCCGTGAACAGTACATCTGAATGGTGGGAGTTTTCTTGAGGTGGAGGACGGCCATAGAACTTCATGGCAAGCTAGGGAAAGGTAGATGAAGATGTGGTGGAGCTGTGGTGGCGAGGTGGTGGCCATATGGTGGCTCATGGCGGCGGATCGGCCCTTAGAAGTGTATTTCGGCCTTGGAGAGTAAGGGAGAGTGAGAGCTACACAAAGCTCCGTTGGGCATGAAATTTCTTGGGGAAGTTCGTGGTGAAGAGAGGAACAAGGTGGTGGTGGTGAAACACCATGGGTAGTCGTGTACAGTGGTGCAACCGAATGGTTAGTTATGGAGACCCATAAGAGAAAGAGTGAGAGTTAGAGGGAAAGAAAGACATGGGGAGGAAGCCTATGATGTTGTGATTCCATTGGTGGTGCTTGGTGGCTGTTTCAGCCGTGTATGGTGGCTCAAAGAGGAGAAACAACCTCTAAGGCTCATTCGGTTTGAGGGAGAAAGAGAGTGAATAGGTGGCCGTTATAACTCACCATCAGTGAGGTTGTGGTCGCCGGTGAGGGAGGATCATGCCGGTGTGAGAGGTGGGGGCACGGTGGTTGGAGGTGGCGCCGGCTGGGAGCTTGAACCGTGCGGTAGGGAGGAGAGACGACACGCACGTCGGGCATGGAGAAGAAAGAGAGGAGAGAGAAGAAGGAAAAGAAAAAGAGAAAAAGTGAGGAGGAAAAGAGAGAGGCCTGGGTATTTAACCTCAGTCATACGCTTCGGGATCCTCAAACGATCCAACGATGAGTTTAAATACTATTTGAAAACGCGTAAGTGTTTTATTTAAAATAAAACACTTTAATAAAACACTAAGAGGAATTAAGGTAGAATATTATTTTATAAACTAAAGTTTATAAAATAATATTTCTTCATCATTATTTAAAATGATAAAGCATCGTTAATTACTCAAAGAGAATAAAACACTTAAATAAACACTGAGAGGAATTAAGATAGATTATTATTTTATAAACTAAAGTTTATAAAATAATATTTCTTCATCATTATTTAAAATGATAAAGTATCGTTAATCACTCAAAGAGGATAAAACCATTTAATTTAAATAAGAGTTTTCAACGTAAAGTTAAACCTCTTAATATTTTAAAACAACTAAAATATTTAATCTAAGTAATTATCCACAATTATAATATTTTCAGAGCTCATTAAAATATTATAATTGTGCTACTTTAAAAACAAGCTTATCTAATAACACTGGAAATATCTCCTATAGATATTTCCATAATATTTAAAATATCTGTAAGCTTTAAAATATCTATCTTACTTTGAAATCGGTAGATAACTTTCGGAACACGCCATCAAGGTAGAACACTAAGGATAAGGCTTAGCACGTAAATCGAAGCTTGGCACGTAAATCGAAATTCGACACGTGGAACGAGGCCTGACATGTTGGCCGAAGTCTAACACGTAGATCAAGGCACATACGTAAAGAAGAAGAAAGAAGGAGCGGATATCACAGTTCAATTTTAAGTTGGAACTGTTGGGGGCTTGGGAACCCCTAAACAGTTCAAGCACTTTACTAGTTAGTGAAGGAGAAGATGTTCGATATAGTCTTCTTAATGGAGACAAGACTAACTGTATGAAAGGCAAGCTCTATACAAAGGTGGATTGAATTTTAGAGATGTATGATGGCTGAAGCAATTGGGATGAGTGTGGGTCTGATCATTGATTGAGCTGAGTTATTGCATATTTTAATACATTTAGAACCAATATATTTTAATTCTTTCATTACACTATTAATGGTTTTAGATGAAAACATGATTAAGATGCATAAATTCGAGTTGTGATTTAAATTGATTAATAGCATGAATTTATGCTTAATTTTATAACTTGTGATTTAATTGGACAATGTTTCTTTTACATGCATAACATAGTTTTGATATTTATTTATTTATTTTTATTTTATTTCTAATTCTTATTTTTAATATTTTTATTATAGGTTAATAAATGAAAATGAGACTTTGACTTGGTCTTCATCGAGTAGGAAAGAGATTCATTGAGTGCCACATGTCAATTGGTAGTGTATGAGAAATTCAAATCACATTAGAACTTTTGACCTTGGGCTCTTTAATACACGGCAACATTTTATTCTCTAAAGGACTTGGACTTTGGGGGACGGCGCATATATATATTCTATTGAAAAAATTTTGGTTTGGAGTACAAGCGCTGCACGGAACACTTCTACTTTTTGAAGGCAATTTTCAGTTCATGAAGGGAAGAGCTTTGACCTTACACGGAATTTTTTTTTTTTTTTTTTTTTTGTCGTATTCAAAATGGAGCCGCACACTTATTTCTCTGGGGGGGAATATATTACATGCGCCGCTTACAATTTATTTTTTTTGCCCTTCCATTCACTCAGCGCCGTACAGGGGATGAATTTTCTATCTTGGGCATTAATTGATTCACGCGACATACATATTTCTCTTGGATAAATTTTCATTTTCAAGCATACGAGAATAGAGGTGTTTGGATCTACACTGCAATGCGTTGAAGAGCTCCTTTAGGGGTCCAATTATTGCTACAGTCTAGCCTCCTCCACTGCTTTCAATTTCCATCTCCGTTCAATTGGCTTGCTCTTTTCATTCCCTACTTTTTATTTAATTTCAGTTTAAAGTTTATGGAATATTTTTGAGATTTTTGGCTTAGAAGTTTGGGCAATTTATTTGCTGTTTATTTATTTCGTGTTATTTATTTTTCTCTCTTCTTTAAGCTTTCATTTAATAGTGATTACAATTACTATAGATTAATTTTGAGAATTTGTGTTTTGAATACAAGGATGAACTCTAGAATCTTGATTTTGGGACTTTTCAATTTTCAGTTCATATTTTGTCAATTACTTTCTAATCTAGTTTAATTCTTAGTTTAGTTTTATTAATCTCTTAGTTCTATTGCATATTAGATTGATTAAAGTTTAATTAGGACTTAAATAATTTCAGTTTTATTGTTTAATTTTCAGATTAATTAAGATTGTTCAGTTTAGTTGATTCTTTGATTATTAATTTCAATTTGTTAGTCTTTTACATTTCATTTCAACACTAAAAAATCTAAAAATATGAGTCTAGTCCATGACTAGTGCCCTTTTTCATTCTTGTTGCACTCTTCCATCCATTGCACATACCATCATTTTTACTTTCTCTTTGTGAATATTTTCACAATTTTCAACGAGTTTGATTTTAAGTAACTTTTCCTGAGGAGACGATCTAGTAATTTATTTCTAATTATTACGCGACATCCTCTTGTACTTAGGATAGCCTTTGTACTACTCATTTCTGAGTGAGTCAATCATGATGTGGGAAAATGAGGAGGTAGTGGAGTTGATAAATTACTCAAAGAGACATAAGTGTATGGGTGAATGGGATTAATGAGGAACCAAAGTGGATGCCTATGGGATTCTATGGTCCCATTAATGAGGAGCCAAAGCGGATGCTTATGGGGTTCTATGGGGACCTGGATACAAACAGAAGGAAACACTCTTGGGATCTTCTTGTATCACTAAAACCAAATAGTGAGGTAGGCGAGTGTGTGATGGGAGATTTTAATGAGATAGTTTCCAATGATGGAAAGGAGGATGGGAGACAAAGAAATGAGGGACAGATGGAATGGTTTAGAAGGACGTTGGACGAAGGCCTTCTATTTGATATGGGTGGACAAGGAACAAATTTACATGGTGCAATGGGCATATGGACTGATCCTTTATTAGAGAAAGGCTTGATAGAGTGGTTGTAAACCATGAGTGGATTCATAGGTACCTTATGGTCCAGACAGAATGCTTTGTGGCTAACTGTTCAGATCATAAACCACTACTCCTATTTTGTAATAAAAAGGTGATGGGTGTGGGTAGAAAATAGAGAGGCTTCAAGTATGAAATAGGTTGGAATGTGGAAGAGGAGTGCAGTAAGATAATAAAAGAGGAATGGAAAAATCAACTAGGGAGGAATGGTGCGATGGGAAGGTGAAAGGACTGCTGTCTAATTGTAGAAAGGCTTTGGGCAATTGTAGTAGGGGTGTAGGAAGGGAAGGGGGCATTAAAAGGAAAATTAAAAAATTAAAAATGCTACGGGATACTGAAGGGCCTGAAGTTATGAAGGAAATGAAAAGAGTGCAAAAGGAGATTGGTATATTGTTGGAAATAGAAAACCTGAAATGGAAGCAAAGGGGTAAGAGAATCTGGTTGCAAGATGGGGATAGACATACAAAATTCTATCATGCATGTATAAACCAGAGGAAAAAGAAAAATTTAATCAGGTTCATAAAGGATGCTGAAGGAAGGCAAGCAAATGAGATATGAGAGATTGAAGAGGCTTTTAGAAAGTATTTTGATGAAATCTATAGAACCTTAAAACCTACACAAGCTAATATAGAAAAGTGTACAAGGAATGTTGAAAGAAGGATCTCTGAGGTGATGAGAGGGGAAATGAACAGATAATTCCTGGTAGACGAGGTGGAAGTGGCTCTAAAGCAAATGTTAGTAATTAAATCACCTGGTCCATATGTGTTTGGGATGGGTTTCTATCAAGATTATTGGAGAATTCACTTGGTCTCAAAAGAATTCATCCTCAAAGCTTAAGCAAAAGAAGTTTGGATTCTCATTCTTTGGAGAAGAAAACCCTAAGTACCCGAGTGTGTCAATGTGTGTTGCTCATGTGGAAACTTTTCATCAAATCTGAAAGCATTTCTCTTCTCTTGCTCATGTGTAGGTTTCTTGATCATTTGTTCATGAAGAACTTGTGGAATTTGAAACATTCCCTCTCTTGGCCGTCTGTGAGAAACAAGAAAAGAAGTGTTTGGTTTTTCTTACCTCGTGATTTTCCTTTGTGGATGATGACTCTAACTTGCAAGCACTTAGAACAATGTTTGAGTGGATAGAGGGTGGCAGACTGGCATTGTTCGTACATAATTAGATAATCTCAAAATCTATACGTAAAAAATCATCAATTGCTTGGAGCCCTGTATTGTTGCATAAACTACTGCATTTGGAGTTGCATCTGTCTCCTGAACTCGTCTTGTTGTTCTTCATGTTGTTTGATGAGCATCTCTATGTCTCTTTGTTTCGCTAATTGAGCCTCTAACTCATATTGCCTCGCAGTTAATTCTTTAATTTTGTAATTCGCATTCTCTAGCGCTATAGAGGTCGAAGAGGCAAACCTGGAAGAAGAGGAAGAGGGAGAAGGCTTTACACAGCAACCCAAACCCCACAAGTATCCAGAACATTGACCCATGACTTGTGTAAAAATATCAACATCACTTGTTGATAAATTTTGATTTGACGCAGATTCAGTATGTAGGGTAACCATTTTATCCTAGACATATATAAGATAAAGAATTTATATGGTCATAAATATTCTAATATATTTAATTAAAATAGGTTATAATATAACATAATTTTCACGGGTATCAGGATGAGTCCACTCTCCATTACGATCAGTGTGTAATGCAGAATATAATTTTGACAGACCATAATTGGTATCTGAATCTTACTACAATAAATATGTGTTAATATATAAAGTCATTATGATTCATCTAAATAATTAACTATATCCAATAAAAAAAAATAGAAATACCAATTTCTTAGAGAGGCAATGGAAAGATCTTGAGCATGCATGATGATTAATCTTCAACTTTGATCTATTTGTTTTGTTTATAGAACTTCGCTCATGCATAGAAATTAAAAATATTATGTAGCAAAATGGCAAATAGGACAAGTAAAATAATTAATTTAATTATACCTGATATGATGAATCCTCAAACATATCAGAAAATTTTTCCCACTCAGAAGGTCGGACATCCTGAAAAAGATTTTGGCGGAACTCGCCTTGTTCTCAAACTTATTATAATGCCCTTAACACCTCTCTTTATATTTGCAGAATGCATTACTCATAAGCTATTCCACAGTCTAACACTCCTCTCTTCGACCAAAATTTAATTAAAAAACATCCTTGAAAAAAATAGTCACAAACATATTATCATTTATAATATCCTAAATTTAAGTAAAATATAGAAATTTAATCTACTAAATTAATGTTTTAAACATTACCAAGCTATGCTTCTTGATAAGCTCTTTAACATCTTGAGGAATTCTCTTCCATGAAGTCGTTGCCAAAGGTGTATAAGTTCGTGTAAGAGCATCCACACGCGATGCAAGACAAGCTACTGGTTGTCCTTCACCTCCAGTATGTTCATCAGGAATGTTAATCTTGATCTTATCCACCTTACGATATTTTTCCAACGTCACGTCTCTAATAGTGTCTCAACCTCGACGAGATTGTCACATCTAACAAAATTTCGGTTGCATCTCCCCATAGTTCTCCAAATATGCTCATTTGGTTGTGTGCACTGACGATTAACACGTCATTGCACCATCACCGAAACTGCATATCTGGTGAATAAGGGATGAATCTACCAAAATCATAATGTTGGATGATAACAGATATATTTAGATAGTTTGTGAGAATGATCTTACAATCGCAAACTATCAACTTTGGACAATTCAAGAGTTATCAATCAAGTATTTATTCAGATTGATAACTCTCGAATGGATTTAAGGTTTATTTTGATGAACAAACAATGTAAGATATGCTAACATATTTCAAACAGTAACAATATATTATTTATACAAAAATACAACATAAACTCTAATTATTAAGTATTATTGAAAGATTTAGTAGTATTTTAATTAAAATACTTCATTTTATTAATTTAGAATTAACTATTTAAGTATTATTAAATCTTAACTATTTGTATTATTAAGATTTAAGTATTATTATATCTTAACTATTTGTATTTTAAATGAAAGATTTAGTAGTATTTAATTAAATTTTTTCATTTTATTAATTTAAATATTAGGTATTTAAGTATTATTAAATCTTAACTATTTGTATTTTAATTGAAAGATTTAGTAGTATTTTAATTAAAATACTTCATTTTATTAATTTAGAATTAACTATTTAAGTATTATTAAATCTTAACTATTTGTATTTTAATTTAAAGATTTAGTATAAAGTATTTGTATTTTTATTTAGTTTAAGTATTTTTAAACTATTTTTGAATAATCATTATGCACAACTATCCTTATATATTCTAATTTCTAATTGTAAAGAAATTGATGTATAAGTTTCCATTCGAACGGTGTTAAACTATGTTCAAGCATAACATACTTGTTCGAACAGTAATCATAAGCCATTCGAACTGGTTCATTCCAGATTCCAGTCATCTTCAACAATCAAAAACCCCATTAATCATGAACTCACATCAACACAAACAAACAATATGAAGAACAAACAAATTTACAACATTGCAAAATATCATATTTAAACCAAATTGAGAATATAAAAAGCATACCTGGTTGTGGGAGATGAAAATGCAAGGAGATTTGTACTCACCATGTACCCAAAGCTAAGGAGCTCCCCAAAAAGTAGTAAAAATAACGGATTAATCCGAAAATATAAGAGTGAGATGAAAACTAGTAGTACTTGGGGGTTGGATCAAGGGAGAATCGCACTGGTTGGGAGATTCAGCTCTAGTTCTGTCGAGTGCGAGACTGAGAGTGGTGGGAGGTGAGTGAGATTGTGAGGTTTTGTCGTGTATTTGCAGAACATTTCTCGTTCAAACAGTTATTTACTAACTGCTCGAACGTGAAACAATGAAGTGGCAAAAATTTCTCTCCTAAAGTTTCACGTTCAAATGAATAAATAGTACGTTCGAATGGTAATGGATGCATTCCCACTCAGGTTCCAGATACTCCAAAATACTATATAAACGTTTGAACACTTATTATTAATGGTTCGAACGGTTTGGTAAATGTTTAATAATATTTTTTTTTACACTATACCTTTAAATAAAAGAACAACATTAATATATATAGACATATTAGATGATACTATAGTTTAGTAACACAGTAATTTCATAATATAATATATAATCGAGCATATTATATATTATATTATAGTAAAGTATATATGAATATATAATATCATACTACATCATATATTATAGTAAAGTATATATATTAGACTATATATAACATATATATAGTATCATATATAGTGTCATCTATAGAACTAACATATATAGTGTCATTTAGTTGGACTATAACTAAAATATAATATGCTAATAGATTATACCATATATAACATATATATAGTATCATATATAGTGTCATCTATAGTATTAGTATATATAGTGTCATCTAATTAGACTATAACGAAATTATAATATGTTAATATATTAGACTATATATAACATATATATACTATCATATATAGTGTGATCATTAATATCACATATATGTTATATAATATATATTATATATTATACTACATCATATAACTTACAGCATATTAAATATTATATGTATAATATATTAAATATTATATAATATATACTATATTTAATATAATAACTATATATAGTATATCATATACATAATAACATATATTATAATTTATAATATATTAGTACTTTATATCTTTTATTTATTTATTTATTTTTATTTTAGAATGGACAATATTTTGTATTTTGTAAGTTTAGTATTTAATTATAAATTAGTATTATTTTATATTTTCTGAACTAATCATTGGTTTATATTATTCCTATTATTTAATTGATAAATTTCTTATAATTACTAGTTAATATAAATATAATTCTGCCAAAAAACCAAAAAAAAAAAAAAACATATGGTCACCGTTCGAACCCTACAAATTACATTCGAACAATGTTAATTCATCATTCGAATGGTGAAATTAGTATGTTTGAACGGTAGAACAATTTTCCTCTAAAAACTTTTACTTAACATGCCAAAATGCACGTTTGAACAATTAAATTTAACCGTTCCACTACAACAGATTGGAGTATTTGCCATGGGTTCTTTTTACGCCATATAGATTGGTGACAATAAGTGAGTTATTGTCACAAAAACTTGTGGTGGCAGTAAAATCACCATTTTTCCCATGAAATTATAATGGTGGATAAATATTAGTGAGAATATATATTTCGTAACGAGAAATTATTTTTTCTTCACCAGTTGTATCGTGGATGCCCAAAATTATATAAACTTTCGAAAGTGATCGCAAAAAGCTTTTTCCCACGAGAAAGCAACCAAATGCCCACTGTTGCTCCTCGCTGCAAAAACGAAATAAATAAAAACTACCCCCTCCCCGCCCCCGAGATAATCTCATTTTTCACTCGTATTTCAATAAAAATTATAGACATTCACTAATCGAAGCCCCCTACCGGCTCTGCAATTACCATTGCCTCTATGTTCCCACTCCCGCCGCCAATATCCCCACCTCCTCCATTTGCCGTAGCCGGTTATCCCCACCTCCTTTCTCTCGTGCATAGACGAAATTGCCCCCCCATCCCTCGCATACCCACTTCATCCCCCCTTTTGGTATTCTAACCGATTTTCCCACACTAACCTCTCCCTCCTGCGCAGCGCCGATTTGCCCACCACCTCCCTTTCGCGCAGCCTTGCTTCCACCAAGGAGTTGGCTTCACGCGTGGATTTTCTCTTCCTCGCGCCCACCCCGACACTCATTGGGTGTAAGTTTTCAATTTCTCCCCTAACCCATGTCATTTTCCACTGACATTTGGGTTTACTTTTCCCCATATATATTGTTGCATTTCCACCGGAATCAAGGCTCGATTAACACGCCCTTTCTTCTAGTAATTTCTAATGTTTGTTGTGCTACTGCATGGATTTTAACCCTGTTATTCGTTTTCCTCATTAAATGCTGCTTAGTTTGGGAGGTGACTAGTACTGCTGCCCTGATTTTAATTTTTTCCTGCATGGATTATCCGACTTTATTTTCATCTATTCTGGGACAAGTTTTGCTTTTATTTTGTCTTGTTTTGTTGCCCTTTTTGTAATCGATTGACTGAAAACTGATGTCATGGATTTTGCCTATACCACTGGTTGTCATCTCTTACACATAAACATGATTTTCACAAAATTCATAATTGAATACAACAGAACATATTTTAAGTTTTGAAATTTATGTTTCTGTCTATATGGTTAATTCCATCTTTAGGATTTGCTACTACCGGTCCACTACCCAGGCAAATTTTTTTCCCTTTTCTTCCTAGCTTCTGTCTTCTCTAAGATCCCTAAATTCAACACCAGCCCAGACCCCTCTCTCTCCCGTGTCTCTCTCTCTCTCTCTCTCTCTCTCTCTCTCTCTCTCTCTCTCTCTCTCTCTCTCTCTCTCTCTCAACTCATGCTTGGCCACAAGACCCATAATACTTAGGACCCAACAAACTATTTTTTGTTGCACAGTTTATAACCGAGTCCTATCAGGCTTATGACTCCTTGTTAAATAATTTCCCAAATAACATCTTGTGGCAACTGATTTCTAATATATAGAAAGGATCGAGAAATTAAGCCATATATTATGTCTTCGCTAAACTATGACTCCAACTCCTAGTTTGTATCATCGAAACTATGAAAACACAAGGGTCGAGAGCAATGGTTGCATCCACCCCCTGTAAACTCATCCAACCCCAATGAAGGGACAGTTAATTCATCCCCTAACTGTTGTTATTTGTAAAGTCAGTCCTAAATGCATGAATTGGTTGAAAACGGCTTTGGTCCCCACTGTCATTCACCATAATACTGTTCGTGTAGGTCACCACCATACTTGCAATATTGATGGAAACATTAGACTGGTATATAGTCTAATGTTTTTTTGAATAAGAGCTGATAGAGGGGAAGCCCACTAGGCTTCTAGCCACTAATGTATATCCCAAAACCAACTGTCCTCAGTTGCGTTACCCCTTCTAATCTGGTCTATTCCTTTATCACCAAAATTACCCACTAGATATAAAGTCTACAATATTTAAAATTGGTAACCTTAATAGATGTTAAATTAGCTTGTAAGAAATTGTCCAAAATAAATCAGCAATGTCTCAAGTGTATAATTTGTTTATTTTGTCGTTGAAAATCAATTCTTCATCGTGTAGCATATGAACCTTGTATATTTTCATTTAATCCACATATTCATACAGTATTGGAACGTAGCCTTAATGTATTCGAACTTTAATAAGTTTTCCCTGGAAAAAATCTCCCGATATTTTCAGCATGCATCCCCACTGCAGCTGAGAGCCACTACCCCTCGATCCCCTTTCCTCTATCAGTTTTGTAGTAGTTAGCCATAATCTGATAGGGAATTGCTAACTACTACATGACATTATTGAAGATGGTAGACTTTAGAGGATTCGTACTGAAATTGGGAAATAAGCCATTTTCAGTTCGGAGAATTTATGGCATGAATTCCCTTTGTGTTTGTCTGATACAAAAATCACTACATTTCTCCAAGTTTCAATTACGCATGCCCTTTCAAGCTGACAGCCGCATTTAGAAGTTGTAAAACTCTACCAGCTCAGCTCATTGTCTTTCTTTTTGTGCCTCATCTTTTTAACATCCAACATGGATTCTTTTTGGTAGTCCAAAACCCATAAACTTTTGCATAAGAGATAGCTGTAGACTGACTCATTCACCCATTCATCATCTTTGAATACATACTAGCACACACATGATTGCAGTACCACTTGAAATATATTGAATTGTAGAATAGCGTAACCATCTCATACAGGCCATAGAATGACGTTCCTTGATGGTACTAATTGTGAATGGTTTGTTAAGGTCTGAATAAACCCACTACCAAGCAATACTAGCATCATTAAGTCTGAGGTGGTGGGGATATGACCTGCTTTAAACTTTGGTTAATCCTTTTCTAATGTTAGGGTTGACTGAATGTATGTGCATCTACTTTATATGGCGATATTCAAACTTATTAAATTAATCCTTTTGTTCCTCCACTGTCTTTGATCTGACTACCTTTTGTAGTTTAACTTTGTATATAATCCATTCACATCCTCATGACAAATCTATTATTATAACTGCTATGTGAACTCCCCATGGCCTGTCACTTCATTCCAATCTTGGATAAATAGTATCTGTCTGATACTATTTATACTGTCACAGATTAGGTCACAAAAATTGGCACCATGTCTAATATTAAATTTATACCCGTTCTTGATTTGAGAGAAGAAACGTTAATGACCATTTCCCATGAACAATATTGGAATACTAAAGCCAACTTAACATACTTCTTGGTATCTAAACAAGGCACGTAAGAGCAAATGGCCCACATGCTGTAACTATATTATAAATCCCTAAACTTGGACTTATGAAAATTGAATTTTTATTTATTTATCCCGAGTTTTGCTTACCCCCTCCTAATAGAGAGATTTCTTTAGGCACCATAATTCCTCCCTAGCTGAATTATCTACAGTTTTCTCAAATTGTATCCCTTACTTTTTATAAATTATGTAATTCAGCATATATCATTATTAAATACTATATGGACATAATCTATAAACTAATTTGCCTCCTCTGCATAGTTGATGCGATGAGAAATGTGTTCTTATTCTTGATAAGAACATGAAAACCTACTAGCTTGACCATCTGTAATCTTCACCATTGTTAGTACATATAGACTTAATTTTCAAAATTCTTAAGTAATTTGATGAGCAGGCTATGGTATTGAAATACTTTGTTGAAACATAGATGCAGTTTCAATGTTGTTTATACACTCCTACATGGAAGTTGAGTCTGTAAATTGTTGATCGTGTGATCAAACTATCCATAATCGTGGCATTTTCATTTACAAGTCTGGTAAATCTATTCAATGAAGACTTTGGTATGGCATGGTATACGTACTGCCATGCTGTTTTCCTTTTTATAAAGCTATGTTTTTAAAATAACATGAGTAAGTATGTATTATTCTGGTACATTCCAAGTTGATATTGCATGTTTTACTCGCATAATCATTAGTGCCATTTTTCTTATCATGGAATCATATACTAGGTCACAAGTATATGAAACTTACCTTAGCTTATATATCGAATGTTAAGTTGTTTCCATGAGATAAAACTCAGTTATATCTCTTTATAAGAATTTGCCTAATCTACTATTGGTTAACATTACTGTGGTTGGTAGAGTAATGTAGTTATCATGATGGTATTCAGTGGATACCATGCTCGTCATGCTATGATAGTAGACTAATATCAATTTTTTTCCTATTCGAAGGTGCTACAAAGACCATGTGCCATAGCTGTCCTAATTAGCCTTTTGCAAGTTCAATTGGCAAGATACATAAGATGGATAAGTCTTGGATGCATATTGAAGATAGATTGCATTCCACTGAGTACGATCAAGGTCTTCGACAATTCTTAGCCATGGCCCAGGCTCATTCATTGACACCTGATCAGATTAGGTGTCCATGTAAGAGATGCCGGAATAGAGCTTTCCACTCTATTCGTATCGTGGAAGATCATTTGTTCCTAAGAGGGATTGATCCAACCTATAGAGAATGGATTTTTCATGGAGAAGAGGATCCAATCCTGAATTCTAAATTCTCTGACGATGAAGATAATGATGCATCTCCTTCCAATCACTACATGGATGATGTCAATGAGATGTTAGATGACATTCGCCATGGGTCTTTCATGGATAAATCAAGGGGCACTGATGGAAATGCCCACTATTATTATCAAGGGTCTATCTCTGATGGTCCAACCAACTATAATTTCAATCAGTTGGTTGCCGACGCACGACGACCACTTTATCCTGGATGTGCTAAGTTCTCGAAGCTATCATTCATCGTCAAACTGCTTCACATCAAGAGCATAGGTGGTTGGACCATTAAGTCCTTTGACATTGTCCCCAACCTTCTACATTCTGTATTTCCCGAGGCCCTTTTCCCAGATTCATATAACGATGCTCGTCACTTAGAGCGTGGCTTGGGCTTCAGTTACGAAAAGATACATGTGTGCCCAAATGATTGTGCGTTATTTTGGAAGGAAAATGCCTCCTACAATGAATGCCCTAAATGTAAAGCATCTAGGTGGGTTGTAAGCACAAGTGAGCAACGAATGGTACCATAGAAGGTTCTTCGATACTTCCCCCTGAAGCCGCGCTTGCGGAGGCTATTTATGTCATTCAAGACTGCCCGAGCCATGAGATGGCATGTCGATGCACGTGTTGACGACCCATCATGCATGCGACATCCAGCAGATTCAAGAGCATGGAAGGACTTCGATAACAAGCATTCAGCTTTTTCCCAAGACCCTCGCAAAGTTAGACTTGGTTTGGCGAGTGATGGGTTTAACCCATTCAATAACATGAGTAAGCCATACAGTATTTGGCCAGTACTACTTGTTCCTTACAACTTGCCCCCTTGGTCATGCATGAAAGATCCCTACACCATCCTGTCGTTACTAATCCCTGGCCCAAAATCCCTAGGGAATGATATTGATATGTTCTTGCGTCCTCTTGTCGATGAGCTGAAGGAACTATGGGAAGAGGGTATTCGGACGTTTGATGCATACAGTGGGGAAATGTTTAGCTTACATGCAACACTACTGTGGACTATCAATGACTTCCCCGCATACGCCAATCTTTCTGGGTGGAGCACAAAGGGCAAGATGGCTTGTCCTTCATGTAGAGATGCCACAAATTCACAGTGGTTGGTATATGGGTGAAAGCGTTGGTATATGGGGCATCGACGGTGGTTGCCACCTGATCATAGTTGGAGACGGAAAAAAAATGCCTTCAATGGGTGCGAAGAGCATGGACTCCAACCATCAAGGGTCGAGGGAGAGGATTTGATAGAACAACTATATGAGGTCTCTCATATCCAGTTAGGTAAAGCTTCTTCGAAGAGGAAACGAACTCCCAATCAACTAAATTGGACAAAAAAATCTATCTTCATTCAGCTTCCATACTGGTTAGACTTGGGCTTGCGACATAATCTTGATGTCATGCATATTGAGAAAAACATATGCGACAGCGTTCTAGGAATATTGCTGAATATTGAAGGAAAAACTAAGGGCTCCGCCAATGCCCGTAGGGATTTGGCAAATCTTGGAATAAGGAAAGAATTGCATTTACAACATGATAGGGACCGAGTATTTATGAGTATGGGTTGCTACACGTTAAATTCATACGAGCGAAGGGTTTTCTATGATTGGGTCTCAAAAGTGAAATTTCCTGATGGATTTGCATCGAACATTGCCCGTTGTGTGAACGCTAGTGATGGAAAGATCAGTGGACTGAAAAGCCATGACTGTCATGTCTTCTTGCAATCACTCTTGCTGGTTGTCCTTGGTGGGTTCTTACGGTCTGATGTGCGACAAGCCTTACTAGATTTAAGCTCGTTCTCCAAAGAATTGTGTTCTCGAAATTTGAACTTATCAGTGTTGACATCTCTTCAATCTAATATTCCCATCATTCTCTGCAAATTAGAAATGATATTCCCTCCAGCTTTTTTTGATATCATGGTGCACCTTGCAATTCACTTGCCAGATGAGGCATTTTTGGCAGGACCTGTGCAATACAGGTGGATGTACCCTTTCGAAAGGTATCTAGGGAAGTTCAAGAGGTACGTCCAAAACAGAGCTTGGCTAGAGGGCTCAATTGCTGAGGCATATGTGCATATTGAGTGCTTGACCTTTTGCTCTATGTACCTCCATAATATTGAAACTAGATACAATCGCGAGGACCGCAACACTGATGTTCATATTGGCACAACTGATGGTGGAAATGAGCCAAGGTTATCAGTGTTCTCACAAAAGTTTAGACTGTTAGGAACAGCAAGATCCCACAAATTGTCAGATACGCTATTGGTCAATGCCCGATGGTATATACTTAATAATTGCTCGGAGATTGAGCAATACATTGAGTAAGTGAATCATCTATTACTTAAAGTAGGAAATTATCTTTTGTTATATCATTTTATGTACCTCCTTGTGAATGATCGTGTCACATATATTGACAGGGAGCACTATAAGAAGATCCAAGAAGTGGACCCTCAGAATGTCGACCGGACACACCAGAATCAATTCCCATCGTGGTTCAGGGCTCGAGTAAGATACGAAACAGTCCGCATTTTTGTATCTACATTATTCTCAAATTATACATACAACTAATTCAGCATATATATTCTTTGTCTGGTAGATTTGAGAGGTTCGTTCAGTTAGGCCAGATTCGTTAACCGATGAGATATATGCGTTAGCATGTGGTCCAGATCCGTGGGTCTCATCTTATGCTAGATGCATAATGAATGGTGTTCGCTTTCACACGAAAGAGAGAGAAAGGCATCGCCACAGTCAAAACAGTGGGGTGGTTGTGCATGGCGACCATCAAGGATCCCATGTTGACTTCTACGGGGTGTTTCATGATATTATAGAGTTGCGCTACATGGGTTGGCGTTCGGTATATCTATTTCAATGCGGTTGGTATGACATTGGCGACCCAAGAAGGGGGATACGTGTCAGGGACAATTTGACGGTAGTCAATACTGGTAGGTAAGGGTATAAAGATGAACCATTCGTCCTTGCCTCCCAAGCAAGTCAAGTCTTTTATCTCAATGATCCGATATTGGGGGGAAGTTGGCAGGCAGTCCAAAAATGTACAAGCAAGAATACATTCCTGCAAATACTACTGTTGATGCTGGGATTGACGATGAGGTAGCATCAGATGTTGACTCAAATGATTCAGATGGTGACAATAACACTAACCATTATCCCCCTATTCTCGAGAGTGGGCCAGCCATGTCCGAGCCATTAAATCGAGATGATTCAGAGCATTTGCTTATTGATCCAACATCCATTTTGTGTCGAGACCCAATACCCTCAGTTGATGTTGATGTATGCATTGATGATGAACTACATGACGATGAGCTGAGCCTAGATGACGTATGCTCCGATGGTAACTCTAGTAGCGAGGCCGAGTATGGGCTGAATGATGAGGATGACGAAGATTTTTAAATCTTGCCCCCATTGTAAACTATCTTCTCATTACTGCTTTAAACTTCATCGGTGTAGATATTGAAATCACAGATACAAGACTTAAACATCAAGTGAGTTGTCATGGGTTTGGTTTTCCATTCATTCAAGCATATAGTTAGTAGATAATATCGTAGTGATTCATAAACTGTAGGAAGCCAACTAACCCAGATTTTCTGTAATTGCCTTAATTGGGTGTAAGTAAATGAATATCACATGTCCTAGTTATGACCTTTGTCTACACCTATGATTCAAACAATTCTAGTTGTTAGAATTTCTGGCAACTATACACGGGTTTAGCCTAGGTATCAGGAAACTTTGGAGTATACATTAGCATGCATAGTCTTTTTGTCCTTACCAACCATGTGCAACATCCAAGTGTTTAACAATCTTCACCCAGGTGCACATGGATGTTGTGATTAGATTTCACAAATTCCAAACATAGATGGCCTACATAACCCTATGTAAGAATATCAAAACATTCCAATGGCTCGGGGGAGGCGGCAGTGGATAGGAGGTGAAGCAATTTGGGGAAAGCCTTGAAAAAGTGTCCCTCTGTCTACACTGGCAGCTAATGAGAATACCCTGTTTTTCTCATTAGGATCATCTCTTGTTTTATTTCAAGTCCAGTTGTGCTGATCCATGTTGTTAGCTGATACATATAAGTATGTTGTACATAAAAAATAGCAGGAAAACCCAGTAATAGCAGAATGGATTCAAGTTTTTCAGAATCCATCGCAGGAATGTTTTTCTATCCTCTTTATGACCACAAATTTCTGAAGGCCTATACTAAATCCATACCAGAATTTAAGCTTCCAGGAAAATTTGATTAAATGGGTGCATAATTTTAAATGTAAAAGTTATAGAAGATGCAGTAGTTCTTAACATCAGACCAGCTCACTTGTGTTGGAACTTGGGCTGGAACTTGTGCTAAAACTCAACATATACATGATCGTGAGTATTAGCTACTGCTACTACTGCAAATACCCAGGTTTTTATGTTCTACTTCTGACTTGTGCAGGATTCAGTATGACTAGTGTTATAGAATTTTGCAAGCCTGTTGTACAGCCTGAGGTAAATATTGGAGGAGATGGCCACTAATACCACCGACTTTGTGTAGATGAAGTAATTGGTAGGCTATGGTAGCTTGCAAATACGCAGGACAATATTAGTTTCGAGAGTTTTTCAAAATTCTCTCTCTCTCTCTCTCTCTCTCTCTCTAACTCCAATTTCAATTAATCAAGTGGCTATTTTCTTCTTGTTCAGGATAAAGTTAGACTGCCTGTTTTAGCATTACAAGCACTTTTCACTTTCAAGTGCTGGAAAACATTGGCACATGGTGTTGGCAAGCACCTTCACTCCTGATTAATGATTTGCCTGGCACAATACACAAGTGGGAGTATTGTATATTTGGAAAATGCAAGTCCAGAACATGAAAGTAACACCATATCCAGAAAATGATAATGACAGACCCTCATATAAAAAGAACAAATGGAACCAAGTATTAATGACTTGTAGGGACAATTTTGGGGCATAATGGTGAACAAGCAATACACAAGTTGAGGAGTTGCTGGCAACATGGGTTTTAATCTTTTTGGTTTAACGTGTGCAGTAAAATAACAGTGGTTGACTGTTAAAATGGACAAACAAACCTTGGGCCATGCTGGGATCCAATATTTTTGCAATATTGATAAGTCACAACTTTATTTAATCAACTGGAGTTGTATAATTCTGAGCCAATAGAGTCAAATTTGCACCCTAACAATTACTATTATAACAACTGTTGATGGAAATTTGAATGGAATAGGTTGCAATTCATGTTTGCCTCGCATGATTTATTAACTATGGTATATGTCCCACATAATTTGCCTAAGTGGAAGAGTTGAATTTTGGTACATGGATCATAGGAACAAATTGGTAAGTTATTCACGAGCAATTGAGTTGGATCAGATGGTATATTCTTTATTTGTGCATATAAAGAATAACAAAACTTTGCTAATTGGAGTACATAATTTGTTTGCAATGTAAGGGTAAGATCAGGAACAAATTGCACATATCTTAGAGGTGGGAGATGAAGGACAGGGGTGGGATACTATTTTCTCAGATTCTAAATGGCACCAGATGTTTAAATTGATGGTTGAGTGACAAGCTCCCAAAGTAGACCTGTGGGGATAGGTGGCGCACAATCCTGTGTCAGAACAAAGTGTTATTTTGGGATCAGTTGAGTATTTGTGCTTTATTATGCACCATTAGCTTTGAACTCTGAAAATCTCCAAGGACTTGAGCTCTTGTGGTGTTCCAGCGAGGTCAAGGGAATCCAGTTCTAGCATCAAGTACATAAAAACTCTGATTTGCAAGCACCTTCTTCTTTTCTTCCACCCAGGTTTTTGATGAGGGTTTTTCACAACTTCTTCACGGTATCTAGACTTTGAAGAGTTTATCTCTTGAGCCTCTGTCTCCCCTTTAGCTTCCTATTCAATAACTGGGAATTTTTTAAAACTTAACAAAAGTGTAAAACCTATTATATATCCTTAGCTTACATTCTTTGACCTTGTTCCCATGGGAACTGAGATGCTGCAGCAGGTTACACAGGCCAGCTACCTAGATTTTGATTCCAATGTACTAATGTCATTTCTTCTACCTCTTCTTGTGGTTATTTATTCCTAATACAGGGTAGATAAATGTTTTTTATTTACCCACTTGATTTAAATTAAATAAGTAGACCTTTTGGGGTAAATTTGTGGACATCAAAATTTGGTAGGGAACACAGATACGCATAGTTAGTACCTGGCACATGCTATAAACAATATGTAAAGGTGCAGGTTCACATTTACATACAAAAAAATCACCCAATGCCTGTAGAAGGGTGTATTGAGAGTAGATGTTTAAGTAGAGATCAATCTAGTATCATGAACCTGACTTTTTTCCACCACAATTGGAGTTCACTTTCAAACTATCTTCTTTCTACTCCCACTTCAAGTACTGCTTTTATATCAATGACCTCTGTCTGAGGTTTTCCAGTAATGGAAATACAACTTTTTTTAAACTTTAGCATTTTCAAAACGGTGGAAACCCTAATACTTAGGATTTATCCTTATTCTTTGAGAAGAGGGTATATTGCAATGAGTTGCAATGAGGTAAGTGGTGCATCAAGTCTTATATGCAGTTCTTCTATGCATAATAAATTGTATTCTTAATGTGTTTTCTGGTTATGTAAGTAGAGAACTTTCAATTAATTGTAGATATAAGTTTTCCATCATATACTGAGTTTGTTAACTTTCAAAGTAGCATAATGATGGAAAATATACAAGTACTGCTGTTCTCTGTGTCACCTCCGTTTGAGCAGTTCAAAAAGGGTTTCAAGTCCTTTTTTTTTAAATTAGCATAAGGCTGAAAACGTATTAGCCACTTTGTTTCTCTCATACATTGAACAATGACAGTTTGCATTGACATTACTACTGCAGTTTGCAAACTATAGCTACAACACAATTAATAGTAGAAAACGTAGGCACATCCAATAGTTTGTAAAGAACATACCATGGTTGTTCTCTTGAGTTGTTCACTTTGAAGGTGCATCTTGCCGTAACTATTGGTGTGCAAAAGGTCATGGATAGTCATGAGGGTACCATTAGTTTCCCTCATCAATATTGAGTCATCCACCTGAAAGTGGTCTTCCCCTGGCGTTCACTTTAAAACAATCTTCTTCACATAAACTAATGGTACGTCCTTTTATCTCATTCACCTCTATCTGAAAATATCCAGTCATAGAGCCCCTGGTTTTTATAAAGGTAAGACAAATTTCAGTTGTTGAAGAAACATATATTGAGGAAACATAGGGGGTCTACTTTACAGAGAAATGTAGTTTATTACGTTCTTATTGAGATTAGAAGTCAATGAATATTGAAAACAGGTCAGTTAAGGTTCAGTGTTGACATACTACAGAAACACTCCAAGTTAAACTATTGTCATGAGGGATGATGAAATAAAGGGCTATGAGAATTCAGTAGACTTATAATAATGTGATCATTATAAATAGCAGGAGGTGTTAGGTCTTAAATGTAGACCTATTACCTCAAATGTAATACAGGCTCCATATAAATTTATATATATGGAAACTGAGTTGACTCGATACAGTGGTTAGTATGGTAAGATCAAGGGTCAAATATGACTAATTACTAACCAGTTACAACGTGCAATATGTAAAAACAACATGACGTTTCAGTTTTATTTCTTGGCTTTCTGAGTTGCAACAAGGTTAGCCTGCCACCTCATTATCCAAAATGATAACACCGGCAGAATCCTAAAATATAAATAATTTATATTTCCTGTTTCAGGCTAGAAACAAAGGAAGGAAGATATAATGTGTGGATTTAGTATGCTTACAACTTTGGAACTTGTTAATGCCACTTTGGTTACATATTTTGGCATGAATTATGCATTTAAGACAACAGATTAAATAGCATGTAAACAAACCCGTGATTCAGACCTCATCGTAGCATTAAATTAACCGTCTTTAAATGTTGACTAGTAGCAAAGGCAAGGATGGTGGGGTCAGTGAAGTTTCGGGGGGCCCGAGTTCGAGTTGGTAGACCTCTCATTGGTAGTATTACAGAAGCAGAAGTGTTGCCGCTGAGACCCACACTGCGGGATGAGCCAGACTCAAATGCATCAACGTAGGATGTTGGAATTGCGGTCGCAGAAGAGGCTATGGGTGGAGCACACGGTGGAGAGGAGCAGCAACAAACAAGTAAGGAATTAATGTTTTTGTCCCAGTTTAGAATTTTTGTTGTGTGGTCAATTAAATACTAGCTTACAACTAATGGTATTTTCCTGGTTCATGGAAGCAACTAAGGCGATAAGGTTACATGAAATCGATGTCTTAAATGTAGTTCCACCTAGCAAGAAAGGAGGTCGAGGGGCAGCTAAGGGAACATTATTTGATCGACTTAGGAAGGTGGGTAAGATCCCTCTGGTTATACAAGAAGGTCATCGAGGGCTATCATGTGAGAATGCATCAATATTCACGGGTAGACTGACGTGGATTATTAAGGTACATGCCGACATGCAGCATGCTAGTTGGAGTTTAGTACCTGAGGATGAAAAGCAAGAGCTCATTGACCGTGTTAGGGTAGGACTTTGTTACTTTCTAATTACAAAGTGGATCCACTTATGTTGGTTGCTTACACACATTGCCTAATTACACAATGTATGATGACAAAGAGTAGACTGATATTTGAGGTTGGTGATTGCAGGCATATTTTGTTCTCGATTGGACGAGAGACAACCATAGGGAGATGGTTGTAACACATTTGGGTGATAAGTATAATGCATATCATTATACACTCCACAAAGTGTATTTAAAATATGCATCACACCAAGAGGCCCTACGTGGTGGGACGGACATGGTATCCAGACCTGTATGGGAAAAGCTATGTGAATGGTGGGCAAGTTCGACATTCAAGATATATATTGTAGAATAGTAAGCTCGTTTATAAGATTTTGTCCTTGAAATACTTAGACAATTTTAAACATAGTGTTAAATATCCATTTATATAAGTACAAGGTATATATACAGTTTTTTGATAAATTTGTTAAATGAATGAAACACATTCAGTTTGTTAAGAACAATATAAATTAATTGGACATAAATGCAGGAGATGTCCAAAACAAATAGTTCAAATAGGAAAAAGTTCAAAGTCAAACATACCGGTGGGCATAAATCCTTTATACGGATACTAGAGGAGAAGGTTAGTGACATTTTGTGATTGGGAATATAAGTCCTAACATCACTTTAATGTTGCATACTCATATTGTTTATGATAAAATGTTAGAATTGCATAATTAAGTTGTTTAAATGGGTGATTTATTTTATCAAATAAAGATTGAACACTTAATTATGCATCAAATTCTAATATTGAATGCAAATTAATTGATGTCAATATTTTATATACATAAAGTTCTATATTTGCCTTTGAAAGAAATACATTTTTTATGTACTGCAGGGCATTTATGAAAATACTAAAAGAGAATGGAACTCACGGCTGGAACTCAAGGGAGATAGAAAATCAGCACATGCAGAAAGATAGAAAGGCCACTCACTCCCAAGTTAGGTCACCCACTCCACCATTCTTCAAAGTTAGGCCACCCACTCCACCATTCTTCAAAGTTTGGCCAGCCACTCTTGAGAAATGGTAGGATGCTCTCTCTTATAAATAGGAGAGAGCTCAGAAGAGAAAGGGCATCAAGGCAGTGGAGACGAAGGAGAGAAGACAGAACTTTAAAACTTAGCTTTCATTTTTCAGTTTCATTCTCATTTCATTCGGCAGTTGTTGTTCATTTTAATTCATTTTTCAGTTTCATGCTTCTGTTTTAGTTTTCATTCAGCATCAGTTTATTTTACAGCTTTAATTTGAAACTTAAGGAAGCAAGTTTTCTTTCCATGTTAAAGCAAACTTTCTTTGTATTCATTTAGGAAATAATTTCTTTTAGTGTTTATTTTATTTAGAGCTCAACTTCAATTTGAGTGTGTAATTTATTTGAAATTTTAATTTAATTGAGAGTTCAATTTCTTTTAGG
This sequence comes from Carya cathayensis, assembly GCA_011037825.1. Classification (NCBI taxonomy): domain Eukaryota; kingdom Viridiplantae; phylum Streptophyta; class Magnoliopsida; order Fagales; family Juglandaceae; genus Carya; species Carya cathayensis. The sequence goes on from QGSO01000344.1 coordinate 778,420, forward strand.
ATGCATTTTATTTAGAGCGTTTATTTTATTTGAGAAATCATTTTATCTGGAAGTTCAGATTTTTGGATTGGAGAACGCAGTCTCCATTTCCAAACATCAAGTTTATTCCTTACAATTCCTGTTTTTATTTAATTTCAGTTTAATGTCTTATATTTTCCGTGCACATTTAATTTCTGTCTATTTAAATTACTGTCATTTATTT